>OZ038487.1:52351782-52424332 GCA_964036315.1 Acanthosepion esculentum | reverse complement strand
ACACACAACACAACAACACAACACCATTAGGCATCAAAAAGAGCATTCAAACTTGCCTTAAATCATTATAACAAAAAATATGATTTTGTAGAAGATGCATCCTTATTTTAGGCACTTTCTATCTCCATATAAATGATTTAAATATACATAGAAACTGAGTAGAGAAAACTATATTTACAAAAATCTACTGACAAAAATAAAACCATGTAAACTTTCATATTCACAGATGCAGGATGTTCTCACTATATATAAATATATATTCACTTATCTGCTAATACCCTGGGGAAAGGTATTAATCCTCTTCTTCTCCCTCCAGCTATGGGTAAATAGCAGTACAAACTTGGTTCCATAGTCTTGAATGGCAACTGTTCTAGGGGAAGGACAACTCTGAATTCAAAAACCTGTGGACGGTCGTTTGGGGACCTTGTGGCAAGTAGTGCACCAGGTCTCTCTGTATTTGGCCCCTTCAAAAAATGTGGTTGGTTCTGTACAAAACCTTCACCGCTATAATCAAATCTCATGTGCTGGTGTCTGGCTGTCGGTTCCTAGGAACTGAGCTGTTTGACCCTCATACGTTGAATATGACTACAGAGTCCACTATATATATATATATACATATATATATATATATATATATATATATATATAATATGATTAATACAACAATTATTGTAGAGTACAGGGCCACAGCATAACCATGCTTGGTGTTTCTGACACTGTAGACTCCTCTGTAGAATATAGGGCCAAGGCATGACCATTCTCGGTGTTGCTGAATGCTGTGAACTCCCTTGTAGAGTATAGGGCTACAGCCTGACCATGTGTAGCTGGCACTGTAGACTCCACTGTGGAGTATAGAGCCACAGAAATCTTTTGCTGTGGTAGTTTCCATCACAAATATTTTTTATGAGGTGGTATTGCTCACCCCACACCCAATTCAGTTTTGTCCTCCACTTAGAGAGACCAATCTGCCCTGCTGTTAAGCCCTAGCTGGGTGGAGAAGAAATGGACTCATCCCTATTCATGGGTACTTGTGTGAAAGAGAATGCAATGTCCTCAGCTAGTATTTGAACATGACATGCCAATAACTATATATATATATATATATATATATATATATATATATATATATATATATATATATATATATATATATATATATATATATATATTAGGAAGCACGGTGGAGTAATGGATAATGGCTTGGATTGAGGAATCGGAGAGCCGAGTTCGAATTCCAGTCGATTCCATTACATTCACTTACGTGCTAATACCCTTGGGAAAGGTGTGAATCCTCTTCTTCTCCCTCCAACTATGGGTAAATAGCAGGACAGACTGGGTTCTATAGCCTTGGATGGCAACTGGTCAAGAGAAGGGCAACTCTGAATTCAAAACCTGCGGAGGGTCGTTTGGAGACCTTGTGGCATCCGTTGCACCAGGTCCCTGTATTCGTCCCTCCAAAAAGTGTGGATGGCCCTGCACAAAGCCTTCACCACTATAATCAAATCCTGTGTGGCTGTCGGGCTTTCAGTTTCTGGGAACTGATCTGTCTGACCCTCATACGTCGAGTTCAACGGGAGAGCTATATATATATATATAAAATAAATATTTTTAAAAGAATATGGTTCCATCATGACACAATAAATAAAATGATTATAATATTATGGTCTACGGATCATATGGAGCACTGTTTTTTTTTAAATAAAAATAAAAGCTAAGAACTCTGAATTATAAATATCACTGTTCTTTCTTGTTATTATATATATATATATATATATATATATATATATATATATATATATATTATGAAATGGACAAAGTCCGACAATTATTTAAAGACATTTTTATGTTTAACATTCTTTTTATAGATACAAGTATTTAAGTAAATGCTCTGTTTATAATAAACAGTATTAAATAACATTTACCGGCCTGAATGTCCGAGAAATTTTCATAGAAAATATTTGTCCTCCGACATGATTCGAACCTGTATCCTATACAGAACCATCATTTAGCTTGATGTGTCTTTAAACAATTTGGCCACAGAGGAACATTTGGTTGGCAAGGTCGAATTTACTGCTTATAAACTTCAATCTTCCATGAATCTCTCACGTACATTCATAACTGCTCAATATATATATGGGATTTTGATATATCAAGAATAGTTTTCGAAGAAAGATGGATGACAAAGTAAAAAAAAGTTTTTGTGTGATGTGCTTCACCACTTGGGACTTAATTGGACTAGCTTTGTTTATGTTGATGCAACTACACATGTGCACAAACAACAGACATTGGGAAATCTTTTTTTTAATGTGTTTTGGGTATATAATCTCACCAATTTCATTTAGATTCTTTTTTTCCATTACCTATGTTATTAAATATCCCACATTGTGGTAACAGAAAATTTGCCAAGAATGGTGACATATATATATATATATAATAGCTGTCCACTTGTATTCAAGATCAGCTAGCTAATCCCTATTGCAGACACTCACTCAGGCACCCAAAGAGACCAAATGTGGTTTATACTGCAACTACGCTAAGCAGACCTTATTTACAGTTTCTGGGAGAGAGCGTGTTATCTAGTGTGATCAACAATCTAAACACAGCCATCAGGCTCAAACGCTCGGTCACTTGTGACTTTGTGCTAGCAAGTGTTCCATCGACCTACTTTCACTCACAAGGCTTGGGTCAAACCGTGGTATGGTTTGCAGACACTTCCCAAAGGTGCCACAAGCTGGGATCATCATCCCCCTCCAGATCAATAACATCAGAAAGCCTCCTTCCAGGCAAATCAACTGTGGTGAGATTCAAACCCATGTCTCATGGTCAGAAAATGAACATTGTAACCACTCGACTACGCACGCATACATATATATATATATATATGTGCAGGTATGCAAAAAAATAGGAAAGAACATGTTAGGTCAATAATCCGGAGTTCCTTAGTATTTTTGCTTTTATTTTTAAAAAGAGGGTGCTCCATACAGAAGTAGAGCTTTATTATAATATATATATATATATATATATATATATATATATATATATATAAATATAGGTAACTATACTCGTGTCGAAAAACCTTCGAACTCTTGATTTAACAACAGCCAAATCAATCACGAAGGAAAAGAAGGTTTTAAAAAAAGAAAGAGCCAGGAACATGAAAGTCTGTCGAAAATAATCGCACAGATACAGGTTCAAGGCCCAAAGAAAAAACCCCGATACGAGTAAACAACTAACTAAAGAGCTCAATACAAGCGTAGAGCAAACCTAGTCAAACCTAATGAGCCAGACACACCTACCAAGGTTTCACTTAGGCAGATCGTCAGGGTCGGCCCTGACGATCTGCCTAAGTGAAACCTTGGTAGGTGTGTCTGGCTCATTAGGTTTGACTATATATATATATATATATATGCATGCATCATGCATGTATTCATTTGTTTATGTTTGTATGAAATTTATCTGATGTATATATTATTTGAAGTATTTATTTATATTTATATATATATATATATATATATATATATATATATATATATATATATATATATATATATCTTAATTGCTAAACAATATCCATAGAAGAATGCAGATTTTGTCAACACCATTTTGATAACCAGACCAACTGCAGGACAACCTCATAATTAGACGACATTCTAGGTTTTCACTTAATTTTCTATTTCACTTTTTCTGCCCTAATTTCTACAATTTTCATTGCTGCTTTGCCACCCACTCCCTCCCTACCTTATGCTATGGTCATTATCCTGACTTCATTATTGTAATTATTATTTTTCACTGACCAAGTTTTTCCTTTGCACTTAAACCAAATTGAATATCTGCTGACCACAAGCTGGGACACAGGGCCACCCTCTAAAGGGATTATGGGTATCCACTTAGTGTTGATTGCCTTTTACAGGCTTCTGGATAATTGGACTCCTTTTTTAAACATTAATACTGAACAGATATGGACTGAAATCAAATGTACCTTTATAGTCAGCAACTAATTGAAACATTGGTTTTAAGTAACATTGTTCTACAAGTTGTTTAGTCATTCATTACATTTAAACTGAATTTGTGTCAATTTTCTAGTGCTTTCAAGTGGTGACTAATTTTAGTTATTGGTGGACAAAACAGAAAAGAGACTGGCAACTCTGAGTGTAAGACCAGGTAAGGAATTTCAACAAAACAGTCAAAATACTGACACATAACTAAGAAAATGGTGCACTTCAAAAGTGAAATAACTACTTAAAATGTACATTAAAATGTTGTATATTATCCCTGAATTTAACTTTAGAATATATATATATATATATATATATATATATATATATATATATATATATATATAGAGAGAGAGAGAGAGAGAGAGAGAGAGAGAGAGAGAGAGCGAGAGCGAATAGTATGACAAATTAGAAAAAAGTTTTTGTGTGATGCATTTCACCTGTTAGGATTTCATTGGATTGGCCTTTGTTGATGTTGCCATGATTGCACATGAGCCTCAAACAAGAGGTGCTGGTAGTTTCAAAATTTTTGAAAGAAGATTTTTTCAATCTAGCCAAATTCATCTATATTCTTTTATCTTTTTCCCTCCATCGCCTTTGTCCCTAACTGTCCCACATTGCGAGAATGCTATTCTGATTAAAAGGGAAAATAATCCACTAAGACAAAAATGTCTGTAAAGTGATTGCTAGTTCTGCCAAGGTAAATTTGCATCCAGGTTTTTACGATATATTACAATTCTTGGTAGATTTTCTGTTGTCACAATGTGGGATAGTCAGAGAGAAAGGTGATAAAAAGAAAGAGAAAATAGATGAATTTGGAAAGATTGAAAAAATATTTTTTCAAAAATTTTGAAACTACCAGTGTGTCGCATTCCATGTACAGGAGTAGTTGTGGCAACATCAACAAAGCCCAGTTCAATGAAATCCTAACAGATGAAATGCATCACAAAAATCTTTTTTCCTATTTGTCGTACTAGTTTCTCGAGACTGTTTCTTGATATATAAAATTATATATCATTATGTCATATATATTTCAGATATAAATAAAAATATATCCGAATAAAGACAATATGAATAAAGACAAAAGGAAAAATTTCAGCTGACATATAGATTTCTTAAATTTAAAAATTTTGAAAGAGTAATGTTTTTACCTCTGTATACTTGTTGCAAAGTAGAACCCTTATATTTACCTAGATAAAGTCCATCAGAAGATGAAATCCATTGGCTAAGAAAAGTTTTTCTTTTGTCTCTTTATATATATATATATATATATATATATATAGAGAGAGAGAGAGAGAGAGAGAGAGAGAGAGAGAGATTGTTTATCTATACTTCATAAATATGTAGATATATGGATAAAAGAAATTCAGGAGATAAAAACAACAAAAATAATATTTATATTGAGGCATGTCTGAGAATTCTAATTTTTTAAAATCTTTTTTTAATAATGGTTCCATTTGGTCAAAAGGCCTAATAACATACAATAAATATTATTTATATAATATTTATTGTATATTATTATATATATATCCTATTAATATTATCATTTTTGTTGGATTTTTTCCCCTACTTTCTTTCATTGTCCTATTATATATATATATTAGATAGACTTGAATCCATCAACCGAACACATCTCTCAAGCAAACTAAAGGCTTGGTGCTACCAACATAATTTGCTGCCCCAGTTTCTGTGGCCATTGTAGGTGTATGATATTACTCTGTCTCACATTCAGTAGATGCAACAGTGTATCAACTAGTACCTGTGAAAGTGGCTTGCAGTTCCTCTCTCCTTCTCCACAGTGGTATTCTATACCAATGTCAGAAACCTGCAACCTCCTGTCTCTTCATTGGTGGAGGAGTTCAAGGATAGGAAGGTATGCCTTCACATGATCATGAGGGACTCGGCCAATGAGTTTGTCTGCAGGTTATAGCCAGATATCAAAACTAGTACTAAATGGTCAGCAGTAGAAGCCGTCCAAGAAGCAGAATCCAGCTTGCAAACCAAGGAGATTATGGGGGTAACCCAAACCAATCGAGCTGGCCTGGACAGCACAAGCAAACAGTTTTTCTCCAAACAGGGTCCAAAGAGTAGTGAACAGCAACTGCTGTTTCTCAGTCCAAGCAATGTCTTTGAACGACATGAAGTGATCTTGATTCAATGTAGCTATCATGTATCACTTCATGTAGTCCAAGGACATTGCTTGCACTGAGAAACAGCAGTTGCTGTTCATTACTTTTCTTCGAAATTCCTGCTTTCTTCAATCACTGTGTCTCATTTACTCTTTGGACCCTGTTTGGAGAAAAACTGGTTGCTTGTGCTGCATGATCTACTACTTGCGACTAACCTCAAGCTGTGGGGATACATTGACAATGATGTATTCATATTATGTCATGTGCTTTCTGCATGCCAACAATCACTGCAGATGTATACATGGTGTCATAACAAAGTGTTGAAAGTGGTCATGGACTTTATACACAGTATAAAGTAGCCAACAACAGCCAGTAATGGCCAGAGAACCTAAGAACCATTTACACAAGGAAGGTGAATGCCCTGTGTGAAACAACCAAATAACTCCCAAAATTACGTAAGGCCGTCAGCATCTCTATTACAATCCCATCTGGCTATGCTGCTCTTATTCTGTTCAGTTTGGCCATTGCAACTTTCACTTCAGTTTTTAATATTTCCAGTTGTTCAATATTTCTGTGTATTGCTGGTGGTTCTTTTGTCATAGAAGTACAAATCACAATTAACGTTAATGTTAAAGAGTTTCACACAAGAGTCTTTTTTTGTCAAAAATCATTTTGATTCCCTCTTTTCTGATCACTTTTTTATTCCACTTTCCTCCACAGTTCTGTTCTGATTATTATTACCACACTAAAACACTCCTCGTCACAAAACTAATATCTATTTTCAACCTAACCTCTTTTTGTCAATGCACTTAATTTGGTGGATGAATATTTGGGGATGAATATTAATCAAAATGAATTCAATATTAAGCAGTAAAAACTTCATGTCAAAATCGAGCTTCTAACTAATAAGCTAGACAATAATTCACTCTCATCATAGTCACGTAAAATCTATTCAAAAGTTTTACGTAAAACCTTATTTATCCTCAATGAATCAGCGTTTTTCCATTGAAACAACAACAAATTAGGGAGTGCAATCAGAGATGGAGAGGAGACAAGAGAGATTTGGTTTCTACAGATAAATTCTGGGAATACCATGAATGGAACTTGTAATAAAAAAGGTATTTTTAATGGAAAATAGAAGCAAAAAGAACATACTTAAAATTAGAAAAAAGACAGTTGAAACCTCCAGGATACAACGAGGAAAGTAGGCTTGGAGAATTTGACACTCACAGGACAGTGAAGGTAATAGTGACAGAGAGAAACAGCTACTTACCTACCTAATGCAATTGTGTAAATGGATTACAGGACATGAACCAGGGGAGAGTAAGGGGACAAACACTGCTAAGAGTTACAAACAGGGGACAGGAAAGTGTGGAGAGGAATGATCATCCACGTCCTGAAGAGATGCAGCACATAAAAGAAGAAGAATGATATCTGCAGATTTTAACATTTTCTCTAGAAGAAAAAAGTTTTTTGCACAAATGCTGAAAACTTTATTTACTTTAGAAAAAAGTACATACCATTTATAAAGTTTTGAGTTCTGAAATGATGTGGTTAAATTTAATGAATCTGAGAGAGGTTAGAAAACATTTACTGCACTTTAAATAAATATGAAAAGGCTGTTTATAATTTTCTGTTCATTTTTCTGTGTGTGAAAAAACTTTCTTTTGGTTAAAGGAATATCTTCAAACTGAAATCCTAGTATCATGAACTTAATTTCTCACTTGCTTCCATTAATATAAACTCTTTATTTTACCTTCAGGAATGATAGATTTTTTCATGCATAAGCTTTTTTTTTTTCTTTTTTTTTTAAATATCAGAAGTGTGAAAAAAGCTATGTTTCCAGAGACTGAATGCACTCGGTATATTCTTCCCTGAAGGTTTTAAGTATTTTAATATTTATGATTCAAGTCCCTATTTTCAAGGCTCTGTGTAAATTTTATATATAACTCATGCAAAGGGTAGCATCTGATAGAATTTACACAGTCAACCAAAATGTGTCAAAACAAATATATATTTATTTTTACTTGTTAGTTTATTTTAAGAACAATTCAAGTATTGTATTAGGTGTATGTAAAAGTCCCTAGCATCCACTTTTTCAAAAGATACAGATTTAATACATAGCTATCATTTTAAAAAAAATTGAAATAGATTTTCAGGTACTTTTTTCATCTGCTATGTCCTTTCAGAGTGTAGGTGATTATGGATCTCCACAACTTCCTATGCCTTATACTTCTCAGAATCTTTTCTCCTGTATTGCCATCGATTTACACAAGCCCATCAGGTTGGTTATTTGGTTAATGTTTGCACCTTCTTATATAGGAATAAAGTGTCACCGCCGACACTTAAGTTTGAACATAGATCGGCAGTAAGCAAAGACAGGAGATCCAATTATTGAATTAACTAGACCACGTGACCATAGATGAAATGCACATGTAGGAAGTCCCATGATGTCTTAATGATTGTTATTTCTAATCTATTCTCTATTACTATTCGGATCTGCATTTCTAGTCTATCCTCTATTACTATACGGATCACTATATCTAGTCTATCCTCTATTACTATACGGATCACTATTTCTAGTCTATCCTCTATTACTATATGGATCACTATTTCTAGTCTCTCCTCTATTACTATATGGATCACTATTTCTAGTCTATCCTCTATTACTATACACTATAATATACCATTATTCTCTATAATATTCACTATACTATTCCTCTATTTGGATCACTATACAGATTACTGTTTGAGCGAGTATTATCGACCAAGTACTATTAGTGCAAGTGCTATTCGAAGGCATCATACACCAGTAGGGTTCAGTAGTGTTGTATCTGGGATTACGTAGTCTTTACTACAACGAGCATTATGAAAGTTCCAACGAGTATTTGTTGGCATCACAAAACACCTTTTACCTTCAATATGTCTTGTGAGTGTCTTTCTGTAAACCATCTTTGCATATTATGTCTTTGAGAAATTTCAACTCTTTCTGAACTTCAGCACAAGTTTCCTTTTCCTTCCCATTTTCTTTAAAACTTCCTCATTACTCACATTTCCATCCCATGCTAGTCTCAATATCCTTCTGTAGAACATTTGTTACCTCAAATCTCTTCTTCAGCTGTGAGAAAATTGTCCATCATCAACTGCCATTTTGGAAGATTGATTCTATATTAAAGTTCAGTGCTCTTTTATTTGTTTCTAACAGTTTTCCATTGGGTTTATTTTAGTTTATTATGTTTTACAACATATCATCTTCAATGGGTTATTTAATGTCAACAAGTTGTTTAGGAGGTGTTTGTATGAATAGAATATACTCTTTGTAAGAAATCAGTTTGTAGATCAGGTTTCATCAATATATTTTTGTAAAGAGAGTTTTTTGTTGAGAGTCAAATGTATTGCTAGTAATATTATTTTTTCCAAAATGTATTACTGGTAATATTTATTTTTCTTTCAAAAATGTATTGCTGGTATTTTTACTATAAAAATCTATTTTTATACTTTCATAGTGTTTTGACCCCAGTTTGGGGATTCACTATTTTCCCATAGCTGGGGCCCAAACAGGTGCTACCATCCCAAGTCAAGGTGAACTTGGGAATAACAGCAATTAAGAGATGGCTCCACACTCCTCAAAACTTTCAAATCAGAGGCCTTGCTGCCGAATGTAGTTTATCATCATACCAAGGACAGAAAATTTTCCATTTTTTATGACTGTATTCAGATTTTGGAAGGTATCATTCATTATCCAATACACTTTTGGATTTCTGTATCATGTTTCCTCCTGTTTTTCTTTCCTTTAATGTCTTCTTCTCCACAAAATCTTTACTCATTTTGTATCCGAGAAATTTCAGCTGTCACTTTCTGATTATAAGTAGACTGGACAATAAAAAAAATGAATACTCGTATATTTATATAGAAATAAGTATAAAGAGTTTGGAACTACATCATCTCTTTTATTTATCCAATTTTTCTGGATTTTATTTGTTTTTTATTCTTATTTTTGAATATTAATCATTTGATATGTTTTCATCCTCAGTGTTTTATAAGTAATAAAGAGCATGTGGTTTTAGTGTAAAATCTTTATCATTAAATAAGCTTATCTTGGATGTGAAATAATTTGAATAAAGGGACATTTTTTCTAATTCTCCAGAACAAAGGTTAAGACTTACTTTAATATTAAAAGTAAGATAACCTATCTTCCACTTTATAAACATTAAATATTTAAAAAAAAAATTGACGATAAAGATCAGTTCAGAAAATTCATGAATAACAATAACATTGAAAATCATATTAGCCACCGATTTTATTCAGTCTTCTATTTTACCATTAGATCAGTTTGGTATTTGAAGAAATAACAAAAGTAATCCTTCAATTTATATCCTCCAATAACAAAGAACTGTTTAGTAGTTTGAATACAAATTCAGGAATATGAATAATTTATCATCTAACAATTGCCAAATCATACTAGTCACCAGAGACACAGTTATCTATTCATGGACATGATTCTAATAAGTATAATAATTCCAGGGGATTGTTTCTTCAGACAGCACCTCCTCACTGCAACTGTAGGAATCATATTTAATCCCTGATACTGTAGCATGACAAAACGAGAGTTAAGAGAGCAAAGCAAATTTGTCTTCTATTCCATATATGCATGTGGGTCTCACTATGTTTTTTTAATCATTTCTAAGACTGGTGCTAGGAAAGTTGGTTCACCGTTTTGTGCTAGACTACTTTTCTCTTCAGAATCTATCTTACATATTTAAAAGTCAACCATTCATCTTTGTTTAGAATATTTTTTTTTACAGTGAGGTTTACCCTGTACAAAGCGTGGTGGCCACTTGAAGCAGAGGGTTACATGATGAAGCAATTTGTGTGGATAGGAGCAGAAGATATAATGGTTAACACTAGGCTTGAACAGGTTAAGACTGCAGTGATTGGGGAAACATTCTCTTGGGGGTTGGTTCCACAGAGCAGTGGTTCACAGGAAGAAGCTGTTTGAGTAAAACTTACTTCTCACTGATGGAATACAGATGGGATTTCAGTGGTTTGCTACTATGTGAGTGGCATGGCATGTCCTTTCCATGAAAGTTTGAACTGGTGGGACCAGGGAATGTAATCCATCTGAGCACGTTCCATGGAAGTAGCAATAGAACAGCGAGTGGTTTGCCACATTCCACCTGTGAGAGAGAGGTTGGACAGCGGAGAATAATTTGTCACCCACAAGGGTCCAGATATGCATCTGTACTCTATCAAGGCTAGAGAGTGAGGTTTGGGTAGTTCCCACACAAATATGACAACAATACTCCATTTTTGGCCCGATCTGGCTTTTATAAAAATAGAGGATAGCAGGAGGAGTCTGGTGCTTATTTGAGCAGTACACAAAGCTGACCATTTCACATGCATCCTTAGCAATTGATCATATGTACAAGTTCCACTTGAGGTTAGGTATAAGTTTGAGGCCTAACAGTCTTTCAAGGGAAAATGACTGAAGCTGAGATGCCAGGTCAGGATCAATAACACTGCAAAGTCTTTTTGGGATTTTATCAAGAATCTCTAAATGTATAGCAGGAGCAACAGACCATATGTGTCAGCAATACTCTCTTCATCTCCACCTAGCTATGGGTTGAATAGTAAAACAGACTAGTCTCTTTGGCTTCTTTTGGCAACCAGTCTAGGAGGACAACTCTGAATTCAGAACCTGAAGAGGGCTTTTTGATATCATAGCACACTATGTGTACCAGTTCTCTGTATTCAATTCTTCCAAAAATGTATATGTTTTTGCATAAGCCTTCACTACTATAATCAAATCATAACTATTTAGTTCTAGGAGCTGCATTGCTTGGACCTTCATACATTGAAGATTATATATCTATATATATATATATATATATATATATATATATATATATGTATGTATGTATATATATGCTGACCATATCTGGAAAATAAAACATTCCTATATATATATATATATATATATATATATATATATATATATATATATATATATATAAATTATTTTCAAATACAGTGTATCTGTAAAGGAACAAAATGAATAAAAAGACAAGGGGAAAAAACTATTCTTAGCCGATGTGTTTCATCCCCTGAGGGACTTTATCAAGGCAAACGTGTGGTGAATACAAAATAAAAATAACTCCCTTTTCAAATTTGCAAGCCTATGTGAAAATTTTGTTTCATCCAATAGAAAAAGTGATTGGCTCCAGGTTGAAGAAAAGATCAAGGCAAATTTTAACAAGCCTATGTAAAAATTTATTTCCACCACTAGAAAAGGGAGCAGTTTACAAAATGAGAAAAAGTAACGAGCTGATGCAAATAGGCAGAGAAAGTTGAATCGCGAGAGAGAAAAAGCAGAAAGAAGCAGGAGGCAGAAAGCCAGTGTTCCATGTGTCTGAATAACGCTGGTCTCAAATTACATGCTGACACATTATCAGTCTCTACTGAGAGCAGGGCAATTTCAAAGAATTCTATTCAACTCCAACTTAACTTGAAATATATTCATGTTGAATACAATCGTATAACTTTTATGTGAAAAACGAACTCTCTCAATTTGCTTTAAACATTTTGGAATATCACTTTGTGTCCGATGACTTAATATGAACATTTTCTCTTTGTGAAAATTCATGAAACTACAAACTTTAAATATTTGATTCATTTTCCTGAAACAAGCTACTAACCACTTCAAATGTGTAAATTTGTAAATAAATTCCTGTAAATAAGTTCTTGTTTCGTTAAATATAATGTGTGTTTCTTCAATATTTCAAACTTGGTACAAAATAAATCCCACATCTGCCTTGATAAAGTCTCTCAGAGGACTTTCCAGATTTTCTTTATATATATATATATATATATATATATATATATATATATATATATATATATACATATATTCTCTCTGGTTCACACTCCTCTCTGGTCTTTTGAAAGGGAGTACAGGTTTGTTTATACCATGTTCCTTGTTTAGGTTTGAATTTGGGGTTCCTTCTAAAGTCTTTTCATTCTCTTTCACTCCCAATAGACCTTACATCTTAGTGGTATTATTGCCTTACTTGGGGTGGATTGATTTTATATATATATATATATATATATATATATATATATATATATATATATATATATATATATATATGACTTCTATGATATTCTATTTCTGCAGAAAGACAAGAAAATAACTATAATACTTGGCAACTGTTTTAATGCAGTTCTGATGAAGCAAATGGCATACTCAATTTAATACTTAATTAATGGAAAAATTCATTAACTTATTATCTGTATCCAGTTCTTAATTACTGTTAGGATTACATTCTGAAAACTTATGTATAATGACAATCTTCTGCAAGATTGAAACAGCTTGCAAGAATATGCATTGTTTTAGACACTCACCAGCAGAATATTAATTTAATTCTTAATTAGGATTATACAGATAAATGGTTTTTATAGATAAGATGAAAATGAATGTATTAAAGGGAATAACAAAAGCTCTTGTTTTACATGTATTTATGACATTCACTTTCTAAACTATAGTTTATACTAATCAGGGCCGGTACCCTGATTAGTATAAACCTCCCCACTGAATCTATGATACACCCACCTTCAATATATGATAAAGGCCACCCACTCTACTACATCTCCATTTTCATAAGGCATTATTTATATAAAACACAAATTTTTTGCAACCTGTACAATAATGGATCATATGCAATATAGGTGAACAATTCCACTAGAAAAATTGAAAATAAATACAATGTATCTAAATACAAATTAGAGACATGTCATAACAGATCATTCCATCTTAAATAAATGCAATTTTTTTACATCAACTTGAGATTTTTCTTGTTAAAAAATTGAATAGCTTTAAGACATTTAATATAATGGATTAAAAAACAGTGTATTTTATAAAGTGTTCACACATTTGGACAACAAAAATAAAGAAAAAAGATTCCAGAATGACTCATAATACACAAAAAATTTTCACCTCTTAATAGTTGGTTGTGCTTAGTTTAATTTGTAACTTATATAAATTTAACTAGGAAAAAGCAAATGTTGGTAAGATAGCAAGAGTCTCAAAGCACTGCCTTGGCCCCCAATCAGGCAGGGTTCCCTCCAATTTTGCGGAGTTTGGTGATAGTACACACACGCCTTGATATTAATATGGGAAGCTTTTATTAGTGTATCCATGCTATGACCATGCTCAAATAACAAGGCTCCTTGAACTAATTTTTTCATCCATTTGTAACATAGGCTAGATATGTTTTTTTAAGTACTTAACTTTCCCCCAATAAAAGGCTCAGAAGTCACTCAATACAGAAGATTTCGGATAAAAGGACAGAATGAAGTATGTGAATGAAAGAGAAGATAGTAGTATGTGAATATTATGAGGATAAGGTTGATTGATTGATATATTTTCTATGGCTTATCAACAATGCGCAAGTTATTCAAGGCCAGAAAATATTTTTTAGATTGTAAGATTTTCATTTGATAGATAATTAGCAGGCTTTGCCTGCTCGCTATCACTTTGCAAAGTATTCACTCCTTGAAATCTTTGAAACAAAAATTTTAAATGAACATTTCATTCATAAATTGGCTTGTTATAGTTAAGGAAAGTTTTACAAATAGATGCCAACTTGTTAAAGGCCAAGTAAAATGCCAATTTCAAACACTTTTCTGCTCTATAAGACAATATTCCTAAACAGAAATATTTTTGATATAAAATCATAACAATCCTCAAATAAAAGAAAAGTAATGAAATAAACTTCTTTTAAAATCAATATGCAAATTAGTTAAAACCTGAAGAGTGATATTGCACAGAAGTAGATAATATATAATACAGATATTTAAGCATTCTTCCTCGGAAAGATTTTGCATTATTTAACATCTCTCAGTTGTGTCTCTGTCCTTGGACAGAGTGCGCTCAGGGGCTTCTCTGTCAAAGGGCAGAGGGGCAACTGAGAAAATAATACTTAGAGGTTCCCAGCCCTGGGGAACAGCTGTGCCCTCCCATTGCACAAGAGGGAGGGATCGGTGCTCGCACCGATGCCAGCACAACCAACGGTTGCGAGGGCTGTGGGCAATTTTTGTCTCTGCCCAGGTGCACACGCTCGGGTTCCCACATTGAAAAGACCCTGTGTCACATCTCATTCTTGTGGGGGAATGAGTAAACACCGTAGAAATTCCTCTCTTGAGGGGTATACACATTCGGATACTTACCCGTCACAGAGATCCATCCCTGCGCTGGTAGTATCACAGCTATGGCTTGGACCAGCTTGAATCAACTAAGACTAGCTTGGACAAGCTATGACCAGCTAAGACCAGCAGCTCAAATGAAGACACTCGGGTCCCCATGTTAAAAACCGACCTTGTGTCACAACCTGACTCAGTGTCAAATAAATACCGTGTGTAAATTCCTCTTTGGAGGAGTTTCTAACACATTACTTATCATATCTCAGTTGTGTCTCTGTCTTTTGCAGTGTGTCCTCAGGGGCTACTCTGTCAAAGGACAGAGTTACAACTGAAGAAAATTATACTGAGAGGTGCCCAGCCCTGGGGAACAGCTGCCCAAGGCCATGCCCTCTCATGGCACCAGAGAGAGGAATCAGTGCTTGCACTGAGGCCAGTGCTGTGAGCAGGGACTGTGGGCAATTTTTGTTCCTTGCCTGGGTGTTCACACTCAGGTCACCACCTAAAAAAAAAGACCCTGTGTCACATCTTGTTTCAGTGGGGAGACAGAGTAAATACCATGTGTAAATTCCTCTCTCTCAAGTGGTATACACATTCTGATACTTACCGGTCACAGGGATCCGTCCCTGTGCTGGTAGTATCACAACTATGACTAGCTTGGACCAGCTACAACTAGCTTAGACCAGCTCTGACTAGCTTGGACAAGCTATGACCAAATAAGTGCAGCAGCTCGAGTGAAGACACTCAGGTCCCACATTAAAAAATGACAATGTGTTACAACCTGGCTTAATGGGTGGGGGGGTCAAGTAAATACAATGTAAATTCCTCTCCCTCAATTGGTATACACATTTTGATACTTACCAGTCACTGGGATCCGTCCTTGCATTGGTAGTATCACAGTTATGGCTAGCTTGGACCAGCTCTGACCTGCTAAAACCAGCTAGGACTAGATTAGACCAGCTTGGACAAGCTATGACCAGCTAAGACCAGTGTCTCAAGTGAAGACACTCGGATCCCCACTGTATTTACATGACAACTCCCCCATCCCCACATGGGGATGGGGGAGTTGTCATGTAAATACAGTGTTTAAATTACTCTAAAGTAGTTTGTAACAAATTAATTTATCATCTCTCAGTTGCCTCTCTGTCTTTTGGCAGAGTGCACTCAGGGGTGACTCCGTGAAAGGACACAGTCACAACTGAGGAAAATTATACTGAGAGGTGCCCAGCCCTGGGGAACAGCTGCCCGAGGTCTCGCCCTCTCATTACACCAGAGAGAGGGATAGGTGCTCGCACCAAGGCTAGCACAATCGGTGGTTGCAGGGGCTGCCGGCAATTTTTGTTCGTAGCCTGGGTGTATGCACTAGGGCTCCCCACATTAAACCGACCTTGTGTCACAACCTGACCTCATGGGGGGTTCAGTAAATACAAATTAATATAAAGTAGAGCTGGGGCTTTTTAATCTCAGAATTTGTGGGAGAATTGAGCTCCAATTTTGCATTTATTCATACAGATTCCATAATATAGGTTTTACTTAATTAGCTATTATGTTTCTCTAACTCTTCAAATGTTGAAGGTATAACTAATTCTAATTTCTATTTTCCCATCTTTACACTATATTAACTTTATCTGATAAATTGTCCCCTGTTCTGTCACCCATGAAATAAAAAATAATTGTCTGTAGGGAAAATAAGGATCTACGTACATCTAACAGTCTTTAAATTAAGTGGCAGCAGAATAATTATCGTTGAACTTTTAAAAGGTAAGCTTAAACATTAATTCAATACTTAAATGCAGCGACCAATTTTGAGTTCATCTGTAGTTTATTGATGCCTATCACATCTACTCCTCCCTAGCTATTGTGATGATGGCCAAACCAAGAGTCCTCCACAGGACAATAATCTGGCAACCCTGAATCTGAGCTCAACGAAAATCGTTCCCTGTGCCTAACTTTTCAAGGGCTTTTGAATGAGCTATGAATCACTGAAATCAGACCAGTGTGAGTTAAGGACTTGCTTAGACAGACACAAACACAAACACACACATACTCTACTTTATATATAAGATAATGATTTAGCGATATCAGTCTTAATAATAAATCCATAGCTGGAGTAGAGAAGAAAAGGTGGATTCATACCTTTCCCAAAGGTATTTGCACATAAGTTAATATAACAAACTTAACTGGAATTAACTAGGCTTACAGATTAACAAATCCCTGCCAATATCCATTACCCCACCCACACATACATGCTTACAGCACCTGGTATTCCCAAGTGGTCACCTATCTAGGTACTGACTTGGCTTGACATTGCTTAACTTCAGTGATCATATGGGAACTAGTGTTTTAACATGATATGGCCTTAAGCCAAAGCCATGAAGATGAGGAGGATAAATAAAGATTGACCATTGACTTGAAGAGGTTAAAACTCTAATGTTCAGGAGAGCATCCACATAGAAATCCCTTCCACAAAGTGCCTGTTCTTGGGAAGAAGCTGTCTGAGTGGAACTTTCTCCTTATGTTTGGTTTGGTTTGGTTGTTTTGTTTAACGGCATTCCAACCTTAGATGCAGTTTACCGTCATACCCATGGATGCGGATGCAGTTTACCTTCATACCCATGGACGCGGATACAGTTTACCTTCATACCCATGGACGCAGATGCAGTTTGCCGTCATAACCAGGACGGTTATGTTTGGAATATGGAAGAAATGAGGGTGATTTGACTCTGTGGAAGTAGTACTGTAAAGCTCTGAACTGATGGAACTAAAGAATGGAGCGCATCTGAACATTTGCCATCTTCTTTGTGCCTTGTGTCTTCAGGACATGGGTGATCATGGCTTGCCAAAAGATTCTTAGCAAGGTTTGTCTCTTTGCTATCTCTCCTACCCTCTGTTCTGTCAACCATTTACTGCTTTCTTCTGTCCCTCATTATGCACTCTAAAAATTTCCACAGTCTTTTTCTGATTTTAAGTTTGCCATAAAAAGCTTGTAACATGACATCAGCAGAAAAGAGGATTCAGAGTGGAGAAGAAGTCTCTCCACATCAACGTAATGCTCCATTTTTGGTCTTATCTGATTCTTGTAAAGATCATTTTTTTGCAGATGTTTTTTTGACTAATTGTTTACCCAATACAAGGCCCAAGAACTACTCAAGGTAGAGGGTTACTGTGTATGGACATAAGAGGAGAAAGTAAATTCAGATTTTGAGGATATGCAGGAAAGATAATTGTTGACCCTTGACTTAAAGAGGTTAATACCAGGGAAGCAACCTCTCAGGAGTCTGTTCCACAAAGTAAATGTTTTTGGAAAGAAGCTGTATGAGTGGGAATTCCTTCTTACCAATGGAACACAAAAGGAGTGAAGATGATTCAGCCTTGTGTACTTGGGTATGGAGAGTCCTAGCTGTAAAGGTCTGAACTGGTGGAACTAACGAATGTTACTCATCTGAACAATTGCCATGAAAATAGCAGTAGAATAGCAATATGCTTGCAATGTTTCATTTGTGGGAAAGGCACTGTAATGTTGAAAATAATCCATCACCTGCAAGGCTGCATAAACACTTCTGAACTCTGTCAAGGCTGAAAAGTGAAGAGTCATCACTTCCAGTCCTGATATGGTAGTAATATTCAGTTTTTGATCTGATCTGACTCTTGCAAAGATAAAAATATGGCACAAGGAGTCAAGTACATTCTAAAGCAGTACTAGGAACTGACCATGTTTCCAACATCTTTAGTGATGGTTCATATATACAAGTTCCACTTGAGGACTGGCAAAAATTCAGTCTGCTCAATGATGATAGGAAATTAGTTTTGGATGTATTACATGTTACAAGCCACCACCCCACTGTTCAATGTTAGAGGAGAGATCACCTGCCAGACTCTGTTCATCTAGATATTTGAAGGTCTGTGATAAACTGTGATATCGCCAGCATAGATATTTTCTGAGAATGTTCTTGGGTTGTTTATATAAAGTACAATGTGGATAGGACCAAAGAGACCTTTGGGCTACAGAAGGCAAGTTATTAATGATGACCTTCATTGACCTCTTCAATAAGGAGGAGATGATAATTCCATAAACATTCTCAGTGATGGCATAGCTTGATAGTTTGTGTAACAACTCCCAATACCATTTTTTTGTCAAATACCATTGAGATATCTAAGACAATATCTCATGTGATGAAGTTATTATTGAATACTTTGGTTATTCCATGGGAAATGACAGTTAAAACATCAACAGTGAACCCAGAAGAGTGAAATCTATACTGTTTTTTGCTAAGGACAATGTTTCTGCTGATGTGATCAATAAGCTTCTTGTTGAAAATAGACTCAATGATTTTGTTGATGACACTAAGTTTGGTTTTGTTTATTTTATGGCATATCAACCTCAATGGGTTATTTAATGCTGACAAGATTTTTAGGATAGGTCCATATGAATAGAATATATAGTCTTTGTAAGAAATCAGTTTGTAGATCAGGTTTCATTGATGTATTTTTGTAAAGAGCACTTTTGACAAGAGTCAAATTTATTGCTGGTAATATTGTTTTTCAAAAAATGTATTGCTGATATTTTTAAGATAAAAACATTTATACACTTTCATAATGTTTTGATCCCAGTTTGGGGGTTAACTATTTACCAGAGCTGGGTCCTTAACAGTTGCTAACACCAGCAATAAGAGGTAGTTACATGCTCCTCGAAACCTCCTGATCAGAGGCCTTGCTGCTGGATGTAGTTTATCATCATACCCAGGACAATGACACTAAGGATACTGATAAGACAATAATACAACAGAGATGAGCATTCACATGAAGTCTTAAAAACAGGGCATACAGTTGACACCTTCCATAGACCTGGGAAATATTTTTCCTTCAGGCAGCACTTAAACAACTCAGTAAAGCATGGCAGAAGAATTCTGATACTTCCTAAAGTAATAATAGAATAAACTGACCATTATTCCATGTTGACCTCAGAGTTCATGCCGTTTCTAGCAAAATAAAACAATTTCTACCAAAACAGAGTGAGAAACTATATTTTTTCCATCTGTGTTTGTAAAATATTTGCTTGTGACCAGACAACTTAGAGAGAAATTTGCCATTGTAAAATGAGGAAATTTGAGACTAAACAATGATCAGATGCAGAGAATCACACAACCAGTAAAGACAAAAAACAATCTAACAATTCAAACATGACTAATCATTTCACCCCAAGCAAAGCAATAAGGCCACTGAAACACAATGGGTTAC
This sequence comes from Acanthosepion esculentum, assembly GCA_964036315.1. Lineage (NCBI taxonomy): Eukaryota > Metazoa > Mollusca > Cephalopoda > Sepiida > Sepiidae > Acanthosepion > Acanthosepion esculentum. The sequence continues at coordinate 52,403,775 of OZ038487.1, read as the reverse complement.
TGGGTGGGGAAGAGTAAGAAACAGGAACATTACTAAGGAGCAAGAATTAAAGAAAAGTAATCAGGAGTGTAGGTAGCGATTGAAAGTATATTTACATTTTTGAAGATTAAGGCTGGCTGGAAATCATGGAGCTGGAAGGCAGTTCCACAAGTGAGAAGTGCGCAAAAACTGTTAGCATAGAATTTACGGTTACATCTAGCCAGCTCAACTGTAAATTTGTGAGCCTACATCGCCAGTCTAGTACTGTGTGTAAATTCAAGGAGACTAGGAACCATAGCTAAGGGGTCATCCAAGCAATTACCAAAATAAAAGTATTTATAGAAAAGGCAAAGGGAGGCAACCTTATAGTGGTTGAAGCCAAGATGCCAGATAAGGACAAATAATATTCTGATTTAGAGAATATGAGAAAAAAACACTATAAAGAAGAAAATTGCATCAAAGAAATAATCCTGAACACCTTGCTAATGAGAATGACTAATGATGATATTTGAAGTTATTTTTACCTTGGTAATAGCAGGTATCCATGCTAGTTTTATATATCAGTTAAGTATATAAACAACAGAGGCATATATTAGTCCAGATTTTCATTAATAATGCTGATATTTAGCTTGTACTATATTATTATAATTGTCTATATGCTGTAAGTGATCACAACTCTCCACAACTTCCTGCCATTTGTAGCTCTTAGTAATGTTTGTTATTTTGTTATTTCTTCTCATCCCTGTTCTGCTAACTATCTACACAAGTTTATTCAGTAGGTTACCTACTGCTTTCTTCTATCCACCTTACCTTCAATATGGCCTTGAGTGTCAATTTCTCCAAGCCCTCTTTCCTCATTATGTTCCAAGAAATTTCAACTCTCTGATCCTAAGTATAAAGTGTCCATTTTGCTTCCATTTTCCTTAAAACTTCCTTGTTGCTCACATGTTTAGTCCATGATATTCTCAGCATCCTTCTACAGAGCTACATTTTCTGTTGCCTCAAGTCTCCTTCATTTGTGAGGAAATTGTCCAGCATTCATTGTCATATCAGAGGGCAGATATTATGTAAAAGTTCAGTACTCTTTTCTTTGTTTCTCATTAAATTTTCCTGTTCCTTAATACTTTGCTTAGATTTTGGAAGGCAACTTTCACTATTCCAATGTTCCTTCAGATTACAATGTCATTTCCATCCTCTGTTAAAACACTTCCTAGATATTTAAATTGATTTACTTGTTTGATTTTGGTATCTCCAATTTGTAATTTGCATGTTGGGCTGTTCCTTTTGATAACAACCATGCGTTCCATCTTCTTGCAATTGAAGTTTAGTTCTTTCTTCACTTTCCTTCACTAACTTCTGTAGGAGTTATTGTAGTTTCCTTTCTGTTTGCTCTCAATACTATGTTATCTGCATATCTTATGTTGATAAGACTGTGTCACCAATAAAGAATCCTGGTAGAACTTCTAATTCTCTCAGAATCACTCAAAGTAAAGACTGAATATCTGGTGAGAAGACACCTCCTTGTCTTATACCCTATCTATTTTTGTATATTTACCAAATTCATTTTCTATCTATATGCAGCTATGGTTTCTATAGACATTCATGCAAGACATTGTTGAAGAAGGACAGCAACACAACAGCTGGTCAAACAACATCTGTTATATCTTTAAAGAGGGTACAAACAGACAAAGGTGGTACTTGATGAAGGAACAGCAATATACGAAGAGATGAAATAAAGAGAGATTTATTGTAAAAGAGGATACACTACTGAAAGACAGGAAATCGGGTAGCAGGCTAATAATTCCTGAAGCAAGCCTCCAGGTATATCCTGTGCTCACTCTATATATCTACTGATATAGTCACTCCACGTAGGCGATAGGGAGTGTGGGACATTCCATTACAACCCCTCCCAAGCCAATTTTCCCATTAAATTTTACTCGGTACCTCTTCTTTTTGGAGTCAGGACATAACTGTTTGACTTTTTCACTCTTCCTAGTACTTTTCTGTCTCACCAGCACAAAAACATCAGAGTGGACAGATATGACAATGCCAGAACTACTGAGTGCCACGATCAACAGATCATCCTGGAGGAGGTTTATTTTGCTCTTAGGTCCCTCTGATGATTGAAGCAGTCAAGGTACTGATGATGATAGGCTCTAGATTATTCTAATATCCTTCCCAAATATGCTAACATTACCTAACAGTTCTTTGTGAATACCTTATCAAACACTTTTGCATAATCTATAAAACATAGGTATACTTCCTTTAGCATTTGTATTGCCCTTTCAGGTATCATTCTGAGCATAAATATTGCTTTCCTTGTTCAATTGTCATTAATGAAGGCACACTGTTCTTGCCCTACACACATATACACACACACACATAAAGAGCCCAAAAAGAACTAAGAGTACTTTTTTTTTAAATAGTAAGGTTCACCCTTTACAAGTCCTGGGGAGGTAATTTGTGCAGATAGGAATAGAAGATAATAGTTAACCCTAGCCTTGAACAGGTTAAAATTGTAGTTATCATGTCAACATCCTATTGGGATTAAGTTCCACAGAGCAGTGGTTCACAGAAAAAAGATCTTTGAGTGGAACATACTTTTCACCGATGGAATATGGAGGGATTGTGGGTAATTTGCTACTATGTGAGTTGCATGGCCTGTCTTTGCTGTAAAGGTTTGACTTGAAGTGAACAGGGAATATCGGTCATCCGAGCAGTTTCTGTGGAAGTAGCGATAGATCTGCAAGAATCCTGAGGAATGTGTTGGACTTGTTGTCATTTTATTTACAGTAATGGTCACTTATCATTATTTAATACTTTTAAAGAAAATGATTTCAGCATATACATATTTAAACAAAGGATTTGGATATTAGTCCAATTACCTTCCTGAAAGTCAGTAATGTCAAGTCTCTCTACCATAATCAGCGTTCATCAAAGACAAAAAATCAAGATAATGAACCATGACAACACCCAGGTTACAATGTATTTGTAACACATCAAGTCTTTGGTCAGTAAAAACAAGGAGACAACCACACAAAACAAAAAGACAGAATAAAGGCCAAAAAAGAATGAAGAGAAATATTCTTATATTAGAAAAACAAAACAAAAATTGAAGCAATGCAAAATGTCTCAGAAAATGTCTCTACAGAAGATCAACAATCTTAGAAGCAGACAGATCTTAGAGAGAGAAAAAATAATGATGGAAGAAATATTGATTATTTGTCTACTATTTAATTCGAGAACAGATCGGAAGGAAAAGTAACAATCAGAGAGAAATCAAACAACAAGTAGGGGAAAAAAAAAAGGAAAAAATATTTATAAATAAAAAAAAAGAGAAATAAACAAAACAAATGGAATAAATATATAACTGAGAAATGATTGTCTCATTCAATAAAATCAATATAAGTAAAGAGTAGGCATGATAGCTCAACTGTAAGCCAGCCAAAAAGAATACTCCTACACACACACACACACACATATACACACACACACATATACATATACACACATATACATATACACACATATATACACACACACACATATATACATACATATATATACACACACACACACATATACATATACACACATATACATATACACACATACACACACACACACAAAGAAATGGGGGAAAAGACATTAGAAAACATTATAAAAAAAGTAGAAGTTCCGCAAGGATTTATTATTGCTGGGTGCAATCTTAACAACATAAGATATGTAGATGACACCATGTTGATGACGGACAGAAGCTGCAGGAACTCCTAGACAAGATAATAAATGAAAGCAAGAAGAAAGGACAAACTATCAATTCAAAGAAAGAATGCGGCTTCATTAGCAAGATGTGAGCTACAAATTGAAGATATCAAAATCAAACACATATTGAAATTTAACAACCTGGGGAAGGTTATAATAGACAATGGAAAATGTGACAGAAACCTGAAGGTGCATTGGTATAGCAAAAAAAAAAGAAAAAAGAAATGCATTCCAAACACACAAAAAAGTTTTAAGAGAGAATGTAATATAGGACTATTAGTATATAATAGCAATTTTCTTATATGGCAGTGAATGCCTAACAATTTCCTCACAGATGAAGGGGACACTTGAGGCAACAGAGATGGGGCTCTACAGAAGGATGCTAAGAATACCATGGGCAGATCAAGTGAACAATGTGGAAATTTTAAGGAAAATAGGAACAGAGAGGTACTTATGCTTAGAATCATAAAGAGATAGTTGAAATTTCTGGGATGTATAATGAGGAAAGAAACCTTGGAGAATTTGACACTCATATGACATAATAAAGACAAGAGAGCAAACAGCAAGTAACCTACCTGACAAGTTTCTGTAAATGGATGTCAGAACAGAGCGGAAAGAATAGTAACAACAGTGCTAAGAGCTAGAAAATATAGGAAGTTATGAAGGGACATGGTGCATATAAAAAAAAGATGCAAATTGAATCTTAATGACAGTTTCTTTGAGAGAGTGCATAATGCAATGTGATCAATAGTTGAACAAGCCAGGTCACACAAACCTTTGTTAACAATGACTTATGTAAATAAATAGTTAATAAATTGTTAAAATTCAGGCTAAAGTCCCTAACACTGGTGTCACGGTCAGCAAGCCATTAGGGTAAACTATTAATACTACAGTTCAATCATTACCAAGTGCTTCACAATTGTGGCCTTGTGCCAGACTAATCTCTTACTGTATACTTAAATCAAGTTATACGGACATAGTGAGAGTCTGTGCTTGCTTGATCATGATTAGACTAAATGATTACTAAGTTTCAAGATATATATTTTGACTGTGTAAAAGACTTGTATCTGGTACTTCATGCTGGAATAGATTATGTCATACTTTGTCGGAATTCAAATTCTTTCAATGAAACGGAAGTGCTCACTTTGACATCCTTAGCTCATATGACAAAAACAGACCTTAATTTTGTCCGGCCCCATACACTCACTTCCGGAATACTGTCCAAAATACCAGGGTCATGAAACATCGTGGAGTCCGTCGCTAATGCCAGCCTGGTCGGATCTGACTAAATGGGTGAAATCAGCTATAAAGTAAATCAGTGGCTCAGAAACGGTTTGCTGCAAAAACCACATGGGCCTTTTCTGATTGCCCCTGTTTCTGCCAATCCAACCAAACAGATGGTAAAAAGGTAAAAAAATTACTTACAGAAAGAAAAGAAGTTGTGGAGAGCCATGATTGCCTACGGACTGAAAGGACTTGGCACATAAAATCAATGTTATGGTTTTCAAGATTAAAACAAAAAACTCCATTCATTCCGATGCCCTTCGTATAACTGCTTGTTTCCTAAAAAAAATTCGCCATAATTGTGGTGGTTTCATAATTCATAACTAATATTTTCCATAATTTCTTCCTCAATTTTTTGTTTGCCAGTAAATAGTATATTTTTTTCTTCTGCGTTGTTTTTCCAGCGCAAATGTCTCGTGCCCCCTAACCCCGAATTTATGATGTGCCTCCCACTCTAGTACATCACAGTTTTCATAAAGTAGTATTCATAAAATACAAATTTTATTGTCACCCATGTGAAATAATGGATCATATGCAATATAGGTGAACAATTCAACTAGAAAAATTAAAAATAAGTACAATGTATCTAAATACAAATTAATTAGAGACATGTAGTTGTAATAATAGATCATTTCATCTTAAATAAATCAACAACATTTTACAGCAGTTTTTAACATCAACTTGAGATTTTTCTTGTTAAAAGGTTGAATCATTTTATTTAACTGAACACATTCAACATTCACGGATTTGGAGTAAAGAAAGGGCCCAGAATGACGTCAAAATCCGCAAAAATCTTTCAGCTTTTAAATGTCAGTTGTGCTTAGTATAATTTGTAATATATATAAATGTAGATAGAAAAAAAAACAAACGTTGGTAAGATAGCGAGTGTCTCAAAGCACTGCCAGGAGGCTATTAGGCCTTCCCGTGGACCCTAGTCAGGCTAACCTCCCATTACACCCCAATTGGGGTGTTAAGGGCTAGCACGCAGCGGCCCTGACTGACACAACGTGTCCAGCAATTCTTTGATAAAGGAGATAATTTCGTAAAGATCGTTGAAAATGCTATCCTTACGTTGGAAAAGGCCTCACAAACCTTACAATAAAATAAATAGTCTTCCCACTTATTTGTTTTCAGTTTTTACTGTCGGCCAGTTATAGAAACTTTTCGAAAATTTTACGTTCATATAACAGCGTTAGCATTTGGTTCAAATGACAAATTTTTAACTTCTTTGAACGTTGGCTGCATTCCTGCAGAATTGGCGAGCATACTTCTGTCAAGGAATGCAATTTCAAATGTGTACTTTTTCCACCTGTGGATCATCACTCATTTGATAAAGTTAATTTTCTGTTTGCATATCTATTCCTACTAATATTGTCTTGTTTTTCTTGGGAATGTTGGGATTCTTTCGACAATTCTTGTTAGAAGTCATGAAAAGTGTATAATTAGGGCTGTTGACTTAACAGTTTCACATAGCATTTTCTAACTGGATTCGTAGCATTTTTGAGCCGTAAGCTTATATTTCCTTTTGTTTGGGGCATTAATCTAACCAAAGTTCGTTCTCCAAATATATTTCCGACAAAATAATTTTGAACATTCTGCAAAAGTTCTACGTGAAACTCTCATCTAAAACTTTACTACTTGCTAGGTTAAGCAATGACTATGATTTACACTTACCTGCGAGAAACCTTCACCTTTGTCAAATCACAAACTGCATTAACTTATAAAGTGTTCTCAACAGTATATCGGACAGAGAGGTTCTTTCAAAGAATCTGATTGGATGAAATTTAGAATTGGGACTGTTGACATAGCAACATTGTCTTATTGGATTCATCACGTTTTTGAATGCAGAACTTACATTTCTTCTTTAGCCGCAAGTGCGAGTCATTCATCAAACGAAAGTTAGTTCTAACAAAAATATTTTTGAGTTTGACCAAGAGTCGTCAATTTTTACAGAAATTATACATTTTTAAATTGTAAGAATAAAGTGATTGATTTTTTTCTATAAAATAGATTGTTTAGTTAAAATAAAGGGTAAATGTTTATTTTAACACCAGAGCGCTAATATCCCTTCAAATTTTTCAAAAATAGTCTTATTTCCGTGCAAATGTATATGCTGAACTCAAATCAACAATTAGATTTTGAAGAAACCTACCTTTTTGGATGTTAACGACCAGAAAAAATCGGACTCTTTGCTCGTATTTCGTCAGCCATTACCGACTTACTGATACTTAATTCACTGCTGAATTTTGTCGGTGGAGGTATACAATTAGAGCCTATTTACTTCCTTTAAGAAAGTCCTTGCTGAAATTAGTACGCATTAGAAATTAGTACCGATTTTTTTTTGTACTTAATTTAAGAAGAAAGTTAACTTTCAAATTAGGGTTAGGTTTTTTTTTGTTATTCTTTTTTTTTTTCAAAGAAGAAAGTACACTTTCAAATTACGGTTAGTTTTTTTTTGTTATTCTTTTATTTTTTTTAAAGAAGAAAATAAACTTTCAAATTAGGGTTAGTTTTTTTTGTTATTCTTTTATTTTTTTTAAAGAAGAAAGTTAACTTTCAAATTAGGGTTAGGTGTTCATTTTTTTTTCTTATTCTTTTTTTGTCTATGTTTACATATATTTGAAAGTTAACTTTCTTAAATTAAGTACCAAAAAAAATCGCTTTACGGAACGGAAACGCGTACTATTTTCTGAATGAAAATAGTTCAGCAGTGAATGACGTTCGGGTGTTAAAATAAACATTTACCAAATAAAGTTATAAAAGTTTGTTTATTTCTGCTTACAATGGTTTTTAAGTTTCATTTTGTTGGGGATGTGTGGTGTGTTAAAACTTTTAACACATCACACATACTTAGGTATCAGAAGGTTAAATTGCTTGAAGATTCAGAAATGGGTGTGTTCAATAATTTTTCATCCACAACAAATAAACAATGAGCATTTAAAAGCAATCAATTGAAAAGAAAATTCAAGGAGAAACAATAGAATTAGAGGTTTCAACAATAACAGGCATTTATATACGAATAACATACATATAGACTAGAGAATTTATGATTGATGTTTGAGTGTGACGTGATAGGAGAAAATGGAATGACCATGTAATGATTTGGCGTCTAAGAATTTACAGTTCAGGTTTGTTGATCAAATTAAAGTTAAATTCTGTAGGGTGAAAATTGTCACATATGTAAGTTCAAATGTTAATGTGTATGCGTGTTTTAGTATTAATTGTTTGTTTAAAGTCTCAAGGAGTTATGCACCTTTAACTGTATTAATAATAGTTGGTTGATGAATACAATTTCTACTTGGTAGTGAATATTATCACTCTTTTTAGTAAATTGTAGATAGAGTTCTTGAGAGAGAAATGATGATTATTGAGTCAGCAAGTTGACGCGCGAAAAGTTCGTTGGGTCAGTGAAATGACACGCGTGGAGTTGTTTAGCATCTTATGAAGATTATGTTACTGACTGTTTGAATCGGATTAAACGATCCTATTTATTTATTTTCTGTGATTCAAACCGGTTCCAAAGCGCTTAGTGGGGAAAACAGATTTGTAGAGAATTGCTACACATGTTGTACTGTCTCGACTAATGAGAAGTCAAGATTTAAAAAGTGAAGTGCTGATTGGTTAGGATGGATTTGGTAGAAGAGTGTATTTTTATACGGGGGTGAGTAACAAATATGGATGATTCCATCAATTTCATAAGGTAGATAACAGCTGTAGTGTAAATTATTTTAAAAGTTGCATTTGTTCCTGTTATGGTCCAAGGTTAGGACCAAGGAAGAACAATACGAACACAAGAGTAGAAATAACAAAGATATATTAAACAGAATAATAATACAAGATGTGGAAGGTGTTAGTATGACTGTGAGTCTGGTTTGGAGTGAACTACTATTGGCTCGACTCGATTCCGTCTCGTCTCTCTCTCTCTCTTGAGAGGCGCAGTATTCATAGTGTCAGGAAGAGTTCACTGTCGTTATAGGTAAGGTCCCATAACACCCGCTCCCAAGCTTTTACCTCGCAGGGGTCTTTAATATTTTTTCCTCTTCGGATTAATCATCAAAAACTCTGTAAATTTTCTTTTTCTGCTTGATTTCCGCAGTTCTGAAATTGCTTGAGGCCTTTGCATATTGAATGTATCAAATATTGTGTAGAATACTTCCGCCTCTTCCTGAGGTAGACCGTTAGAATCCTCTAACCTCTTACTGATTTGATTTAAGTGCCTTTTATGCGAGAACTTCGGACCCTGAATTATGTAAATCACGTTCCCGATTCGTTTCTCTATTGTACCTGGCTCCCAATAGGATGTACTGTTTTTGAACATTTAAAAAAAAATTTATCCCCTGGGTTAAATTTTCTTTTTGGTACAAACGACGTTGGTGATTGCTTTGTCTGTTTTGGCAGTAATTTGTCGAATACCGATCTAATTTTTCGAGCGAACATCACTTCCGCGGGGGATAATGACGATGGCATAGTACTGTTCAGTGTAATTCTATACACTTGCAAGAATTGCTGTAAAGCCTTTTCTGTTGGTACGTCATAAGCTTTCCTTAGTGCTCTTTTTAATGTATCTACAAACCTCTCTGCTTGCCCGTTTGATCTTGGGTGATATGGCAAAATTCACAAAATTCTTGAAAATCCGCAGATGTAAATTGTGTTCCATTATCGGTGACTAGACAATCAACCACTCCGGAACGAGCAAACAGCTCGTGAAGGCAATTTATTGTAGTCTCAGAAGTAGGTTTTCTACAACGAAATACTTCTGGCCATTTGCTGTAACTGTCTACTACAATCAAGTAGTAAAAACCATCTAATGGACCTGCGAAATCTACATGGATTCTCGACCACGGTCGATCTGTCTTAGGCTATGGCTTATGGATGATCAGAGGTGCCTTGGCTGCTAAGGAACAACCCTTGCATTTGTCCACCATATGTATAATATCTTGATCCATGTTTGGTCAGTACACGTAACTTCGCATTAAGGATTTCATCCTGTTCTTTCCTGGGTGGCCCATGTGAAAATCCTTGAGGATTCGACTTTGTAGCGTTTTCGGAGTTACTACTCTTTCATTATATAGTAGGACATTATCACATAACGAAAAACTGTCTGAGATATGCTTATCTTTTCCTGCAATTTTTGTTTTCGTTTCTTTTATAAATTCGTCATTCACTGCTTCGTTTCTTATATCCTGTAATGTGACGGGGAGGTTTCGAATTGTACTACATAATGATGTTCTAATATCTTCCTCATATCGTAGAGCTGTAATTACGGAATCTTCTAATGGCTCCGTTTTCTTTGGTATTAGTCTCGAAAGACCATCTGCATGCCCGATTTTGTTTGATGGAAGATACTTCAATTTAAAGTTATAATTTAATAAAATAGTCCCACATCTTAGCAATCTATTAGCAGTGTAGACAGGTAGACCTTTCTTTGATCCAAATATTGTCAATAACGGCTTGTGGTCCGTCTGTAAGGTGAAAAATCTACCGTAAATATATCTGTGGAATTTCGTAACCGCAAAAATAATCTCCAGCTCTTCTTTTCCGATTTGCGAGTAATTTTGTTCAGCTGGTAGCAACATTCTTGACGCTTGAGCGATGGGTTTTAGTGCCCCATCCGGCATTTTATGAAGTATACATGCCCTAACACCATAGGCACTCACGTCACTCGCGACTATTAATTCCAATTTTGTTCATAATGCGCTAAAATTAAATCTGCTGTTAGAGTCTTAATGATTTTGTCGAAAGTTTTCTGACATTCATCTAACCATTCCCAAACTTTTTTCTTCTTCAACAGTTCGTTTAGGGGTGAGCGTAATTTGTGCATGCTAGGAATAAATTATTGATAATAATTTACTAAGCCCAAGAAGATTTGTAATTCGGCTAAATTTTTTGGAGCCGGCATTTTTTTTTTTTTGCCGTGGCCCTTTCTGGGTCTGGTCTTCTTCCTTCTTCGTCAATAATATGGCCCAGATATTTTATCACCTTCATAAAGAAGTCACATTTATTTTCCTTTATCTTAAAACCGTAGTTTTGTATCTGCCTGAAAACCCCTTGAACGTGTTCCCAATGTTGTTCAATATTTTTGCTGTTTATCAGGATGTCATCAAGGTATGCGACCGTGATATCCATTCCGACTAGCATAGTGTCCATTATTTGCTGAAATATCGCCGGCGCGACCTTGATCCCGAATGGTAATCTCTGGAACTTATATAACACTTTATGTGTGTTTATGCACAACAACCTCGAGCTTTCCTCATCTACTGGTACTTTTAGGTATGCTTCGCTCAACTCTATCTTTGAGAAAAATTTTCCTCCGTTCAACTTTGTGAAAACTTCCTCTGGACTACGGAGAGGATAGTGATAATTCTTGATCGCTGCATTCAATCCCGTCGAGAAATCAGCGCATACTCGTATCTCACCAGATTTCTTTTTCACGTAAACTGTAGGTGCGGCCCATTGACTATATTCCACCTTTGTCAATATACCGGTTTTCACGAGTCTATCCAACTTTTCGTCTATTTTTTTCTAATGATGCGAAAGGTACATTTCTTTTCTTCTTGAAAATGGGTTGTACATTTTCTTTTAGTTCGATTTTGGCCGCCATTTTTTACACCTCCCGAGGCTGGCTGAAAATACGTCGGGGAAACTCTCCTTTAATTTCTCCTTCAATTTCTCTGCCTCGGTCGATAAGCTTTCCACTTTTTGGCAGAACGTATTTATCGGTAAATCCCAGAGGTCAAATTTCTGCATCCAGTCAGTTCCAAATAAATTTTCCGTATTTTTTAGAACATACATCATTAATTTCTTGGTCATACCGTTGAACGTCACATTTGTGATAATTTCCCCCTCGAATTTGATTTTTCTTCCTGTTAACGACCTGGCTATTTTATCTGTTCTCAACATGGCCGGTTTGTTTAATTTCTTCCGCGTCTGTAAGTTAATAATGGTTAAATCCGATCCGTAATCTAATTGTAATCTGATTTTTTTGTTTAACATTTCTACTTGTACGTATTTTCGTATATTTATCCCGTCCGCTTGGTCAGTTCTAATGACTCTTACTCGGCTTTTTCTTTCTTTCTTTCTTTGTTCTACAATGCGGACTTTTATGTCCCACTTTATTGCACGACAGACAAGTCTTATAGCTGTATGGACAATCTTTGTACCAATGCAAAGTTCCACAGCGATAGCATGGACTGGCTGGTAGTTTTTTCTGAGATTTCATTTGACTTTTTGTAGCAAAATAATTTGTTTGGCTTGTTTTTGAGGGGGGAATAAAACGTGTTTGTCGTTGTACTTTTCGTATGTGAGCGACACCAGACTCTTCTACATCTTTGGAGTCCTTTTTTACGCTTATACATCTCTGACAGTCCTCAGCCAATTTTTGTAGCGTCAATTCTGGTTCACTCTCAAGTTTTGTTAAAAATCTCCGTCTGATCTCCCCATCTTTAGTCGAAACCAGGCCTTGGACGAATATCAAACATTTAAAATTGTCCGGGCTGAGTTCAGATAATTTAAAGTCATCGCAGTGTTTGTTTACTATGGAAGCGAATGTTATATAGTCTTCGCTATCCTTTTTTGTTAAGTTTAAACATTTCCACCTTTTGTGGAATAGTGAAGTGTTCGGACTAAATAATTCCGTTAAAAGTTTCACAGCTTCCTTGAAAGTCAACTCATTCGTTTTCCTCGGTAGGATGTAATCTACGAATTTAGTGTATTCACTTGACTCTAGTTTTCATCAGTAGTAGACGTACTTTTTTCGCGTCTGACCAATTCCCGCAATCAAACTCTTATGAATCTTCATATCTTCTGAAGTAAGCCGCGAAGGTTTTGTCTTCGTCCGGTGCATAAGTGAAGTCTTTGATAGAGCTCGATATAGCATTTTGCGAGAATGCCATTTCATTTCCAGAATTTTGCCCTTTATTTGTTACTGCCTGTAGTAGTAATTCTTGTAGTTCGAGTTGCTTCTCTTCGTTTTTCTGTTGAATTTCCAATAGTTTTTCTTCGTTTTTCTGTTGAAGTTCTAATTGTTTTTCTTCAAGCCTAGTCTGTCTTTCCTCATTTTTTTGTTGCTGCTCGAATTGCATTTTCATTAGTTCCAATATGGTTGCCTTAAAGTCTTTCATGTTTACACCGTAATTTTGTGTAACTATTTTTCCTTTTTTCTCAGTGTAGACTTCAGGTCTTTGTCGCCTGTTGTCCTGGAACCTTAGTACGAACAAATTTTCCTGCGTAGAATTCGATTCTGTTTTGGATGACAGGTAAAATTCGTGTCTTCGTTACCACTGTTAAGGTTGGTGTCCAAAAAAAAAAAAAATTTTTTTTTCTCGCGTAGAACTTGTTTTCTTTTCTCAATACCTCCGTCGCTTCTGTTATGGACGACCGATAGCAAAAAGGATTTTCTTTTCTAGATTCTCCGCGTAGAACTTCGTTTCTTCAATATCCTCGTCGCCACTGTTATGGTCCAAGGTTAGGACCAAGGAAGAACAACACAAACACAAGAGTAGAAATAACAAAGATATATTAAACAGATTATAATAATACAAGATGTGGAAGGTATTAGTATGACTGTCAGTCTGGTTTGGAGTGAACTACTATTGGCTCGACTCGATTCCGTCTCGTCTATCTCTCTCTTGAGAGGCGCAGTATTCATAGTGTCAGAGACTTAAGCTGTTAAATGTGAAAGAAAAATAAAAAAATATTAGACGCTTAAACTTAATTCACATTTAAAAATCGGTCCAAGTTATTGGAACACCCTTTATATGAATGAGATAGGAGGATGATCGTCTACATCCTGAAGGGACACACAAAAGAAGAAGACTTGTTTTATATAAAAAGATATATTTGGATGACTACTCATTTTATATAAAGTGATATTTTTGGGTGACTACTTGTTTTATATAAAAAAATATATAATGGATGACTACTTGTTTTTTTATAAAATCATATAATGGGTGACTACTAATTTCCAAGCTTTCCCATCAGCAGTGGTAACTAGCTAATCCCTGTTGTACCGTATAGACATGACCAGGCACATTTGTGTTACTTTAAAACTAACAAACCCAACTTTATGCCTATACTACAACTATAATGAGTGGACCATAGTTATTGATTCTGAGAGATTAGTGCACAATTTTTTGTGATCAAGCCTTCAGTCATGATAGACATGTATTAGCTTTTTGTATTTTCTTTTAACTAGAAATCCTTAAGAATGATTCGTGTGGGCTGAAAGCTTCAGTTAATAATTGAATAAGCTCTTCAATTTGGGATCTTTTTATACATCTACAACAGTCACATTAAGGAAAGATATTTGCATCTTAGAAAAAAATAATCAATAAATTTAATATGCATAAATATCTATTCTTTATAATAAGGCACATACACACATATATATATATATATGTGTAAGGTTCATCTACTAAACTCTGGAGTCAGGGTGCTGAATATAACATCAATCATCTTGTTGTTTATCTTGTAGTCAACGGCCATAAAGAATGTCACTGACTAGGCACATTCACTCTCTTGGTCCTCTGTGTTCTTTTGAACTCTTGCGTGCACATACACACATGTGTCTATCACACAAGTTTGTTTCAAACATACACAAACTAGCACATTATTCTTATAGATTGTTTTAATGTTTTTCCTTTCATTGTATTTATATTCAATTTTTTGTGTTCTCATTTTCACCAGGACCCACATTGAGTCTGCATATATTATCTGCAGGATAAATTCTGAAAATAGAAAATCTAATAACTGTTGGCACTTGAGAGCAAAGTTTTGTTACATTATCTAATTCCTATAATCATCAACTGAGACCATGAAAACCTTAAAGACAGTATTATATCATTTTGATTTCAAAATGAGAATAAAAACATAAAGTATTGAGAATTGGACTGATACTTCAAGATTCAGGTAACATTTATTTAAAAACTGAAATTCTTCAATAAACTAAGCTAAATATCAATCATTAATTTTTTGCCCTGTTACAGGATGTGGATGCATGATGGTGGAATGGATAGCAGCTCAGATTGAGCACTCTGAGAACCAAGTTCAAATTCCAGTAGAGTTCATTGCATTCACTTAAGCACAAATACCTTTTTGGAAAGGTAAGAATCCAATCTCTTCTCCTGCCAGCTATAGGTAAATAGCAGGCCAAACTGGGCTCTATTGTCTAAGTTGGCTAGCAGTCTAGGAGAAGTAAAACTCCAAATTCAAACCAGCCTGCTGAGGGTTGGGATTTATCAGGAGCTTCTTGCAAGACATGGCTGCAGTAAATGTAGTGCCTCTATGATCCTGTGGGTTACAGGACTCATATTCATGATTGTATTACAGGGTGTGACTACTCTTTGTTTTGATATAATTATACTCTGTTCCATTATAGGATATGGCTACTTTTACAGGATAATTACTCTTAGTCCTTTATAGGATAGAATTACTCTTAGTTTTATGATAGGAGGATTCAGTTACTGTTATTCATATGATAGGATACATTTACTCTGAGTTTTGCTCTCATATATGAATAATAATCATTTTATTAGGCTACAAGAACACTTAGTCTTATTACAATATATTATTACTCTATGTTTAGTTATAGGATTTGATTACTCATGCTATTATAAAATATGAATACACTTGGTCTTGTTGGTGGGTTGATTATTTTTAGTGGCATATCAACCTCTGTGGGTTATTTAATGCCAAAATCTGAATATTTTGATTTTATGGCTTCAACTACTTTCTTGGTCATTTTTCTATAAAATGTATTGTTGGTAATTCTATAAATATATATTGTTATATTTACTATAAAATGTATTTTTATATTTTCATAGTGTTTTGTTTTGGTTTGGGAGGTACACTATTTGCTCATAGCTTGGACTCCTACCACCCCAAGTTAGGGTGGACATGGGAACAACAGCAATTAAGACAGGGTTCTGTGCTCCTCAAAACCTACAATTTCCCAATCAGAGGCATTGCTGCTGGATGTAGTTTATCGTCATACCCAGGAACTTAGTCATGTTATAATATCTGATTACTTTTACATTTTGCTTTGATAAATGAAAACTTATGAGCAACTTCATCGTCATTCAGGTAATTCCAACTTTTAATTTTTTTTAAACCCTTTTTTTCACAGGCTATCACTAGCCACATTTGCTATGTTTTTTTTTCTCCTTTCAACTATGCACAGCCTCAGTTTCAGTTCAGTTATGAGAGAATATTCATCTGGAATATGAATTGCATTATTTTTTTCGCTCTTAGAAAAGTTCTGCTATAAAAAGCATTATGTGCACATACATAGACATACATTTATAAACACACAATTTAACACACACACACACAAAGATACGCAATCTAAAATCTATTCTTTTCAAACTGCTTTTATTATTCCCATTAATGCTGCTCACGCCTTAGCCCTCCATAGAAATGAAAACAAGAAATGTTTCTCCAGTTCTCTCTCCTCTTTTTTCTTCTTCTTCTCTGCATGTCAACAATTGATACAGTGTTAGTTAATAATATGCTGATTGTGTTCCATTTAATTCAACACTAATCATTGTAAAGTGATTTCAGTTTCAAAACCATTCTTAATTCTTCCATTTCTCATTCTTTTTTTTTTCTACTGGAATTCCATGAAAACCAGTTATTGATTTTATCCAAGAGGCAAATTACATAGCAACGACAAATTGCTGAATCTTCATTGCAAACATCATTCTTCACCACAATATTGTTACATCAGAGGCAGTTTCAAAAGTAAATGACTAATTGGAAGAAAATAAAAGAAATAAGAAATGGTATATATATATATATATATATATATATATATATATATATATATATATATATATAATTTCTTTTATTTTCTTATATATAGAAAGGAGTGAAAGGAAGAGGAATAGGGAGAGAAGTATGATGGAAAATTTCTTTTTTTTTTTTCAAATTATAAAATTTTATAAGTTTGAAAATAATTTTATTTAAATTTGAGTTCCTGTTTTATTCCTCAAAGAATAAATAAATCAATATTAATGTAAGTAAGCAGAGAATTAGAGAATAATAAAGAATAAATATTGACATAACAATGAAATATAAAACTGTATTGATCAGCTTGTTAGATGCATTTAAATTTTTCCTTTTTTTAAATTTAGTACTCTGCACCCTACCCTGCTTCATTCATTCTTATTTTTATCATTTTTCTTTTAATTGGAATATTTTGTCTGGTACTGGATAAAGAAAACAATAAGGGAAATATCTAACTGAATGTATCCATTAATTCATTTATTTACGTATTCATTTGTCCTTTCTTTACTTGTTTATATTTTTATTTTTCACGATGTATAATCTTTTTCAAATATTAAATAAGATAAAAATGAGTTATTTATTTACTTATTTTCTTTGCTTTTTTATTAGGTTTAGTCATCAGTAATTTCCATTTTAGAGAACCACTTGTAATAATGAATTTATTATTCTAACTACTAAACATATGTGGCAGGTAATAAATTTGCAATATACTAATATACCTTATTTTTGTGCATGACCATGGCAGTGTACACAGCGGATTAAAGGAACAATGTTGTTCTTCTCCACAACAATACAAAACTGCATACAGTAAGATTAGCGCAAGAAAAAATTCTGGAAATAACTTGATCTGTTCCATCCATGATAGGATCCTCACCTTGCACCAATTATTTATCTGCTTTTTTTATGCAAAATGCTTTGATAGGCGAAACTTTCATTAATGAAAACCTGATTCAAGAGTTCATCAAAAACTTTTCTATCAAAATCTGTGGAAATTTATTCAAAAGGTCAGTGCTGGATTTACATATGGGCTAGTATAGGCTGCAGCTCAGAAGCCCCAGGACTAGAGGAGCATCCAAGGGCTCTGTTTTGAGCCACTGATAAAACAAAAATAAAAAAACAAAAATATAAGAACAGAGGATATTTGTTAATTTTCAGATTTCATGGGGCTACATTGAACTAATTTGAAACAATTTAAAGTATTTGGGCCTCTCTAGTTAGAAGGGTCTTTTAAATTTGATGGAGCCCCTTCAAGAGCTGCCATTTAGATCTTGATACATTTATTTTAAATACATATTTATTAAAAATTTTACTTGAAGTGTTTCATGCTTTACACCAAAAAAGCATCATCTAAAAATATATCACCTTTTTTATAGACATGAGGGGGAGGACATAATAATGAAGGAGCCTCCAATTTCTTTTAGACCAGGGGTCTATTAAGGCCTAAATCCAGTCATGTAAAAAATTTCAAAGAGCTGCCTAATAAGTGACAACAACACATTGCAAATATTGGTGAAAATATAATTGAATTAATATAAAATTGTACTTAATTTTTTTAAGAATAAATTAATAAAAAAATAGAAATTATTTATGACAACTCTTTTCTACAATATATCTTAGGGAAGTTATCCAATATTCTTTTGCTAAAATAAAAATAAATAGCATCATTTATTCATAGGACTAAGTATGGTCATAAGGTTGCTGTACAGCTAAGCACCTAACCTCCACATATCTGTGTTGAAATCTGGAGAGATATTCATGAATACCATGTCGTAGGCAAGTAGGCATGAAGGAGCCTAAATTTTAACACTTCATTTTGATCACAACCATGCGACCATTGATTCCATCAGGGTCCACTCCACTTTGGCCATTGACTTCAGTCTGGGAAGCTCTCTGTCCAGAGATGCTATATCATCACCACATTGACTGCACACATAGCTATAGAGCCCAGTCTATCCCATTATGGTAGATGGCATTTGACCCTACAAGAAGGTTCATCTGCCCTTCTTCTAAAGATGTTATTTTTAATAATGTTGAGCATCTGGTCACCCTCATCACCTGAAGAGCCTGGTGGTGAGCTGGTTTATCTGTGTTGAAATCTCGAGAGATATTCATGTATAGCATGTCTTAAGCAAGTAGACCTGGAGGAACCTAAATCTCTCCAGATCAAACCACAGCGGATGTTCACTTTGATAACAGCCATATGGCCATTGATTCCATCAGGATCCACTCCACCTTGACCACTGACTCCAGTCAGGAAGCCCTTTGCCCAGTGATGCTATGTCATTACCACACTGGCTGCACGCACACATAACTACCGAGCCCCATCTATCCCATTATGCTACATGTCTGTTGACTGTACAAGAAGGTTTATCTGCCCTTCTTGTAAAAATCTTGTTTTTAATAATGTTGTGTCTAGTGACCCTCCTCAACAGAAGAGCCTGGCAGTGAGCTGGTTTAGTTGTTGTGGCAAGTAGTATTGGGCTACCAGATATAACCACAAGCATACAATTGTTATTATTGTTTCTTTCTATTTCCTACTGACAGAATCTGATGTGTCACTATATTATGGGGCACTGAAAAGCTCTCAGCTTAATCTATCTCCCAAAATCTGACCAAATATATTTTCTTACTTGGGTTAAGAACTTGTTAGGAGAACTACCACCAGCAAACATTTGGGTGATAGAACTTTCTAGATATCAGAAAAGTTCCATGTCTGCTTTTGCACTGCACCCTGCTTTCAGTAGACAGAACATGCCATCTCTCTTATGCATGGGATTGCCGAGATAAGAGAGAAAAACGTTAAAAATAGGAAGATAACCTGTCCAAGACATCATATTTAATGCCCAACTGAAAAAGTGTACGGCCAAGAAGATCCATAAGAGAATTTTTTAGCACTCCTCATATATCTATAAACATATATGAAAATCATTTTTTAAAACTTTTTTAAATTATTTCATCCTAAGCAAGACAATAAAACTACCAAGATGCAATATTAAGTAGAGAGAACAATAAGAGAACAGGAGTTCAGAAAACAAATGATAACAAGTGACATTGCATTAAAATTTTTGAAGATCAAAGTTGACTAGAAGACTAGAAGTCGGATGAGAGTTCAGTAGGCGAGAAGTGCGAGAGAAGAAACCGTTAGCATAGAATTTATGGTTACATCTATAGCCATTTCAACTGTAAAATGATGAAACATTTCTGCCAATCTAGTACTGCGGTTAAATTCATAAAATCTAAGTAATGTACGGACATGATTATTAATAATTAAAAATATTTTTAAAAAAATAATAATAATAATAATAATAACTATTATAAATAAAATAAAACAAATAACATTAAAACTTTGTTTGAAATAAAATAAATAAAATCAAAATAATAAAAGTTCTCCTAGGATACAACAAAAACTTTCCTGCCTGAAAATGGTTACATTGTGAAAAAAAATGCCAAACTCACTCTCTTTACTATGGACCCTTAAAGTATCAAGACATCCATTTCCTCTCCCCAGAACCTTGCATGTCATAAGATGAAGTGACTTTGTTTGTCTAACACATACTACCATAAAAAACATATAACTAAAACACACACATGCCAGTACACAGAAATTGATAAAAATATATGATTTTAATTTACAATTTAACATGTTTTTAGTGTTATTTCCTAGTTTGTTTTTATTCCTGTGAACACAAGGCTATCCCTGCTGATATGATGTAACCTCACAGTACCATAGTTCATCAGAATTTGTTTAATAAATCATATCAGCAGCTAATACACATATGTACAGTGTAACCCGGATATAAGAGAGTTGTCGGGACCAGAGAAGAAGTCTCTTATATCCGGGTTTGGTCTATTTTGTTTACATTAACACAGGCTCTAATTTAGGATCAGAGAAAACCTCTCTTATATCCGGGTTTCTCTTATATCAGGGTATCTTATATCCGGGTTACACTGTATAAGAGAGTTGTCAGGACCGGAGAAGAAGTCTCTTATATCCGGGTTTGGTCTATTTTGTTTTATTAACACAGGCTCTAATTTCGGACCAGTGAAAATCTATCTTATATCCGGGTTTCTCTTATATCAGGGTCCCTTATATCCGGGTTACACTGTATAAGAGAGTTGTCGGGACCGGAGAAGAAGTCTCTTATATCTGGGTTTGGTCTATTTTGTTTTATTAACACAGGCTCTAATTTGGGACCAGATAAAAATCTATCTTATATCCGGGTTTCTCTTATATCCGGGTTACACTGTATAAGAGTGTTGTCGGGACCGGAGAAGAAGTCTCTTATATCTGGGTTTGGTCTATTTTGTTTTATTAACACAGGCTCTAATTTGGGACCAGAGAAAATCTCTCTTATATCCGGGTTTCTGTTATATCAGGGTTACACTGTATAAGAGTGTTGTCGGGACCGGAGAAGAAGTCTCTTATATCTGGGTTTGGTCTATTTTGTTTTATTAACACAGGCTCTAATTTGGGACCAGAGACAATCTCTCTTATATCCGGGTTCTCTTATATCGGGGTCTCTTATATCCGGGTTACACATATATATATATCTGTGCATTTGTTCTTCTCTCTACCAATACCAAAAAT
The DNA here is from genome assembly GCA_964036315.1 of Acanthosepion esculentum. Taxonomy (NCBI): domain Eukaryota; kingdom Metazoa; phylum Mollusca; class Cephalopoda; order Sepiida; family Sepiidae; genus Acanthosepion; species Acanthosepion esculentum. The sequence goes on along the minus strand of OZ038487.1, from coordinate 52,382,381 downwards.
TGACTTTCTCCTTTAAAATGCAATGTTTCTTTATACTTATCTATGTATATCAGTCTGCTTATATCTATCTATTTTTCTTAATCTGTTCATATCTCTGTCAGTCTGCTCATTATCTATCTATTGACTAATTTGGTTATTGTTCTGTCTGTCCTGGTCATCTTTAACTCCATACTAATCATTATATTACCACAGACACCTTTCCCAGGGAATCACAATGTTGATGTGGCAACTGATCTTATACACATAAAAGCTTTATTCTGTCAATAATAGTGACCATAATTCATTATTTTATTTTAAATAGATAACATACAGAGAAGCAGATAAAGGTTTCTATAACAAATTTTAAGCTAAAAAACATGGCAAATTTTACCATTTAATCATCAAATATTTCGACATAGTGTTTTATTGTTAGGTAAAAATTAATGATAGCTAAGCAGGTGGGTTATGGACTGGCAATAAACTCATGAGACAATGATTGGAAATGCCAAAACTTTACTTGTAAATATCAGTTTCAAATGAAGTTGTAGTAGAAGCTTGATTAAGAATTGTGATGGTAAAGTTGAAAACCTTCCAAATAAATGAATTCAGCATGTGGAAAATATTTATATATTTATATAAAGAACAAAAAGAAAAGAGAAAAATAGACTTGTATATACACTGATAAACGGAGCTCATAAAAAAGAAAGGAAAACATTTACGAGATTAGCGTAATTTGTGCACATGTGTGTGAATTTGAGTGTGCCATGTGGTTGAGTGAAATTAAGTAGTCAGGTTGCTAAGGGACTAGGAAGTCTCCTCAGAGGAAATGATTGGATGCATCTTTGACCAACCATATTCTGTGACTGAGAAACCAAATATGAGAGAGAGAGAGAGAGTCAATATCTTTTCCTTTAATACAGCTAATTATCATGCTGCCTAGCTGGCATAAAGGGAAGTTTCCTCATAGACAAGGTGAGGTAATCCCATACAGTCAACATCAAAATCCAACCACAATTATTTTTTCATCTCATTCCTGGCAGTAGAATGTTCTGTGTTACTATGCAATCATTACAGTGAATAAAACTTTAAGCACATATAGTTATTTAATGAATCCTACCTATTATATCACAGGTTACATCAGCAGATGCTTATAAAATATTTACTTTAAATTACTGAATAACTGCAGTTCATTTCTTCTTCATTTAAAGAGTAAATTCTTTATTTTCAATATCTATTGCAGGAATCTCTGAAAAACTGCAAAGTTTAGTAATAAACCCTCAAGGAAGAATTCAAATTGAAATCTACGTACACAACAAAACTATTTTCCTGTTTATACAGAAGAAAACAATCAGTTGACAGCACAACACTCCACAAGAACAAAAGATGCATTTGTAAGTTAATGAAGATTCTTTGAGAATACAATAGAGACTTTTATCAAAGACAACAACAGAAAGTAAATAATAATGAATTTATACTTTTGATTTCACTTGACAGACTGTATGTGTATATTTCAAGGTTTTCTAAAAATATTTTGAAAAAAAAAAAATATAAAAGTAAAAAAAAATGTTCAACATCATCTAAAGTCAACTAATTTCATTAATTAGCTTTCAAACCCCACCCAAAGACAGGCATTCATTTTAATTAGGTTTGTTTTCAATTAAGTTCGTTTGACAATGCTTACATAAGTAAAATAAATCAATAAATAAATAAATGAAAATAAATAGTATTCAAAAGTAGCTATTTTTATTTATGTACTTACTAAAGTCATAAGTTTTGTACTCAGGTATGAGTTAATGTCATGTTAAGTAACATACTGGTTCTTTTACCATATTTCTCAAACTACAACCACAATGTATGTAGATTCAGATTTTTGAAAATTTTTCTCAAAATAAGCAGCTCATCTGCATAAATAGTTCTCTTTTCATTCTGTTGTTATTGTTGCATAGAATTAGCCTGATTCACCCATCTACAAAGTAGTACCTAACAATAACTGTAATTACTTGTTCCAGATCACACTATTGGTAGCGCCTACAATACTCCATTTGCATCTCCTGCAGAGGGATAAGTCTCACTCCTCACCCCCAAAAGTGGCCACTTTCTAAGTAAATGCATATTGACTCAATTGTTACATAATATCAGTCCTCCTATATGTCAATTAATGATGGACAATCTCCTCCCAGATGAAGAAGAAACTTGAAGAAACAGAAATGTGGCTCTACAGAAAGATGCTGAGAATACTATCAACTGAGTATATGAGCAATGATTAAGTTGTAGATAAAATGGAAACAAAAAGGGCACTTATACTTGGAATCAGAAAGAGATACTTGAAATTTCTAAAGCTCATAATGAGGAAAGAGAGCTTGGAAAGTTTAATACCCAGACAGACTGATGGCAAAAAAGTACTGAACTGGGATTTAATATCAGTGCTATTATATGGCAGGACAATGTCATCACAGATAAAGAAGACTTGAAGCAACAGAAATGTGGTTCTACAGAAGGATGCTGAGAAAACTATTGACTGAGTATGTGAGCAACAATAAAGTTGTAGAGAAAATACAAAATAAAAAGGATTTTTATGCTGAACATCAGAAGAGACAGCTGAAATTTTTAGAGCACTGTTATATCCCAAATTTTTATGACAAACAAAAATGAATGAAAATAAAAGACAAGTGTATTTTAACACATAATAAAATAACTTTTATTTATTTACTGCCTGAGAACAACAAGGATTTGTTTGGATTTAAACCATGAGCTCCATGTGCATGTCAACTTGTCACAATGTTGAATTCAGAACTGCTGCAGTCTAACTCGCAGACAAGGGACATAACTAGAGGTAAGTAAGCACCCCCTAACACCTCCCCTTTTTAGCCTTGTGCTCATAAGACTTTTGTCATTTAATTGCAGTTGGTATGGCTAACTTCGTAGTCGAGGTGATTTCCTTGGTGCAATTTTTGCTGGAGTCCTATCTTTCTCTCTTGACATTACTTGGGAACTTTTTTGAGGCAGTTCGAAGGTGTCTAATAGAATGTCCAGTGGTAAAGGAGAGTTTAATTTGGTCTCTGGAAGGTTTGATGGTCACAATTGGTTTCCATGTCAAACCCAGACTGAAGACTGTATATCCACATCATACATAATATTTCCAGAGCAATGTATATGTTCTTGGAGCCGTTTTCTTTACTGTTGCAGTAATCTTTTACAAGTACAGGTTGTCCTGGTACATATTTGTGTTTCGCTGCTCCATGATGACAGTTAAACTGTTCTTCCATCACCGTGATCCTTTCTAGGGAATGTTTTCTAGTTGGATGGATGACATCTATGTGTAAATGAACTTTATGGTTCATCAGTGCTTCTGCTGGTGAATTCCCATTAGGTACATTTGGATTGGGTATAGTTCTGTAACTTCCAGGAAATATTTCTAATATTTCTTGTGTGGTTCCCTCCCCTTCAAGTTTGAGGAGTGCTCTTTTAAAGGTATCTACAAAATGCTACATTTGTCCATTTGATTGTGGATGAAAAGGTGGTGTCCTAATGTACTGAATACCATTCTGTGCACAGAAATTTGAAAATGCAGCTGAAGTGAATGCAGTGACATTATCAGAAACTAATATCTGTGAAACTCCAAATCGACTGAAGATTTGTTTTAGCTTAAGAATTGTTTCATCTGAGGTGATGCAATTCATCTGAAAAATTTCTGGCCATTTGCTGTAAACATCAATGAGGATGAAAATACTACTGCCCTTTGATGGGTCCAGCAAAGTCAATGTGAAGGCATGACCAGTGTGATTCACGGATAGGCCAGGAACTGAGTGTAGTTTTCCTGGGAGATTTTGCTGCCAGTTGGCAATTGGAACATGTGTGTACCAATTCTTCCAACTGCTTGTCCATGTTTGGCCAATAGGCATAGCTAGATGCTAGGGATTTCATATGGCTAATACCTTGATTAGCGTCATGGATTTGTTTTATCATGCTTTCATGCAATGATGATGAGACAATCACACATTTCACAAAAAGAAGACAGACGTCGACTTCTGACAATAAAGATCAACACAGAAAGAATGGCTGAATTATATTGTCAGTACATACCTCTGGTCATTTTATACGATGAAAGCATATCACTTTTTTAACACTGGATCAGAAGCTGCAGCTTCAGGGATCATTGCAGAAGTGACTGGTAATGCTCTTACAGTGAATGCAAGCACTGAAATGACTTCTGGCTCTAGAGATAATGCAGCGATGACTGAGTTTTCTGGTACTTTATTTTGTACAGTCATGAGCCTAGATAATGTATCGGCATGACCAATTCTATTTGTTGAATTATATTTTACAGAAAAATTATAATCTAACAGCATAGTAGTCCATCTTTGCAAATAGTTTGCTGTATATACTAGTGTGCCTTTTTTAGATCCAACAATAGTAACAAGAGGCTTGTAATCTGTGATAAGAGTGAAATGATGTCCATACAGCATCATGTGGAACTTTTTAATAGCAAAGACTTTTGATAATGCTTCTTTTTCAATTTGACTATTATAACACACTGCCGGAGTCAGTGATCTGGATGATGAGCTATTGCCTTTTGGCTGCCATCAGGGAAAATGTGAGAAATGCCAGCTCCAATACCATAATTGGAAGCATCTGAGATCACCACAATATCCATGAATGGGTTGTAGTGTGTCAGTAAAAGATTTGAAGAAAGTAATGACTTTACCTTTTTAAAGGCTACCTGATATGTGTCAGACAACTCTCATGCAACATCTTTTTTCAAAGCTTGTTGAGGGGCACATAAACTCGATGAAGTTCAGGCAAAAAAGCACTGTAGTGGCAAACCAAGCCAAGGAAACAATGTAATTTTCTTACATTTGTCAGTGCTGACATGTTTTTTATTGCAGAAATATTTTCTGGGTCCAGTCATCAACTATTTTTGTTTAAAATAAACCCAAGATATTTGATTTGTTCTCAGAAAAAACTCACACTTTTCAACTTTAACGCAGAATCTGTATTGCTGAATTCGGCTGAAAACCGAAAATAACATTGCAAAAGTTTTTGATTTGTTCCTGCAATGATGATGATGTCATTGAAGAGTGCTGCAACTCCTGTCAATCTGGTCAGCATGACATCCATTGTCTGTTGGAAAATGGCTGATGCTGGTTTGACACCGAAGCTAAGATGGTTAAATCTGAATAACCTCTTGTGGGTGTTGATAGTAAGGAGCTCTTTAGACTTCTTGTCAACTTCCAGTTGAAGAAAAGAAAAAGCTCAAACTTTGCAAATCAAATTCCTCCATTGAGTTTCGTGAAAAGATCCTCTGGCACTGGAAGTGGATACTAATGTGCATCTAAAGAATCATTGAAACTGGTCAAGTCATCAGCACATATCCAGACTTTTCCATTTGTCTTTTCAACAACTACAGTAGGAGCTGTTTTCTTGCTGAAGACATTGCAGTTCTTTTTCAACAATATTCAGAGCAACATAGGATACTGGCCTTTTTTGTCTAAAGATTGGCTTAGAATATGGTTTTAATTTCAGAGTAGCTTTAATTTTTGTACAGCACCCATGTCCATCTTGAAAAAACATCACTAAACTTATTTTTATGTTTGTCCGTGAAATGATTTTCAATATCAGAAACTGACATAAGGTTAAATGTATTGAACACAGACTTGAGAGGAATTTCAAAAAGGTTAAGTTGTACTATCCAGTCAGGACCAATTAAAACAATTAATTTCCAGTCAAGACCAATTACGACAATTAATTTTGAATTATCTGTAACATAATACACACCAGAAAATGTTCTATTTCAAAAGGAAATATCACAAATTAACTCACCAGTTAAACAAATTGTACTTCAAAATATGGACATTCCTATGTGACCTTTTTCAGACACACGTGGCTTTTCAATTCGAATGTGATATTCAGAAATTATGTCTGATGCTGTATCAAACAGGAAATGAACTGGTTTGTTGTTTATAGAAACAACTATATTTTTTGCGAGATTCGTAATCAACTTTGAATGTTGCAAACATTGTGTTTGTTTCAGACTTTTTCCTGTTTTATTTTTTAAAAATTTTTGGGGGGTAGAATTTTTATGTGAATTTGGATTGCGAAATCTTTCTTTATGTCCATTTCAGTGACAAATATTGCACTTATATTTTTTGAACAGACAAAAAAAGCTGCATAATGCCAGTTGCCACAATGTCAACATTTACGTAATGTCTTTGTAGTGTTCCAATTTTGAAAGAAGTCGTGTGCGAAGATCAACATGAGTAGATTTTAATCCTGTGATAAAAATCAAACATTTAAACTGTTCCTCTGTGAAGGAATTTAATTTAAATTTTTCACATTCCCAATTGACGTGACTAGCAAATGTCCTATCATCATCAGTGCTAGCTTTAATCAATTGAATCGAATATCGAATATCAAATATTGAATCAAACAAAGGAGGCTTTTCTCCAAATACTTCATTGAGTTGTTCCACTCTTTCAGTACATTGAAATCCATTGCCTGCTTTGGTAAAATAGAATTCATATAATGGTCATGTTCCTTAGTACCCAGTTTATGAATTAGGAGATGGATTTTCCATTTTTCATCTTTGTGAGTTTTGTGATGTCAACAAACACTTGTTGCCACTTTTATAATATCAATGAATACTTGTTGTCGCTTTTCTAATGCTTGTTGTAGTAGAGACTTTGTAACTGCAGATACAACTAGCAATGCCATTGAACAATACTGGTGTTAGACGCCTTCGAATAACACTTGCAACTCGCTCGAAATGTAACCACCAAATAGTGATCCAAATAATAATTCGTATAGTGAGATATTCACTTGTGCCACTTACGTCTTTCCTCTTGCCCTTTACCATTTGTGTGTACTCCCTCTCTGTAAGGATCATAAGAAGGCAATCAAGTGCTTGCTATCCTTTGGGTTTTTTTTGCGGGGGGCGTAAGCATAAGCTCAACAGAGGGGTCTGTGCCCAAAGTCTGTGTCATGGGGGAGGGGGCTGTTAATACCGCACATGGTGAGTCACAAGCTCACCTCAAGGCTGGCTTTCCTATGTTGCGCACTGACAGGAGATTTGATTCTGAGAGGGATTGTGAGGGATGTGTTCCCTTCCCTTACTATCACTCCCCCCCCATCTCACTGGCCGAGTACCATCGTAAGACCCGGGATGAATTGGATTTCATTTACAAGTGTCATTCAGCCTTGGTGGTCATTCCTCGGCCCAGTGACCTACCTAGGAGAGTCTTCTATCTTGAACTAGTAGAGGGAGCTGTGAAGGATCCACCACGTGGGCGACTCGACATGTTGGAGGGGGAGTTTTGCTCCTTCTGGTCTTGGGTGCCAGCGGCGGATTACCTCAGCAACTCTGAGTTTTCACTTATCTGACGACTGGTTTGGAATAGGCTACCTCTCAATGACATGGCTTTCATATGTCAGTTCATTTTTCAGTTTTAGTATCAGGGGAAACAATATTTATCTTGTTGCAAAAAGAGTTAATTGGAAGGTCCCAAAGATCAAACAAAGATCAGACTGGTTTGGAATAGGCTACCTCTCAATGACATGGCTTTCATATGGGGTTTGGTGGATTTGCTGAACTGTGAATGATGTGACCTTGGTCTGAAGGAAATGACCGAGCACACCTTCTACCATTACCCTCAGGTCCAGTAATGAGGAGTTATGTTGTTTTAAACTTTCATTTAAACTCCGTTGAAAAATCAGCACATACGTGAATTTTATTATTCCATTTTTTAATGTAGTCTGTTGGTGATGCTTATTCGGAATAGTCTATTTTTTATATCACAACTAATTTTTCTCGCCTGTCTAATTCATTATTAATTGGATCTAAGGCCACAAAAGGCACACACCTTTTTGGCTTAAATGTCGGTGTTACATTCTCTTTTAACTCAAACTTAGCTTTTGCTTTCGTGCATGTCCCTAGACCTTCTGAGAAAACTTCTGGAAAACGCTTTTTCAGTTCATTTTTCAGTTGCCATATTAGTATCAGGGGTAACAATATTTATCTTGTTGCAAAAAGAGTTAATTGGAAGGTCCCAAAGATCAAACAATGCAATCCAGTCTGTTCCAAACAAATTAGCAATATTCTTTAATACAAACACCACCGCTTTTTCGATTTTTCCCACAAAAACATTACAGCTGAATTCACCCAAAAAGTTCAATCTCTTTCCTGAGACTCGATGCACAACTTTATCAGAAGTCAATAAACTGGGTTTATCCATTTTTCTCCATGTCTGTTCATTTATGATAGTGATATCAGATCCTGTATCTAGTTGTAATTTTATTTTTACATCATTAATTTGCACAAAAACAAATTTCCTGTTTTGAGATGTCTTGTTAATTTCCCTTTTAGGATTCTTATCATTACCCCAAGCATTTACCATGTTCACATATGTTTTCTTTTTTCTCCATTTTTTGTATCTGCAACATGTACTTTTGTGTCCCAACTTCCCACATTTGTAGCATTTTTTGTACTTGATGAAGCAATCACTTTTAAAATACTTACTTCCACAACCGTGGCAAGTATTAAACATTGAGGAGGATTTATGGTCTTTTTTTACTGTTCTGTTAGGAGTTGAAAAATTTTTGTAGTTTTTCTCTTAGCGTGTTCAAACTTCAGAGTCAGAAATGACACTTTATTCATATATAACAGTGAGAAAAGTTAGCAGAAAAGTTACCCATCCAACATTTAAACCATGAAGTGAATATTTTTCCGTTTGCTGGACCAGAATGGAATTCTGTGATGTTGCTGACCAAGATATCCACTGAATTGGTATTTTGGTTTGTTCCAGCACGGAAAATCTTGAGTTGATTCTGGAATTGTGCAGTCATTGTTGTCAATAACTGTTGCTGTGACTTCTGAAACTGTTCTTGCTGTTGGCATAAAATGTCTGTTAGTATCTTTGGTAGAATTACCATGATGAGTCTGAAGTTCGAGTCATTGTTGTCAAAAATTTGTAATATCCCAGGTTGTTGGGATGAAGAAAAACAAATGAAAATAAAGGACAAGTGTATTTTAACACATAATAAAGGATTTGTTTGGATTTAAACCATGAGTTCCATGCATGTGTCAGCTTGTCACAATGTTGAATTCAAAAGTACTGCAGTCCAACTAGCTGACAAGGGACGTAACTCAATTGTATTGTGGAGTAATGGATAGTGGCTTGGACTGAGAAATCAGAGAGCTGAGTTCGAATTCCTGTCAGATCCATTACATTCACTTACATGCTAATACCCTTGGGAAAGTTATGAATCCTCTTCTTCTCCCCCCCCCCAGCTATAGGCAAATAGCAGGACAGACTGGTTTCTCTAGCCTTGGATGGCAACTGGTCTACTGCAGAAAGAAATGGCAATCTACTGCAGCAAAAAATCTGCCTTGTCAGTCATGTATCAAAAGATACATGATTGTCTAAGTGTGTATCATGCATGGCACATAACTGATAGGGGGAAGTAAGTTTGCACCTTCTTACAGGCACATAATGAGGAAAACGGAAAATCTGAGGCTCACAGGACAGAAGAAAACAATGCATAATTTACCTAGCAAGCTTGAGTAAATGAATGACAGATAACAAAAAGGCAAAATTTATGAACAGCTACAAAAGACAGGAAGTTTTGAAAAGCCATGATCGACAAAGTACTGAATGCTGAGAATACCATAGACTGTAAGTAACAAGAAAGTTTTAAGGAAAAAATGCAAACAAAAAGGACACTGATACTCGGAATCAGAAAGAGACAATTAAAATTTCTTTGAGACATAATGAGGAAAGAGGTCTTTGAAAAGTTAATATACACAGAACATATTGAAAGCCAAAAGGATAGAGGGAAACGGTGAGTAACCAATCTAACAAGCTCATTTAAGTGAATGGCAGGACAGTGACTGCGGGGAATTTATTGATTTGTTTTTTTTTTTACTGCTTACCAATCCTTTGTGAGTTATTGAAAACCAAAACATATTTTGGATTTAAGAATAATTCCTTTTTTTAACTGAATATTATATTCATTTTTTTCAGAATAACAATAATTTTTACCAATACAAGTCCTATTATTTAACCCATATCTGGGGAGAAGAGATGGATTCATACTTTTCCCAGGGGTATTTGCATGTATGTGAATATAATGAATCCAACTGTGACTGGGAATGATGGTGGAAAGACAAACATTACTAAAAACTACAAATGACAGGAAGTTGTGGAAGACATAATCATGTATATCCTGAAAAGACACAGCACATAAAAGAATATTTACCTATTCCTGAACCAAGTAAATGCTTACAGACTCAAATATATACATCAAATATTTACTTATTCCTGAACAAAGTGAATGCTGATAAAATCATATAACAAAAAGAATGATTTGGGCATAAATTAACCCATCAAAGGTCAACTTGTTTTATACTAGTTCTTCAGCATGATGTTACAAGCCCAGGTGAAATGCTGTGCATATATCTTCTGCTTTCATATCCCATATTAAAAACACTGAACTGCTCTAATGGATATATGCCTGGTACCTCCTGTATTGAATATGCGTGTGATTTGAACAGGGCTGGTCCAAGTGTCTCCTGCTCACCCCTGAATCTAAGATACAGCCCCACCTCCAAAATCTATAATATGGGACCTTTACTATACTAAATCTCAATTTTCTTAAGGTAGTATTCCTGTAAAATACAAATTTTATTGTAACCTAATTATGTACAGTAATGGATCATATGTAATATAGGTGAACAATTCAAGTAGAAAAATTGAACATATATACAATGTATCTAAATACAAATTAGAGACATGCCATAATAGATCATTCCATCTTAAATAATTAGAGACATGCCATAATAGATCATTCCATCTTAAATAATTAGAGACATGTCATAATAGATCATTCCATCTTAAATAATTAGAGACATGTCATAATAGATCATTCCATCTTAAATAATTAGAGACCTGTCATATATCATTCCATCTTAATTAAATCAACAATGTTTTGCAGCAATTTTTAATATCGATTAGAGATTTTTCTTGTTAAAAAGATGAATAATTTTAACATTTCAGTATTGTATGCAAATTAGATAGACAAGTATAAATAGAGAACAAATGGTGGACATGGGGTGGGCTATGCCTAGCAAACCTGGTTGCTATTCAAGACATGGAGAACTGTACTTTATCTTGCGTTTTCTCGAGACATAGCATGAGTAAAAGAAATTCATGGATTTCAATGAAAAAAAAGACCCCAGAATGACATCAATATCTTTTTTTTTTTTTTTTAAGCGTATCACCCCAAGCAAGGCTGGAGGCCACTATCATGCAAGGGGTTAAAGAAGGGTTGGAGGAAGAGCAGATAGGAGTGGTAAAGGAGAGGATGTGGTGAAAGAGAAAGACAGTGGGTCGATCAAGGCAAGGGGGTTACAGAAGATTTGGAGCGAGAGCAGATAGGAATGAAAAATGAAAGGATGTGGAGAAGGGAAGTGGATAGATCAAGGCAACTGGAGATGTCGATTGACGCTACACTTAAACCGTTGGAGATTGTATTTGTCAGGGAAACAGTAATAGGGAAGGGAGTTCCATAGGCGAGATGTGCGAGACATGAAGCTATTGGAGTAGAAGAGACGTCTACATCTAACAGTTTCCACGGTGTAGGGGTGGGAGTGGGATGCCAGCCTCATGGGGCGTTTAAATTCACGAGGCCTGGGGACAAGCGAACGCAGCTCCCCAGAGCAATTACCGTGGAAGTACTTGTAAAAAAGGCAGAGCGAGGCAACATCGCATCTGTGAGAGAGCGACTACAGACGAGATGACAGATCAGGGCCAATCACATTGCATATCCGTCTCTGGATCTTATCAAGAACCCTGAGGCAAACAGCAGGGGCCCCAGACCATATATGGCAGCAATAGTCCATGCAAGGGCGAATGGTCGATTTATAGACTTGGAGGATCTATTCCTTTGAGAAAAATTTCCTGGCTCGGCACAGAGAACCAACTTTCCTTAAAAATCTTTCAAGAAGAAAGGAATAAACATTAATTGCAAGAAGGAAAATGCATGGTTGTTAGTGAAAGGAACAAACCAATATGCAAATTACATGATGGACTGAAGGTAGTAAAGGAAAGCAAGAAGAAAGGACTATCTATTGTAAAAAATACAAAATGTATAGTTGTCAGTAAAAGGACAAGATGCAAACTGTGAATTGGATACACCAATATCAAGTAAATACAACAATTTGAAGATATGGGAAATATTTTAACTCGAAAATGCAACAAAAATCAGAAGGTACATTGCAAGAGCAAAAGTTTCCTTCCAAAAGTTAAGGAAAGTATTAAGAAAGAGTAAAATTTTATTACAAACAAAAAAAAAGAGTACTGAACAGTTGTGTAAAATAGGTATTCCTATATGGCAGTAAATACTGGACAATCCTCCAGAGAGGCTTGAGGCAACAGAAATGTGAATCTACAGACGGATACGGAGAGTACCATGGACTGAACATGTTAGCAATAATGATTTTTTGGAGAAAATGAAAAAGGACACTTATACTTGAACTCAGAAAGAGACAATTAAAATCTCTAAGGCACATAATGAAGAAAGAAGGCTTGGAAAATTTAACACACACAGGAGATGTTGACAGCAAGAAAGACAGAGGAAAGCAGCAAATAACCTGAAGGGACATGGCACATAAAAAGTGAAGAATGGTGGAAATGCAGGAGATATAATGGTTAATAACATAGTAAATGGAAATGAAAGTTCAAATTCAGCTACTGAGACACATTGTGTTTGTTTCCAACTGATATCCTTGGAAAAACACGAATCTTTTTCCTTATCTCTGCATGAACTATCAGTACAGACTGGGTTCTCTAACCTTTAGTTGCAACCAGTCTAGCTGTAGAACAATTTAAAAGCAGATGTTGGGCATGGGGCCAGCGACTCCACCTAGTAGAAACCTACTTGCTACAGAAACTACATCAGCATCAATGTGGCTGCGACACTGCACCAAAGGAATAAATAAATCAGTTATTTAAGCAAATGTTATACAAATGGCAATTTGTCACACTTCATGATTTTAAAGTAAAAATCAAAAACTTTGTGTTGATAATGACTAAATTATATCTATGATTTCAAAGTACTGTATTTGCTAGCATCAAGGACACAGTTTTTTTTTCCTGAAATAAGTCTAAAACATTTGGATAACATACAGAAATTCATCTTACTGTCGAGCATAGATAACCTTTCTCTAGGGGTTAACATAATCCTACGAAAACTGTAACCTTTGCACAGCAAATTTTCGAGACTTATTTCAAGAAAAATCTGTGTCCTTGATGTCAGCAAATACAGTCATTCAAAATATCTAAATAGCTATTTACATTGTTCGAACTCCTCAAGGACACATGGCACAGTGGATAAAGGTGTTAATTAGATCTAGTGACAGGACCCAAAGAGTGTGAGTTCAATACCTGGTTAAGGCAGTGGAGAACTTGGAGAGTTGAATTAACAAGAGATAACTGATAACTGACATCCATTAGACATAGCATGTGGAACTAGAACTGTCTTCCTCAGTGAGTGAAATAAAGGGTTCAGTTCGACATTCCAACCGCCTGAAGAAGGCCGGAGCATACAACGGCCGAAACGTTGTGATAAATATGGCAACAAAGATGAGGACGATAGTCTGAACAATGTTAATAGTGTACATAATACATCGTATCGAAATTATAGACAGATATCTAAATAGCTGACAACATTTTAGTAAACTACATTAGTTTAGTAAATCAAGTCCATTTGTTACGATGTTAAGGGGACTGATTTAAAAGAAATCTGTGAGTGGATTTTAATAAATCTCCAATTATTACAAATTGAAATTTAATTACCATTTTCCTTTGCAATCTGCAAAAATAAATTGAAAATGAAGCAACTATGAAACGGCATTTGATATGTTTTTGGCACAAAGATCTATTTGAACTGCAAGGAAAAATTGATTTATTTAGGAAAGATATTAGAATAATCCAGAAATTATTGGGGGAAAATTACTGAGAGAAATTAATAGAAATTACATGCCTATGGATACAGAATGAATTGAGCAAATATACATAAAAAGAAAGGGGCATAAGACAAGTATGTATCTTCTCGATGGATTTATTTAACATTTACAGCAAGGCAATCCTAAAAGAACTAGAATTCCTACCAGGATTTATTATCAGTAGGCACAATCTTAACAACAGATGTAGATGATAAAATGTTGATAGCAGATAAAGAAAGAAAACTGTATTAACTCCTAGAAAAGGTAGCAAAGGAAAGCTGGAAAAATGATTAAACATCAAAATTGTAAGAAGGCAGAATGTACAATTGTTAACAAGAGGGACAGCCCAAAATGTGAGCTCTGAATTGGAGATGTCAAAATCAAGTAAGTACAAAAGTTTAACTATCTGGGAAGTGTTTTAACAAATGATGGAAAATGTGATACCATGTGCATTGGAATAGTGAAATATATCTTCCAAAACCTAAACAAAGTATTGAGAAACAGGAAAATTTTGTTAAAAATAAAGGAACATGTGGTGAACTATGTAATATCAATCCTCCTATATGGCAGTGAATGCTGGACAGTTTACTCACAGATAAACAAGGATATTTTAGGCAACAGAAATGTGGTTCAAAGAAAGAATTCAGAGAATACCAGGGATAGAACAAGTGAGCAACAAGGAAGTTTTAATGAAAATGGAAACAAAATGAATGCTAATACTTAGAATCAGAAAGAGATAGTTGAAATTTCTGGGACATGTAATGAGAAAAGAGTACTTAGATAATTTGATACTCACAGGACATACAAGCAAGAGGGACAGTGGGAAACTGCAAGCAACCTACCTAATGTGCGTGTGCACATGTATGGAATAAACAGGAATTGGAGGGTGTTAGTAATGCATGACACATTACTTAGAGATACACAGGAGAGGAAGTTGTTCCATTGTCCTCACTCAATAATGTTTGTTTTTCTTATTCTTCCTTACCAAGTAACCCCTTGTGTCTTAGTGGCTTTACTGCTTTGCTTGGGGGGAATCCAATTAAGAAAAAAAAGGAAAAAAAAATTGCTTTAAGATAATAACCATAAACACATATTCAATGAAAAGTGACCTTTTTCCGGTCATCAATCTTGTACATCTGCATATTATCAGTATCAGTTTTATTTCCCTCTTTTTTTTTTTTTCTGCTATTCTCTCAAAGGTCTGAACCTGCCATTTTTTACAATACTCATTTCAAAAACACTAAAGTGGAACAACTACATCCTAACACTTTTAATAGGCAGATGTATTGAACCTGGTAAGCTAAGTTTGGCTGCAGTGCACTGGTCATCAGCAGCTGAACCAGACACGAAGAATCCAAATCATTCATGCGTGTTTCACCAGTCGGGCAGGGCAATGCTGGTGCGGATCTGGCAACCATTTTATTTATGACAGGCCAAAGTGTTTGCCTGCTGGACCAGGGTCATGCAGTCCAACCTAGAAATAAATATTTTTGCATCAGCCCTTGTCCAGAATTGTCTTTGAGAAGCTTGTTGACAAGCCACAAGGTGCATGGGTGAAGGATGCAAAATTCTTTTTGTTGATGAGAATTTAAGAATAACTAAAATAAAACAATGGATCATGGATCTTAAGGGCAAATATTTTTACTGCATACAGTTTTACTTGCACAAAAATCAGCATTATTAATCTCTTACAAAAATGATCTGTTAAAAAAAGATGTGGCTATAATAATAATCTTGACTTCAGAACAGAAATTCAATTAAGCATATTTTAATATGATAATTTATAATGATGGAGTATATAAAAGTAATTTTACTCTACACATGTCTTTCAATGATCTTTGTTCTTCTAAAAGATTTATAGAGCTGGTTAGAAATTCTGTCTTGCATTTTAAAGCTTTATAATCAACAAATAACAGTCATCCATTTCTGAAACTTATTTCAAGAGAAAAGTTACTATCTTAAAACTACTTCATTCTCTTAGTACTATGAGATGTTTGAATACCTATTAAAATGTTTTTCATTAATATTTAGCAAGTGGCAAGTCAAATTTTCAAGATTAGTCAAGTAGCTTTCTAAATACTTCGGATAAGCAACTACAAGTAATTTCAGTTTTTAGTCATAAAATTTATGTGAATTACAAGTGATTTTGTTTGGGGGTACACAGTTATCCTGAAGTTCTAATTGAATGATTTTTGTTGGGGCGCACCCACCTTCCCAACCACAATAGACTGATCCTATTATTATAAATAGAACAGTAGTTCTAGAGACTGTAAGTAGTGTAGCAGTGTATGCAGTCTCTGACTGTGCGCTGCTCCTGTCGAACTCTCTGCTTTGGCAGAGAGGAACCCGGACGAGGCTTTGCCGCAGGGCAAAGTGTCGTCCGGGGAGGTAGACAGTCCCTGAACCCGTTTATACGGGTTCTAATGGGCATATTTTTGGCCGAGCTTACGGGCTCGGGGAGCCCACATTAAACCGGCCTTGTGCCACATTCGACCCACGTGGGAGGGTTGTTAAATACCGTAGTGTAGCAGTGTAGTGCAGTGCAGAGTGAGACTTCTGTAGTGATCGGTTACACTTCCGTTTCTCGACCGGAAGATACCGTTGGACTTTATTACTATTACTTATTGTTACTACTAACCTACGTTCATTCTACTACTAATCTCTCTGATGTAAATACCTCTCTGAATATACCAGTATTTTTCCCTACGACTGTGTTTGTTCGTTATTACCATATACTCATGTGGAAACAGTCAACATTTCAACAGTGGCGACGAAGGATGTTTTATTGATCTCAACAATTTTCCTATTTTCAAATTTTGAGACACACATTTAAATTGTCTTAATTATACACTAATATGAAAAAATATAGTTTCATGTCATTAGATCTGTAAATTAACTTATCATTTTCCATCAATATATCTTCCTTGTTTTTCCCTCATGGCTACATATGATAAACAACAAAAACATTTTTAATATTGGCCTTTTGATTTGATTTTCAATTTTTTTTTCCTTTTGAAACCAGAAAGAAGCCTTAAGACAATATATATCAAGAAATCTAAGAACTTAATGATATGCATATATTGTCAATGGGGTGCACCTCATGGTACTAATGCTGTGATGATGACCCACAGTAGTAATGAAGGATTAACCAGTTTTGGACTGTGTGGTCAGATATTGTTTCATTTTCTTCTTCCTAAATTCTGCAAGCAACATCAGCAGTTCCAAAGCTCAGTTTAAAATAATTCCTCAAAATTGCCAAAATTTCAATGCTTGTATTTGCTATTTTTAGACTATCATGGCTCTCCACATTTTCTTATTATTCATGAACTGCCATGACTTCTTGAGAAAGATAAGAGTGGTTTCCCATTGCCTTCTGTAGGGGTTTTAAATTCAGTGTATTTCTTCTCAGAGACTGGCTGCCACCCAAGGCTAAAGAACCCAGTTTATTCTGTTATTTAACCCATATTTAGTAGGAAGCAGAAAAAATGATTGATTCATGCTTTTCCCAACAGCTTTTGTGTGAAAGTGAATGCATTAAAATTGGCCAGAATTTGAACTCATCTCACTGATTTCACTTCTCCTATCTGACATTATAACATCTAAAACAAAAAATACAACTGAATTGTATTGATAATGATAAGATATCCTCTACTACATGCTATATCTCTTCTGGATGTTGGTGATCATGGCTCTCCACAATTTCCTATCTTTAATAGCTCTTATTAAATTTTGTGTTTTTGTTATCGCTCCGAAATCTTGTTTAGCCATCCATTTATTCAAGCATGCTAGGTACGTTGTTTTCCTCTGTCTCTCTTGCTTTCAATCTGCTCTGTGAGTATCAAATTTTCCAAGCCTTCTTTCCTCATTATGTGTCCTAGGAATTTCAACTCTCTTCTCCTGAGGTTTAGTATGTGTTCTTTTTCTTTCCATTTTTTCTAAACCTTTGCTGCTGCTCACATGTTCAGTCCATAGTATTCTCAGCATCCTTCTGTAGATTACATTTCTGTTGCTTTAAGTCTCTTCTTCATCTGTGTGGAGATTGTTCAGCATTAACTGCCATATAGGATGAGTAATATTACTTAACAGTACAGTACACTCTTCTATATTTCCAACAAAATTTTTCTTGTTTCTTAATACTTTGCCTTTGGATTTCCGTGTTGCAATTTCTATCCTCGAGACAAAGAACCTGAACATCAAATAAGCTGCACAAGAAGTACTTTTGTTCAACACCTTTAATTGCTACAAAGCTAAAACTATAACATAAAAATTGTTTTCTGAAATAGCCTCATCAGATGAAGACTTTTATCTGGATGCTATGTATAGCCCCAAACTTGGCTAGCCAATCCCTATTGCAGACTCTCACTCAGGCACATTTGTGTTTATTCAACACCCACAGAGCCAACCTGTGGTTTATACTGCAACTATGCTGAGAAGACCTTAGTTACAGTTTCTGGGAGAGAGCGTGTTTTCTAGAATGATCAACAATCTGAACAATACCAGCACTCTCCAACCCTCAGTCACGATGACTTGTGACTTTGTGCTAGCACAGCTAGCCCCAAGTGTTCCGTCTACCCAATTTCACTAACAATGCTTGGGTCGACCTGTGGTATGGTTCAGGCACTTTCCAAAAGTGCTACAGGCTGGGATCGTCCAGACTGATAACATCAGGAAGTCTCCTTCCTGACAAATCGACCATGGCACAATTCGAACCCGGGTCTCATGGTCAGAAAGCGAACGTACTAACCCCTCAGCCATACGTCCATTTCATGTATACGCATGCACATACACACATACATACATGCAATTTGAATGAGTTTGAAATAATATACTAGAATAACACCTTCCCTTCCCATTCAATTTGGAAAACCTGGGCTAAGCAATAAACATCATAAAATTAGAGACATAAAAAGAAAGTTAATTTTTAAACCCTAACAAATCAGATAATTTTAAGATTTTATTGAACTTTTTTGGAAATTATTCAATAATGAATAGAATTAATTTTTAAAGCTTCTCTTTAAAATTTTGTAGAAATATTTTAAGTCATTGAATTAAAAAAATATATACACACGATTTGAATTAAATTGAAATAGTCATGTATTGAGAGGGATCACCTCTGGGTAACCAATAATGAATAGAATTAATTTTTAAAGCTTCTCTTTAAAATTTTGTAGAAATATTTTAAGTCATTGAATTAAAAAATATATACACACGATTTGAATTAAATTGAAATAGTCATGTATTGAGAGGGATCACCTCTGGGTAACCAATAATGAATAGAATTAATTTTTAAAGCTTCTCTTTAAAATTTTGTAGAAATATTTTAAGTCATTGAATTAAAAAATATATACACACGATTTGAATTAAATTGAAATAGTCATGTATTGAGAGGGATCACCTCTGGGTAACCAAAAAGTGTGTGGCCCTTTGAAATCATTTTTATGAATCCTTCTGTATTTAAACTGAATATATTTTTGAATAAATGTAGTATTTTAATTAGACAAAATATTTCAGTTTGAAATTTGATCATTTTGCCATCAGCGAAGTGACAGATACCAAACTACTGTTAAGAAAAACAGAAGATGATTTTAAAGAGGGACAAAATGTTTCCTTTACATTAAAATAGTTTGATCTAATTTAAATACTGCAAGATGGATGTGCAAGATAAATGAAGCCATACCAATTAACTACTGTGTAAATGGCATAGAAATCTGAAGGTGAACTGGAATAGCAGAGGATGCCTTCCCAAAGCTAAGCAAAGTATTAAGAAACAGGAAAATTTTATTAGAAACAAAGAAGACAGTCCTAAATTAAATATCAATTCTCCTCTATGGAGGAAAATACTGAACAATTTCTTCACAGATGAAGAGGAGACTTGATGCAACAGAGATTTGGTTCTACAGAAGAATGCTGAGAATACCACAGATAGAGCATGTAATCAACAAGGAAGTTTTTACAAAAATGGAATCAAAAGAGATATTTATACTTAGAATCATAAAGAAATAGTTGAAATTTCTAGGACACATAATAAGGAAAGAGGGCTTGGAGAACTTAACACTCATAGAACATACTGACAGACAGAAGGAAAAGATTAGCTGACCTACCAGACTTGTGTTAAGGATGTAAAACAGAAAGAAATAGGGATAGTAATAAGACAAACATTATTAAGTGCAACAAAGGATAGGAAGTTGTGGAGAATCATGATCCTGAAGGAACACTGTACATAAAGGATGAACAATGCAAAATGTATGTATCTAGTAAATGAATCCCTGCCAATTAACTATTGTAAAAGAAGGAAAAAAATATAGAAAAATGACCTCTATCTTGCTTAAGAGATTCAATGTTTTACCAAAGTATAGAATCTCAAAATTCATTATTTCCTAGTTTTATTACCTGCATCTTTTTTCCTATATATTAATTCCCACAAAACTATAATCTACAATTTTTATTCATTTCAGAATTACTCTGGCAAATAAATTAACTTTAGTTAATAAATTCAAGACAGGGTAGTCACACTGAAAGTTTATCAAATAGCAAATGACCCTTAAGTTCTGAGGACATTTTAATGCAACTACCATATTCATTATCATGTTCCCAAGTATTTGACCCAGAAGATGACTCCCAGGTTTCATTAAGTCTTTCAGGTTCTCACAGGATTTAAGTTGTCAAAAGTTCATTCATTGTAAATGTCATTCGATATTATACATTGTTTGCATTCTACTTTCAAAAACAAAATATTAGCTAAAACATATATTAAATTACATTGAATTATAATAATGCTTGATGCACAGATAAAATATGTAGATTGATAGAAGAAAAAGGAAAAGTTAATGACATTGATAGATATGAATATGTAGTTACTGACTATTTAGCAGGTTGATAGTGATTCATATTTAAAAATGCCTATATTCATAGTTCTGGGTATTACAGATTTTACAAAACTACCAGAATTTATATGGAGATGTGAGTGGCTTAATAGTTAAAATCACAGAAGGAAAATTAGCAAAATGAATTTAAACTCCAGATGGAACAGTTTACATTCACTTTATTCTAAATCCCTTGGAAAGGCCATAGTTTCACTTTGAGTGATGAATAAACAGCAGAGTAGAGCCCATTAGCCTTGGAACATAGTCAATTTTGCATGTTTGGCTGGCAACACAGTCTCATGAAAAATTACTTGCTACTGAAACTACAGCAACATCACTTGTTATTTTGGTGGCCCTGTACCCCTCAAAGAATCTACAGGAATAAAAAAAAATAATGGTTATGGTAATATTAGCCATTTTCTTATATGAAAACATTTGGAAAAGCATATTAGCCATTTTCATTACATGGAAACATATTAGCCATTTTCCTTATATAGAAACATATTAGCTGTTTTCCTTATATGGAAACATATTAGCTGTTTTCCTTATATGGAAACATATTAGCCATTTTCCTTATATGGAAACATATTAGCTGTTTTCCTTATATGGAAACATATTAGCCATTTTCCTTATATGGAAACATATCAGCTGTTTTCCTTATATGGAAACATATTAGCTGTTTTCCTTATATGGAAACATATTAGCCGCTTTCCTTATATGGAAACATATTAGCCATTTTCCTTATATGGAAACATATTAGCCATTTTCTTTATATGGAAACATATTAGCTGTTTTCCTTATATGGAAACATATTAGCCATTTTCCTTATATGGAAACATATTAGCCATTTTCCTTGTATGGAAACATATTAGCTGTTTTCTTTATATGGAAACATATTAGCTGTTTTCCTTATATGGAAACATATTAGCCATTTTCCTTATATGGAAACATATTAGCCATTTTCCTTGTATGGAAACATATTAGCTGTTTTCTTTATATGGAAACATATTAGCTGTTTTCCTTATATGGAAACATATTAGCCATTTTCCTTATATGGAAACATATTAGCCATTTTCCTTGTATGGAAACATATTAGCTGTTTTCCTTGTATGGAAACATATTAGCTGTTTTCCTTATATGGAAACATATTAGCTGTTTTCCTTATATGGAAACATATTAGCCATTTTCCTTATATGGAAACATATTAGCTGTTTTCCTTATATGGAAACATATTAGCCATTTTCCTTATATGGAAACATATTAGCTGTTTTCCTTATATGGAAACATATTAGCCATTTTCCTTATATGGAAACATATTAGCTGTTTTCCTTATATGGAAACATATTAGCCATTTTCCTTATATGGAAACATATTAGCTGTTTTCCTTATATGGAAACATATTAGCCATTTTCCTTATATGGAAACATATTAGCTGTTTTCCTTATATGGAAACATATTAGCCATTTTCCTTGTATGGAAACATATTAGCTGTTTTCCTTATATGGAAACATATTAGCTGTTTTCCTTATATGGAAACATATTAGCCATTTTCCTTATATGGAAACATATTAGCTGTTTTCCTTATATGGAAACATATTAGCCATTTTCCTTATATGGAAACATATCAGCTGTTTTCCTTATATGGAAACATATTAGCTGTTTTCCTTATATGGAAACATATTAGCCGCTTTCCTTATATGGAAACATATTAGCCATTTTCCTTATATGGAAACATATTAGCCATTTTCTTTATATGGAAACATATTAGCTGTTTTCCTTATATGGAAACATATTAGCCATTTTCCTTGTATGGAAACATATTAGCTGTTTTCCTTATATGGAAACATATTAGCCATTTTCCTTGTATGGAAACATATTAGCTGTTTTCCTTATATGGAAACATATTAGCTGTTTTCCTTATATGGAAACATATTAGCCATTTTCCTTATATGGAAACATATTAGCTGTTTTCCTTATATGGAAACATATTAGCCATTTTCCTTATATGGAAACATATTAGCTGTTTTCCTTATATGGAAACATATTAGCCATTTTCCTTATATGGAAACATATTAGCTGTTTTCCTTATATGGAAACATATTAGCCATTTTCCTTATATGGAAACATATTAGCTGTTTTCCTTATATGGAAACATATTAGCCATTTTCCTTGTATGGAAACATATTAGCTGTTTTCCTTATATGGAAACATATTAGCTGTTTTCCTTATATGGAAACATATTAGCCATTTTCCTTATATGGAAACATATTAGCTGTTTTCCTTATATGGAAACATATTAGCCATTTTCCTTATATGGAAACATATCAGCTGTTTTCCTTATATGGAAACATATTAGCTGTTTTCCTTATATGGAAACATATTAGCCGCTTTCCTTATATGGAAACATATTAGCCATTTTCCTTATATGGAAACATATTAGCCATTTTCTTTATATGGAAACATATTAGCTGTTTTCCTTATATGGAAACATATTAGCCATTTTCCTTATATGGAAACATATTAGCCATTTTCCTTGTATGGAAACATATTAGCTGTTTTCTTTATATGGAAACATATTAGCTGTTTTCCTTATATGGAAACATATTAGCCATTTTCCTTATATGGAAACATATTAGCCATTTTCCTTGTATGGAAACATATTAGCTGTTTTCTTTATATGGAAACATATTAGCTGTTTTCCTTATATGGAAACATATTAGCCATTTTCCTTATATGGAAACATATTAGCCATTTTCCTTGTATGGAAACATATTAGCTGTTTTCCTTATATGGAAACATATTAGCCATTTTCCTTATATGGAAACATATTAGCCATTTTCCTTGTATGGAAACATATTAGCTGTTTTCTTTATATGGAAACATATTAGGTGTTTTCCTTATATGGAAACATATTTTTCTCCATCCACTGTTATTGGTCTTTTCATGTATTGACAATTTCTTCCTAACCTTTTGTTTGAGGTACTGTGGAGTGTCAACATCTTGATTATGTTATTATTTTCTCTTAAAGTTACATGTGATATCCATTTTAGTTGTTGTTGCTGTTGGAAGTTCTCAAGTGGTGTTATTTGGTACAGATTCAGTCTGCAAGGTTCAGAGAAGGATGGTCCTTGCTAAGACCTCCATGTTTCATTTACTCAAAGACATTTTTAATGATTGATCATAGAAAGTGATTGTATACAGCTGATAATTTCTGAATAAGTTTGGTGCTATACACAGCACATCCAGATAAAAGTCTTCATCTGACAAGGCTATTTCAGAAAACAATTTTTGTTATTGTTTTAGCTTTGTAGCAATTGAAAATGTTGAACAAAAGTACCTCTTGTGCAGCTTATTCAATGTTCTCCTTGTCTCATAATGTTATAATAGATTCATACACCAAGGTATTTGAAGTGTTTATTAATTCCATGTCCTGAATTTTTACAATGGATTCAGGGTAGGTGCCATCACTGCTCCCCTTCCAACTGCAGTTCATAGTTTCTGTTTTGGAAAGGTTTATCTTGAGACCTTCTTCTTCGAACACTTGATAAAGAATATTGATTTTTTGTGCAAAATCTTTCTCATCACAGCTATGAATACCTATGTTATAAACCCCTTGATCATTAGTACATTGGCCTTGGAAGAGAAAACAGAAATGCTGTTTTCTATTAGTAGATTTGTTTGGGATATGGTATGGAATGCAAAATGATCAGTGCCCATCTCTTTACATCTATGCTTGTATATGTGCTGAACATAGTCTACGAAGGGATATCTTGTGAATAGTCAAAATGATATTAATTTTGCATATTTTCCTATTGACACAAGTGACTAACATTCTCATTCAGGTAAAAAGAGGATTTAAAATACTGATTTTCAAAGCAATATGGTTAGCTCATGTTACTTGACCTTGTACCATACAAAAGTTAGTTTAGTAAATATTATTATTCATGAATTATTCTTTTTTGAACTAGGATGCTTCCTGTCATTTGTAGCTCTTAAAGTGACTAGGGTCACTTGGGACATGACACTGACAGATCTTGATTTCTATATCTACACTGTCTATATGTATAAATGCTCTTTCTCTGATACTGAGCATTCTTCCCTTATAAATATAGAAAATATTAAACTGTGTGTGTGGAGAGAATAAAAACTTCTTTTCTATCATATTCAATGAAACATGCATAAAAGAAGGATTGCTGCCCAGATACACAATATATATATATATGTATTCTATGTGGGGAAAACCAAACTTGCTGTGACTTTTAAAACTCAGTTATTATACATAAGTAGACATGTCTATATTTCTGAGATGAGATATTATGTACATTATTTACATTATTCAGACTATTGTCCTCATCTTTGTCGCCATATTTATTACAACGTTTCGGCCGTTGTATGCTCCGTCCTTCTTCAGGTGGTTGGAATGTCAAACTGAACCCTTTATTTTACTCACTGGGGTAGACTGTTCTAGTTCCACATGCCCTGTTTAATGGATGTCAGTTATCAGTTATCTCCTGTTAATTTCCCTCTGAAAGTTCTCCACCGGGTATTGAACTCACACTCTTTGGGTCCTGTCACTGGATCTAACTAACACCTTTATCCACTATGCCATGTGTCTTCTGTAAATAATATAAGTAGATCCGTTAACAAAAAAAAGGATATTAATAAAACTGCAATATCAAAATGAATCATCTATTTTATGTGGACCCCATTATTTTCAATTACAGCTTCAATGCAACCTCAAAAAGCTGTTCAGCACCTAACCACAAAGTTTTTGGATGCCTCAAAAATAGCTGACCATGTTGTCTTTGTTCAGCATTTAGTTTCACGTATCATATAATGGCTGGTGAAATATCTTAGTTTAAATTTTACTGAAAATTCTGCTTTGACACTCTGTATATATAATATATAGATATTATGTGTTTGTGTTAAAATCCAGCAAATATTACCAAATGTAACTGACCATGTAAATGTAAATTTCCCTGTATCAGTCTCAAAAGGCTTGATACAGGGAAACTGGTCTAAATCAATCAATCCAATATTGCAAATTGAATTTCAGCAAATTTGAGTTGAACTCAATATATTTATTAGGTTGAATCATAAATAATTTCCATTTTTTTTATCAACTTTATTCTTCAAAAAATAAAGTACAATTACATTTTATTCAATAATATGTTTACCTTTATTTGCAAGGATATGTTGCCAGCTTTTTGACAACTTTTGAGTAAAATTCTGCAGGATGAATAAATATGCATTTAATATCTCGCAGTGTTTTCAGGAATAAATAATAAACTGGCGATTCCAAAAATTTATCTTTCTCCCTCTTTCTTTCTGAACTGCCAGATATGAATAGTAGTTAAGATGATACATTTGTTATTACAATTGGTTCCCAAAGTAGGAAATTACTTATGACTCAATGATAGATAATGAAGAGGATAGATAGATAGATAGATAGATAGATAGATAGACTGGGTTGAGTCATAAGTAATTTCCATTTTGGGAAACCATTTCTAATGACAAATGTATCATTCTAACTATTAATCATACGTGGCAGTTAAATGGAGTACACAAACATATAATAGATAGATAGATAATGAAAAAGATAAATAAATAATGAAGACAATAGATAGATAGATAGATAGAAAGAAAGAATAGAGAAGAAAAGAAATTTACAACACTCTGACAGATGATGCCATGTTTGGTCTGGATACAGTATGTTCATGCTGATGGGTAGTAGCAAACATTCTGATAACATTTCCAAAGTCTTCATTAGTGACACAGTCTGCAATAAGTTTCAGTGTCTGGAATGAGCCCAGTGCAAACATAGATGTACATGTGCTCTTTTCATTCCGCTACTAAAGATGGGTTGATTGTGGGCCTTCAAGTGACTGGACAATCCTTTTGGAGAATTGCTTCACATGCTGGATGTGAAATAGTAGCTAAGATGATACATTTGTTATTACAAATGGCTCAATGATAGATAATGAAGAGGATAGATAGATAGATAGATAGATAGATAGATAGATAGATAGATAGATAGATGGCAGTGCTTTCATATTAGCAACAATGCTAAAATGGACATTTCTTCAATGATGGGTCAGGTTTTGGATAGTTACAAAACAGAGACGCTTATCAAGGCCAAAACAGTTTAGGGGACAAAAGGGGCAGAATGCATGCTGTCCACAACACAGGTCAGATCAAATGTGGCCCCAGGTGTGTAAATACAGACAATTAGGAATTGTTTACTTGCATTCCTCAAGATACGAGACAGGGATGCCTTTAAGTAATGATATTACAAGATTCAATAAGAACATTATTTTACTTTGATGAAATCCTTTTGAAGGTTAAAATGTGTTTGATAGAATTCTTTCCAGTTTGTCATTTAATTACACACAAGTAGTTTGATATATAGAGTTTATATATCACATTCTCCCAAGTATGGATATATGTACATACACATATATCTTGGAAAAAATGAAATCCTACATGTTGTGGGGTGTGCGCAATTTTCATATTCCTATGTACTCCATACAAGCACCAATACAAATTATTTCCGTCAATTTCCTTGTGTCCATGACATGTTTATTATTTTTAAATACATCTCTCTACAGCATGCTTACAGTGTTTCAAATTTATTTTATTTTTTTATTTTTAATCATTTTACCCCAAGCAAGATGATAATGCCATTAAGATGCAAGGGCTTAATGGGAGTGAAAGAGAATGAGAAGACTTTAGAGTGTAGAAAGGACAATAAAAGAACAGTATTCAGTAAGACAGAAGATGGCAATTGTTTTTGCATTTAAATTTTTGAAGATTGTAAATGGCAAAGAACCAAGAAACTGGAAGAGAATTCTACAGGCAAGGAGTATAAGAAAAGCAACTATTAAAATAGAACATATGGCTATATCTATTTCAACTGTAAAATGATGAGACCAAGTTGCCAATCTAGTACAATGCTTAAATTCACAGTACCAAGAAGGAGAGCCCATTAGAACAACTGCCATGAAAATATTTATGGAAAAGACATGGTGGTAGGATCGTGACTCAAATCAGGATGACAGACCAGGACTGATAACATTACAGACCCTTCTTTGAAAGAGTCAAAACTCTTGAGATATATAGCGAGAGCAGCAGACCAGATACAACAGTAATATTCAATGCATGGATGGATGGTAGATTTATAAATGTCCGAGATGGATTCTGATGAGAAAAAATTAAATTTATATAAACATGGAAGTTTGAACCTTCCTCCACATAACACATTTTTTGTCGTGTTAGAAAATTGTGTCAGAAATTAAAATGCTTGCAAAGCAGAGATGCCTCATTGAATTCCTCCGTTTTTTTTTATTTCACTAATATTCACCCAATACAAGGCTCAAGAGCTACTCAAGGTAGAATGTTACTGAATGAGATGTGTGATATGAATGTAACAGTAGAAAGTAAAAAGTTAGGATTGTTTTTTTGTTTTTTTTTTAATCGGTATCACCCCAAGTAAGGCAGTACAGCCACTAGCATGCTAGGGGTCACAGGGTATGAAGGAATTAGGAACAGAAACATTAGTAATAATGAGAAAGAGAAAAGAGCAATCAGAAGGACAGTAGATAGTGATTAATAATTGCATTTAAATTTTTGAAGATCAATGTTGGTGGGAAAGCATGGAGCCAGGAGGGAGTTCCACAAGTGAGAAGTGTGAGATAATGTTAGCATAGAAGTTCTGGCTACATCTAGCAAGCTCAGCTGTAAACTGATGAGATCTTGCCATCAGTCCAGTATTGCGCTTAAATTCATACAGTCTAGGTACCATAGCAAAGACCTCATCCGAACAATTACCATGAAAGTATTTACAAAAAACGTACTGAGGCAACCTTATAGTGGTGGGCAAGTGATTGAAGCTGAACTGCCAGATCAGGACCAATAATATTGCTGATTCTTCTTTGGATCTTATCAAGAAGTTCCAGGAAAATAGCAGAGGCACCAGACCATATATAGCAGGCAGCAATATTCTAAGCAAGGATGAATGGTAGACTTATATATATATATATACAAAATAGATTCCAAAGAGAAAAATTGTCTTGCCTGATACAGAGAACCAACTTTCTTAGCAGCTGATCTAGCAATGGATTCAATGAAGTTACTTTCTTGGAGGATAGCATCAGCCCTGCTGGTGGAAGACAGAGAAGGATGTCTTAGATGATTAATGGAGAGCAGTTTAGTTTTGGAGGTGTTAAAATTGACCAGCCATCTTTTTCCCAGTTAATGACGGTCTTGAGGTCATTTTGTACATCAGCTGCCATTTTGATCTTGGCTGACTGATCAGCCTTACCATCGAGGCAGGAGTAAATGGTAGTGTCATCAGCAATGATGCCATGTTGAGAGCTGATGTCAACAGGAAGGTCATTAATGAAGATTAAAAACAGCATAGGACTAAGGATGGAGCTCTGTGCAACACCTGCATTAGTAGGAAAAGATGTACATGATTGGTTGTTCAGGACAACGTTCATTTCACTATTTGATAGAAATGACTGGATCAGCTCAAAAATGTGCCCAAGATTTGATCTGGAGAAATGAAAGCCGTATTGCTTGTCTGAGAAAAGGCCCTGTGATAAGAGATGATGAACCAATTCAGCATTGATTAAGGCCTCTAGGAGTTTCCCAAAAAGAGGCAGAAGGCTAACAGGCCAATAGATAGATGGGTCAGATGGTTCACCAGTGTTCTTAAAAACTGGAACAACAAACGGTGAATTCCTGCAAGCAGGAGGCAGTGAGGCATTTATTATACAGTTTAGAGAGAACAGGAGCCAGTTCAGGAGTACACTTCTTAAGGAGTATTACAGGGATGCCCATCGGGTCCACATGCTTTGTGGGGATCAAGGTTAGAGATGATATCAGAAAACATGGAAGGGATTATATGCATATCACTCAACAGAGCTTCAGTTCTAATTGGGAAGTTAGGCAGGGATATTCCGGATGAATCCAGAGTAGAGTTTGAGGAGAATTTATGAGCAAAGCATTCAGCTTTATCAGAAGAGGATGATAAAACTTCAAATCGATTGAAGAGGGAGGAATAGAGACCTTGTATTATTTAGTACCCTATTACAGAGATGCCAGTAGTAACAAGAGCCAAAGGTTTTAGAGGCTATGTGGTGCTGCACTCGGCTACTTCAAAGACTTGCATTTGTTATCAGCAGAAGCAAGTAGGCACCTATTATGACAAGAGCTGTCACACTGGCATAGCCGGAAAAAGTAGTTCCTGTGTACTGTGGTGGCTGGGCATGCTGGTGTGAACCATGGAGAGGATTGCAGTTTCAACTGGTACTTCCAAAAAGAGATGAAGATGTTATTTGGATATGGAGGATAGTTAATGATTGATCCTTGATTTGAAGGCCAAAAGTGTAGGGTTCAGGGAAGCATCCACATGGGAATCTGTTCTACAAAGCATTGTTTCTTGGAAAAAATCTCTTTGAGTGCAGCTTTCTCTTTACAAATGATATACAGAAATAGGGTGGCTAAAATTTGTATTCATTGACAGTTATCAATACCAGCTGAATATTTATGGAAACCAAACAGTGAATTGGTACCGTGATTCGGCATCATTGCTGAATAACACTGGGTCATTACTGTTCGTGCAGATTTTTAGAAGCACAGCATATCCAGATGTTGTTTATGACGGGGAAAATGCCTAGCCAATGGCAGTAACAATGTGGAAAAATATTGTTTTGTAACTGAAAACATGCTCTATCTATTACAGCTGTAAGTGTAAAACA
>OZ038487.1:52339282-52346782 GCA_964036315.1 Acanthosepion esculentum | reverse complement strand
TATATATATATATATAGTTATATATACATATATAGTTTTATATATATATATATATATATATATATATGGTTATATATATATAGTTATATATACATATATATGGTTTTATATATATATATATAGTTATATATATATAGATAGATATATATATATATATATAGATATTAATACGTACATGTGTATGTATAAGTTATATATAGATATATATGGTTATATATATATATATAGTTATATATATATGGCTATATATATTTATATATAGTTATATATATATATATAGTCATATATATATATATATATATATATATATATATATATATATACGTACATGTATATGTTTACATATATATATATATATATATATATATATATATATATGAAAAGATTACTGAACTGTTATGTAATATCAGTACTCAAAAAGAAAAAGGGATTTGAGGCTACAGAAATTTGGTTCTATAGGAAGATGCTGAGGATACCACCAATTGAATATGTGGTCAAGTTTTTAGAAAAAATGACAACAAAATGGAAACTTATGCTTAACATCAGGAAGAGTCAGTTGCAAGTTCTTGGCCAAGTAATGAGGAAGTTGGGCTTGGAAAATTTGATACTCACAGGACGGATTGAGTGACAGCGGAAAGCAGTGCAGTACATACTTGATGAACATGAGTAAAAATAGTTGGTAGATCAGGGTTTAGGAGAAATAGCAAAAAGACAAAAATTATTAGGAGCTACAAGCGCCAGTAAGTTGTGGAGGCCCATGATTTCTTACGTGCTGAAGGGACACAGAAAATAAAAAATAAAAATGATTGTGGTTATATTCTTTGCATGAGTAATGTAGGATTTTTATTCATATAACACATTCTATTTTTATATGTATGAAAGAAAATTATTTTTAAATTGTTGACAGTAAAGAGTTCCAAAGAAAGTTGGGACAAAACAAAAGAAGTAAAAAGTAATTAGCAATCTGTTCCCAATATTTATTCATTAAATATTTCTTTATGTAATAATTTGAAGCATGTTTGCTTATTGGCATGGTGTGACGCCGCCTGTTAACAACAGAATATCTCATTAGTAAATATAAGAGATCAGGCTATGTGACTGATAAATAAATAGTGTCTCTTTATGTTTTATATTATGTGTATAAAACATAAATTTCTCCTGGTTACTCTTGTTCACAGCATTAAGCAGATATAATCTTCTTAACATTAAAACTAATGTGCTGTAAATATATTAACAAATTTTTTTATGTATATATAATAATGGGTTTTATAAACGTATTCTTTTTTGTCTTCTTGTCCCATAACTTTCCAGAGTCATAATGGCACAGCTTGCTCAACAAGAAATCACCACTTGATCTGGTCATTGGCCAGTGCCTTAGTCTGGGCAAAACTTTTGCCAGTCTAGGTCCATTCCACATCAGTGTCCAACCATATCTTTCTTTGCTGTCCTCTTCTCCTTGTACCATTCCTTGTACGATGGTCTTGGAGACGCCTTGCATTCTGTATATAAATGTATATCTATAAATATCTATATAAATGTATATCTGCATCTATATGTTTTCTGGGGTGGGGAAAGTAGTATAAACATTGTGAGGTGATGATGGTGGCAGTGGTAGCGGTGGTGGGTGTTGGTGATGAAACTGATATAACCAATTGTGTGTAGGTAATTTGCTAGTGGCAGCTGTGTTGTTTCAGAGTTAATGGACACAGTAATATCACCATGGTGATAGTGATGGTGATGGTGCACTGCTAAAAGGACGTTGGTGGGTTGTGGAGAGTTTTTGGAAAGTGTGTTAATTGAATGTGGGTGGGTGCAAAGCCTATAAAAAAGAAATAGGGAGGAGCTAATGTGAAGTTGAGGAGGAAAGAAAAGAAAAAAAAGAAGGAAAGAAAAGAAAAAAGAGGGAAAGAAAAGAAAAAAGAGGGAAAGAAAAGAAAAAAGAGGGAAAGAAAAGAAAAAAGAGGGAAAAAAAGAAAAAAGAGGGAAAGAAAAGAAAAAAGAGGGGAAAAAAGAAGAAATGAATGAAGGTGGAAAGTAAAAAGTAGTAAAGAAAAGAAGAAAGAGAGGAGGAGATAAAAGAAGAAACAGGGAGAGGAAAGAAGAAAGAAAAGGGGGATAAAAATAATAAAGAAGGGGAAGAGAGCTAAGAAAATGATGTGTAGGAAAGAAAATAAGAAAGATGAGGAGTAAAGATAAGAAAGGGGAAGAAAAAGAAAGGGGAGGAGTGAAAAGAAGGGGACGGTAAAGAAGGGGGAAAGAGATAGGAAGGAAATGAAAACGAGGAGGAAAAGATAAGGAAGAAAGAAAGAAAGGAGGTAAATAAGAAGTTAAATGAAATAAAGGAGTAAGACTATAGTTGATAGAGGAAATGAAAAACGTATGCGCATATGTGGAGAGGAGTGCAAGGCAAAGGGAAGAGAAAGAAATAAAAAGATACATGTAAGGAAAAGTTAGACTGATGAAAAAAAAATAACAAAATAAAGGAGATGAAGGATAAAAAAGGATGGATAGATAGATAGATAGATAGATAGATAGATAGATAGATAGATAGATAGATAGATAGATAGATAAGAGAAATGAAAAGAGGAATTTTTAGCGGACTCTCTCATTCATTGTCTAAAAAAAGAAGTGATAAAAAGAAAGGATAAAACGAAATTAGAAAAGACTACTGGAAATTAACAATGAAAAATAGGTGTGACAGTAAAAGTAACTATATAGTAAAAAGTGGGAGTGTAGTTTTTTTTTTAAGATTGAAAGAGAGAAAAATAGAGAAACGAACTTGAGAAAAGAGAAATGAAGTAAGAAGTGAATGCGAGAGTGTTTTAAAAAGTTGAGATGAAAAGAGAGAAGAAATAAAAGAGAAGTGAAAATGAGGATTGGTTGGAGGCGTGTTTTTATCTTTTCGAAGTTTTCTTTGATTGTATTGGTTGCTGAGCATTAGTCGTAGGTGAAGCAGAATTTATATTTGTGAATGAAACTAAAAATGGGAGGAGTTTAAAAAAGAAACGGAAATGAAAAGTCCCAAGGAAAGGAGAAAGCAATCAATAGGAATGAAGGAAAACTTAGAAGTGAGAGAGAATAAAAGTGGGTGGGGCAAAAACTAATCAGATGTTGAGGAGGAAAAGAAAAAAAAGTACGTAAAAAATTGAAAACAGGCGCTAGAAAACCAAATAGTAAAACAAAAAGGAAATGATAGATCGTTGTAAAAAAGAAAAGAGGAAAAAGGAAAGAAGAGGAAGAAAGAGAAGACATTTAAAAAGAAATAGTAGAAAAAGAGAGATGAAGAGGGAAAAGAAAGAGAAGTAGTGAGGAAAAAAAGTCATATTTAAAAACAAAAAGTGATATAAGAAGAGGGGTAAAAAGAAAAGGAAGAAAGAGAAGTCATATTAAAATTTAAAAGCCACAACAAGCAGAGAAATCAAAAAGAAGAAAAGGGAAAACGGTGAGAGGAAATTAGAGAATAAGAAATGACATAAAAAAGAAAGAAAAGATAAATCCCAATCGACTAATTGAGCGAAACGGTTTGAATGGAAAGCTTAAATACAAAATGAAGTAGGAGAAAATAAATAAAATAACAAAACTGACACAACTGAATATAAAATTAGTAAAACAGGAAAAACGAAAAGTTGTTTTAAAAATAAAACGTAAGGAAGAGAGTAAAATAAACTGTTCGTTTTAAAATTTAATGTCAAGTAATTTTTTAAGCATAATGAAATGAACAAAGACAAAGACTTTAAAAATATTTTTTTAAAGTTAACTACAATTCTTAATGTGGGAGATATTCATTATAACATTTTTTTTTGTTGTCTTTTTTACCATTTTATTGCTTACTATA
Source organism: Acanthosepion esculentum (assembly GCA_964036315.1). NCBI lineage: Eukaryota > Metazoa > Mollusca > Cephalopoda > Sepiida > Sepiidae > Acanthosepion > Acanthosepion esculentum. The sequence continues at coordinate 52,342,947 of OZ038487.1, read as the reverse complement.
TATTGAGATATCCGGAAAGTTTATTCAACTTAACGAAAATGTCTTTTTTTTTAGTAGATTTTATGAACTTGGTTTTACTTGATTGTCTCCCTTGACATTTATTTCTCTAATATACACCTGTTATCTAAATTTTCTTAATCCGGTGTGGGTCTGTGTGTGCATCAACATATGATATATATATATATATATATATATATATATATATATATATATATATATATATATATATATATATGTATATATATATATATATATGTATATATATATATATATATATATATATATATATAGGTATTTTATATGAGCCGTATTTAGTGGAAAGCACTCAATATCAGTGACAGAGCTAATAATAAGGTGTATGGATATGAGATGTGACCCTGGGATTCATGTTTTTGCCGATCATCAGACAATGATAATGATCGGAAAAGTGTGAAACCAAGGGTCACAATAACACACACACACACATATATATGTATATACATATATATATATATATATATATATATATATATATATATATATATATATATATATATATATATATATGTTATATATATATACACACATATATATATATATGGTATATATATATAGATGCATATATATATAACATATATATATATATATATAGATATACATATATAAATATATGTGGTATATATATATACACATATATAAATATATATGGCATATATATATATATAAATATATATGGTATATATATATATGAATATATATATATATGGCATATATACATATATAAATATATATATATATACATATATATATGTACATTTATATATATATATATATATATTAATATCCACATATATATATACATATATATATATAAATATATTTATATATATATATGTATACATATATATATATATATATATACATATATATATATATATATTACCACATATTCATGTTTATACATTCTTTTTATAGAAACAAATATTTAAGTAAATGCACTGTTTTATAATAAACAGTATTAAACAACATTTACCGGCCTGAATGTACAAGAAATTCTCATAGAAAATTTTCGTCCTCCGACAGGAATCGAACCTGTATCCTATACGGAACCGTCATACAGCCTGACATGCCTTAACCGTTTTGGCCACAGAGGAGCGTTCGGTTAGCAAGGTCGATTTTACTGTCTTTAAACTTTAATCTTCCATGAATCGACCTATGCATATATAAAATGTAAAATCGATCTTGCTTACCGAAAGCTCCTCCGTGGCCAAACGAGTTGAGGCACTTCAGTCTATGTGACATATATTTGTATCTATAAAAAGAATGTATAAACATAAAAAAATCTTTAAATAATTGTCGGACTTTGTCCATTTCATAATACATATATAAATATATATATATATATATATATATATATATATATATATATATACACACACATATATAAACACATATATATATATGTATATGGCATATATATATATACATATATATATATATATATATATATATATACAAATATGTATATATATATATATATATATATATATACACATATATATATATTTATGGTACATACATATAAATATATATATATACATATATACATATATATATATATACACTAAGATAATAATTTGATACACTAAGAGTAGATATGAATAGAAGAGATTCATGGAAGATTTAAGTTTAAAGATAGTAAAATCGACCTTGCTAACCAGACGTTCTCTGAAAGGTTAAGGCACGTCACGCGAAATGACGCTTCCGTATAGGATACAGGTTCGATTCCTGTCGGAGAACGAAAATTTTCTATGAAAATTTCTCGGACTTTCAGGCCGGTAAATGTTATTTAATACTGTTTATTATAAAACAGAGCATTTGCTTAAATACTTGTATCTATAAAAAGAACGTTAAACATATCATAAATGTCTTTAATATATATATATATATATATATATATATATATATATATATATATATATATATATATGGTATATATATACATATATATGGTATATGTATGTATATACAACATATATATATGGTATATAAAAATACATATTAAATATATATTAAAAGACCTCTTATTAATCGTATAGATTACAATATTTCTGGAAACATCCTACAATGTTTATAATATATTTCTTCATAATTAGATACACCACATAACCATTTCCTTTGGACTTTTTAAATTTTCAATTTTATAACGTATTCTTCGATCTTTTGGCTTGTATAATAAAAATCTTTTTCACGCCTTCACATGAGTAAAAATCTTCGCCATGCACGTGATAACATCATCGTGTCTTTTGAAATTAAAATGATTTTGTAACGTTTATTTAGTTTGTAAAAAAATGTAGCAACCTGATTCTGCTACAAGACAATTTGCAAATGTTTTTAAAAAAATTTTGACTCTACATATATATAAGACATTGTTCAAATTTTGACCCTGAAGATGAACAATGATGTTCGAAAGTACTCGGTTATCTTACGGACAATATTTATTTCGATATAATTTTCAAATAAAAAGTCTCATCAGAAAATATGAGAAAATTCAAAAGAGAATATGCAGGACTATGTTGTCTTTGACATTCAACACAACATGTTTAAAAGAAAAGTTTCTGCCAAATTACACATATATGGTATATATATATATATATATATATATATATATATATATATATATATATATATATGGTACATGTATGTGTATATATATATATATATATAAGTGGACATGGAAGTCAGCACTTAGAGGCGACAGTCGGTTTCATGCTAGTGCAATCGTCAGGCAATCGTCAGAAGTTGCCTGATGATTGCACTAGCATGAAACAGACTGTCGCCTCTAAGTGCTGACTTCCATGTCCACTTTTATATTTACACACGCTCTATCTCTGATATTGAGCACTTTATCCCATAAATATAGCACACTTTAAGACTATATTTCTTCATATATATATATATATATATATATATATATATATATATGTATATATATATATATATATATATGGTTTATATATATATATATATATATGGTATATATATATATATACATATATATGGTATATATACATATATACATATATGGTATATATATATATATGTATATATATATATACAAGGTAACCAAAAAAATTCTGTCCGTTTTTTGATTAGTCATTGAATGAAGTTGAAATATATACAAAATGGGTGTAGCAATTGTTTTCAAATTCGGACAGCCGCAAGTAGGAACATCAGACGTTATAAAAAACACGCGTACCGTGCCCGGTCATCAGTTATAAGCCGGACAGCTGTGAGAAGGATGGAAGTGTCTAGAGATCTCGTTCGGGGCTGTTTGCTTTACGACTTCAAAGTAGGCTTATCAGCATGCAAGTCACCGCATATGTCAAGCGTTTGGGGTTAGTGCTGTGGATGAACGTACTGCAAGGCGTTGGTTTCGAAAATTCAAGTCGGGAAATTTGTCTCTCCATGATGAGCCTCGCAGTGGATGACCACAAGTCTTGAATGACGGAGTCCTGAAGGCAGTCATTGAAGAGGACAGTAGTCTAACGTGTGGTGAACTTGCAAGACAGTTCAACGTTTCCGATGAAACAGTTAGACTTAACCTGCACCACCTAGGTAAGACGTACAAACTGAGCAAGTGGGTTCTGCAAACGTTGTTGGAGGTCCACAAGGGACAACGAATG
>OZ038487.1:52306782-52329282 GCA_964036315.1 Acanthosepion esculentum | reverse complement strand
ATATATATATCTCTGTTCAAATCTGTTGTTCAATATTTCTAGCATAGAAGTAAAAAAAATTTCAGAATTTTATTGAATATAGCTGTTTAACTTAAATAAGGTTCAGTTTGACAGAAATAAAATTTGACCTGCACTGCAAGAGAAAAAGTCTAAATCAATTAGAATTCATAATTTGTTAAATAATGTTTTTCTCAAAGACATGTTTTGTTTAGTTTTTTCAGCCGTTTCTTGAGTATTGGATTTCTCAAATTATTATCTGTCTGGTAACTGAATCTATTCTCGCCTCCAAGATTTAGAATAGTTGCATTCCTCTTGACACTCACCAAATTGACATGAGGGAAATGATAGATTGTAATGCTGCTTTTATGATATAAGAAACCCCATTGCTACACAATTGGAATTAAGACTGGAATAATGTTCTCCGATTTAACAGAGTAAGAATGTTATGTCTAAAGTATATGGTGATTAATGATAGTGATTTCAGTTATGGTTAGAATAGGAAATTTAGGAGCAAGAAATATATATATATATATATATATATATATATATATATATATATATGTGTGTGTGTGTGTGTGTGTGTGTGTGTGTGTGTAGAGTTGCTGAAAAGTTTTCAACTGAGAAGAGATTCCCAAAGTAATTCTGATCTTAGCACATTTTGGTCAGATATTAGGAACTGGGACAGGCCAAGGACATTTCAACAACCCTTTGTGTGTATATATATATATATATATATATATATATATATATATATATATATATATCGCTCCTATATCTCTCACTCTCTCTAATTTTTTAAAAAGAACAAGTAATTTCCCTTTATGCTTAATACAAAAATAAAAAATGAATATTCACAACTCTAAAATATTTTTAAATAAATGAGATTTAACTGTTTTAAATTATTTGTAATAGATAATTAATGTCACACCTGCAAAATCAAAACTACAAAGAACCAACATTATTTACGAGTTTAAATGTCCCTTAAGGAACTGTATTCCTGATTAAACCAAACACATAAATAATTACAATGGTCACACTACTATATGCCTATCCAAATGACATATGTTACACCTACCAAACCATAGCTTTTTTTTTCTTTTTTTAAGCGTTTCACCCCAAGCAAGGCTGGAGGCCACTATCACACAAGGGGTTATAGAAGGGTTGGAGGAAGAGCAGATAGGAGTGGTAAATGAGAGGATGTGGAGAAAGAGAAAGACAGTGGGTCGATCAAGGCAAGGGGGTTACAGAAGATTTGGAGTGAGAGCAGATAAGAATGAAAGGTGAAAGGATGTGGAGAAGGGAAGTGGATAGATCAAGGCAACTGGAGATGTCAATTGACGCTACACTTAAACCGTTGGAGATTGTATTTGTCAGGGAAACAGTAATAGGGAAGGGAGTTCCACAGGCGAGATGTGTGAGACATGAAGCTATTGGAGTAGAAGAGACGTCTACATCTAACAGTTTCAACGGTGTAGGGGTGGGAACGGGATGCCAGCCTATTAGGATTCATTTAAACACACACAAAATCCTACCAGACTCCATCTGAAACATACTAGTAGAAAATACAAGAATAATAACCTCATCCACATGTAAAAAAAAAAATTAAAATAATGGAAGCCCTAATGATAAAAACGAAAAAGTCAACACTCAATAATGTCAACTATGAACACAGCCACAATGTGCTGACTATGTTTGGAAAATAAAACATTACTATAACTCAAGATACGTGCAGTAACATAACCCATACATTCAGCTAAAATTAAAAATAAAATTATCCTTGATAATGGCTAAAGGTATAGCCAAAAGTGCTCATACATGCAGAATATTTGGACAGTTTTTACACACTTTCAGTCCAGAAAAACACTTGCACGAACACAAGAAAAATGAAATAAAAAGCTTAATCGCAGTACCTTGTCAGTTGTCTTTAAGATATATATATATATATATATATATATATATATATATATATATATATATATATATATATATTGTCATCCACAAACAGACTGTTTCGCTGTATCACAGCTCATCAGTGTGACTAGACGTCTGGTTGCCTCTGGCTAGAATCGAAAACCGGCTGAATTCGTGTCAGTCAGAAATTTTACCCTATATATATATATATAATTTTTGTATTTGGGTAGCAATTCTTCTTTTATACAAGTTTCATTAAAATGACTGACAAGGTACTGCAATTAATTCTTTTCTTTAATTTTTCTTGATCTTATAATTTTCTACATACTCATTGACAATACAAATACCATAGCCTCATCCACATGTAAAAAACAACGCTAAAAATAATTAATAAAAGAGAAAAAGCCAATACTCAATAATATCAACTATGAACACAGCCACAAAGTGCTGACCATTTTTAGAAAATAAAACATTCCTGTAATTCTAGATTCATACATAAAATAGCCCATACATTCAGTTACAAGTAAAAATAAAATCATCCTTGGTAATGACTAAAAGTATAACATAGAATATTTGGACAATTTCTACATAAATTATGTCCAGAAAAGTAGAAAATTATAAGAACACAAGATTTAAATGTTATTTTTAGTAGACGCTCATATTTGAGTAGATGCTCTGTTTATTTCTTGAACAATATATTTACTTAATTTCATCTACTGGCCTGAATATTCGAGAAATCACATTAAAGAAAAATTTGAACTCTCTGGCAGGATTCAAACCTGTGTCCCCCTGGGCAGATGGAACTACGGGTACACTCTAGCCAACTGAGATACAGAGAACCACTCAGACAGGCAAGGCCAAATTTGTGTCTTTAACATTTAAAGTGATAAAAGCATCTGTCAGATTAATGAAAAAATCCATTTACTTTCTTTAGAAACATTGCTTTGTTTACGTTTAAATACAAAACTGCAGATATGAAACATTTTGGGAGATCTATGATGAGAAATGTTTTGCTTAAAGGCACAAATTTGGCCTTGCCCGACTGACTGTTCTTCATAGCCCAATTGCTTGTCTTATGAATGTTTTATTCATCATATTTATTTATTTATTATATCTTTTCCCAGAGTAGGAGTAGACAGATTCACTTACTATCCTCCTTGGTCTTTTGAACAAGATTAGAGTTTTATGATTCCTTCTAAAGTCTTTTCATTCTCTTTTATTCCCAATAGCCTCTTGTGTCTTAGTAGTATTATAGACTTGCTTGGGATGAATTGAATAAAAAAAATAACAAAGACTTTTTACATTTACATAGAAAAGTAAACATTCTAAGTGATAATTAACCCTTGCTTCCTGTTTAGTTATCAGGTTTCTGGCTCTTTAAATTCTACTTCAACTCTATACTTCTAACATCTCCACCTAAAATCTGAAATTTATACTATTATTGGGTTTCCAATTCCTTCTAAAGACTTTTCCTTCTCTTTCACTTCCAGCAGCCTCTTGCATCTTAGTGGCATTGTCACCTTGCTTGGAGTGAATTGATTAAAGTAAAAAAAGAACCTGGCAAGAGAAAAAATTTATCAAAGAATTAAATTTGTTTATACTTTCCCTTTACCTTTATTTCTATTTTATCATCTGAACCATGTTTGAATTCCAGAATGACCACTGGGAGATGACTCGTTCCTACACCCAAGATACCAAAAGAGGGAGGGCGGTAATAATTTGGACCACCCTAATTAAAAGTTGACAAATGAGAAAATAAAGTTATTTCATAAAGGATACCGAACAGTAATAAATTTAATTCACATTCCTTGTTTTTATGTAGATTTTCTTTTCATCTGTTTTACTTCATTCTATAAATTTTTTTTTGTTTCTTAACAAGTAGCTGAGGTTGCATTGATGTTGAAATGTTGGACATCTGTTTTTCAACTTTTTCTTTTAAAGAAATAAAAACAAATATTGTTTGTATTTCTACATTTAAAAATGGTTTAGAAATCTGTCAGTTGATGTAAGTATGTAAATCAGTGTGGTACTGCATTCTTCAAATACTTGAAAACAAATTTATTCTGAAGCTATTTTTTCCTTTTTTTCTATTCGTTTTAAACTTGGACTTCTACTTGCATTCATAACATTTTTCCCTAATTTTTAACTCTGGGTTAATCAGTGCAAAAGTATCACAAATAATAAAGAAGTAGACAAAAAGTTTTTCAACAAAAAACCTTAAAATAAAAGATTAATATCATATGGTTTTAATTTGAATTGAAAAAAAAAAGAAAGAATTTGGTGTATGTATTTTAAAATTAGTGACAATCATAGGTTGGTGTGCATTAACACCAATCTATGATTGTCACTAATTTTTGATAAGTTCTTAGTCTGACCAAGAAGCCTTTAAACCCTAAAATTTAATTTAAATCATTTCGTCAGATTTGGGAAAATAAGTCAGGTTTTCAGCAACTCTTCATATAAAATGTAAGATATTCTGACCGGATAAATCCCAGATCAAATTGACTTTATAATTACATTAAAAAACAATTTGTGTGTGTGTGTGTGTGTGTGTGTGTGTGTGTGTGTAAGATAATAAAAAAAGCAAGCAAAAGAAAAAGAGCATTAATTCTTTTAATTAAATCTACTTCAGATTGTCTACAAAAGAAATTGACTTCCAACAACTAAAAATTATATGTTCATTTATCTTGACTACTCATCAGGGAACTTGATCTGTAAAATTCAATTTGTTTACAGATATTGAATTTATTTACAGAAATCATGACATTTAATTTAAAATATATGAAACAGACAGTAACTGCTCAGTGTTGATGTCAGTGTCCACTTTTATTTACTAGTACCAAGAAAAACTCACCAAAAGTATTCTTCATCCATTCTATTTAATAGAAAATGTTTAGGTAAAATGTAAAAAATCAGTCAGTTAAGTGCCATATGTGATACATGCTTGGGCGATCACGTATCTTTCTCACTCTGAGCTGATATCCATTACACCACAATGCACATCAAAACAAAATACTGAGCCTGAAATTTTATATAAAAAAAACAAGCTTTTCAGCACATATAGCTCTACACTACTGGAAGCTTGATACGATTTTTGAAATCCTCAAGCAACAGACGGAATCATAGTGTGTGTCAGAAGTACTGCTCATATAATGGTAAGACATTACTGGCAATGGTGTCTTCAGCTAGCTAATGCCTTACCATTTTGTGGGAGGTATTTCTGCCACACCATGTACAAAAGATCTTTCATGCTACCTGAGGATTACAAGAACTGCACAAAACTGACAGTAGCAGAGGGGTACATATGTAGAAAAGTTTTTTATTATATATATATATATATATATATATATATATATATATATATATATACTATTTACATTATTCGAAATATTGTAATCATCTTTGTCACCATATTTATTACAACGTTTCAGCTGTTGTACACTCAGGTCTTCTTCAGGTGGTTGGAATGTCGAACTAAACCCTTTATTTCGTTCACTGGGGTAGACTGTTCTAGTTCCACGTGCCATGTTTAATAGATGTCAGTTTTCAGTTATCTCCTGTTAATTCCCCTCTCCAAGTTCTCCACTGCCTTAACCGGATATTGAACTCACACTCTTTGGGTCCGGTCACTGGATCTAACTAACGCCTTTATCCACTGTGCCATTTGTCCTCAAGAATGGTGTTACAGCATCAAAAAGGACTGTACCAAATAACAGAAGTCATCTGACATGTGATATATGATTGTACAGAAGGATGCTAAGGATATCATGGACCAAACGTGTGAACAACGATGAGGTCTTAGAGAGGATGCAAACAAAGAGGAGGCTTAATTTCATAAACTACTTCAGATTGTCTACAAAAGAAATTGACTTCCAACAATAGCAACAACTAAATTGACTTCCAACAATAGCAACAACTAAAATGGCTATTACATGTAACTTAAAGAAAAAATAATGACAGAATCAAAATGTTGATATTCCACACTGCTTCAAACAAAATGTTATGAAAGAAGCTGCCGTCAATACTGGAAAGAGTGATAACAGATACTGGACTTGAGAAACCGATTTTGCTGAAAAAATTGTTTTAAGAGAAAGATTTTATAAATTTCAACCAAAAACTGTCTGTCTGGCCAATGAATGCTAGATGTTTCCTTATAAGGAAACTGCTAATATTACCATTACCATTCTTTTAGTTCCTTGCTCTATTAGATTTTCACATGTGAATCTTATATTTTTTGCTAATCATTATGGTTTGTTCCGCTTTCTCACCAAGTCTGTCTTTTCCTTCCCAGTTTCAAAGACACTATAATTTGGTGTTGCCAATGCATGAGCATTAGCTCTAGTACTGAAAATATTACAAACAAAAAATATGCAAATAAACATGATCTATTTCAAAGTAATTTTTTCTATATTTCTTTACAGATTTTTAAAAATAATTTCTTTAAACTTTACTTTCATTTTTCAAATAATAATACACACATTGGAATCCATGCCTGAGTAACCTTGTATGTACTTATTGGCAGAAATTTTCAGGATATATTGTTTGATCCATGTTCGTAACTGCTGGATTAAGTGTATGGATAAGGGATGAGATGATGATGAAAAAATAAATATTTGTTACATAAAATAAATGCTGTTATCATCATCGGGCTATAAAATGGATGGTGTTATGATATACATATGTGAGTGTGTTTTCATCCATACTTATATACTTATATCAACACACATCTATCAAGTTATGACATTTAATTACAAGATTTTTTTCATGCATATTACAATTTTCAAGATTTCATCTGCCATTGGGCAGAGTGTATGATAGACACAACAGAGGAAAGAAAAATGACTTAACCTTTTAATAAGGCTGATTATTTCAAAATAAAAAAAAATCATGCAATAAATATTTCTCTTTTCACCCTTATATGCATTTTCCTTCTCAACTGAACCAAAAGATCTCAAAGGATCTGAGCCTGAAAATTGCAACACACTCAAGTAATTAATAGATTTTAGTTTAACATTAGTTTTCGTACTATAAATGCTATTTGTTTTATCATTTCATCTCAAGCAAGGCAGCAATGCCATTAGGATGAAGTGGGTTACAGGCAGTGAAAGAGAACGAGAAGACTTTAGTGAGGAGAAAGGACAATAAAGGAACAGGGTTCAGGAAAACAGATTATAATTGATGTTGCATTTGAATTTTTGAAGATTGTAGGTCACAGGGAAGAAAGAAATCAGAAGGGGGTTCCACAGGCAAGAAGTGTGGGAAAATAAACTATGAGAATAGAACTGACAGTTGTATTTTGCTAGTTTAACAGTAAAATTGTGAGATATAGTTGCCAATTTAGTAGCATGATTAAATTCATGTAGTCGAGCTCAGCAACCATGATATATTTTTGGGAAAGATATCAGAATAATCAAGAACCTATACTGGCAGCAAACAGCATGCATGCACATAGAGAATGAGTTCAGCAAATATGCAAAAATAGAAAACAGCGTAAGGCAAGGATGCTTCTTCTCATCCGACCTGTTCAAACTATACAGTGAAGCAATTCTGAGAGAATTGGAAAACCTACCGGGATTTAGTATTGGTGGCCACAATCTTACCAACATAAGATACACAGATGATGCAATACTGATAGCAGACACAGAAAAGAAATTACAAAATCTCCTACAGAAGGTAGCAATGGAGAGTGAGAAGAAAAGACTAAGCATAAACTACAAGAAAATAGAATGCATGGTCATCAGTGAAAGGATAAACCTAAAATGCAATTTGCAGATTGGGGACACTAGAATCAAGCAGATGCGGAAGTTTAAATATCTGGGAAGCATTTTCACAGAGGACAGTAAGTGCAACACTGAGATCTGTCAACATTTTGGAATGGTCAAGGATGCATTCCAAAAGCTGGGCAGAGACAGAAGGATTTATTTGGTAACAAAGAAAAGAACACTGATCTGTCCTTCTTTATGGCAGCGAATGTTGGATGATTTCCTCAAGGATGAAGAAGAGACTCAAGGTGACGGAGATGTGGTTGTATGGAAGGATGCTAAAGATATCATGGACTGAGCGTGTGAACAACGATGAGGTCTTAGAGAGGTTTCAAACAAGGAGACGGCTTATACTTAACATCAGGAAGAGGCAGCTGAAGTTTCTGGGACACATAATAAGGAAGGAGGGCCTGGAGAAACTGATACTCACAAGTCAAAAAGAGGGAAAGAGAGACAAGGGAAAACATGTGACATATCTGGCAGGCTTAAGCAAATGGACGACAGAACATGGTCTGGGGGAGGAAGCAGGGGGAAGGAACTTGTTGAGAGCTGATAGAGGGAGGTGGAGAGCCATGATCACCTACGTCATGAAAGAACTTGGAACATAAAAAAGAACAGTTGAGGCACTAATAAAAACTGCTCATCAGAACAATTGCCATGAAAATCCTTGTAGAGAAGATAGAGGGAAGCCACGTCATGTTGGTGAGAAAGTGACTGAAGTTGAAATCCCAGGTCAGGATCGATTACATAACAGACAATTCTTTGAATTTTGTCAAGAATTTCAGGATATATGAACAAATATGGCAGCAGTATTCAATGATTGGATGAAAGATAGATTTATAAATGTGCATGAGGAATTCTGACGAGAATTATCTCGCATGATACAGTGAGTCGACATTCTTTGCAGTAGATGTGGCAATTAACTCACTCCACTTTATAACTTGAAATAAGAGAAAGTGCAATGTGTTGCTCTCAAGGGGTTTAGCATCAGCCATGCTAATGGCAGGAAGAAAAGGTTGCTAAAAACCAACTGGCTGAAAAGTGGTTTTGCAGGATAAATCCCTCCCAGCAGCAAAGTACATTTATGTATTGTTGTATCATAACAATAATGGGTATGTCCCCATTCATATAAATATAGTAGTAAATACTGTATGTTGGTCTGCAGTTAGAGAATCATTGTGTAATTCACTTGACTACTTCTATGCACCACTGGTGAATCTTATATGTGTTGTTCTTGTCCTAAGTATTATTGCTCATGACCAACCTTTGTTTAATTATTCTATTCAGTAAATTTCCCTAGGTTACAACATACATACATACATACACATATATATATATATATATATATATATATATATATATATATATAGTTGGATTGATGTTAGTTTGCGACCCTGGGTTTTACACTCTCTGCAATCATCAGACAAATATATAAAAATTGCATATATATATATATATATATATATATATATATATATATATATATATATATACACATTATATATATATATTTATGTTTATATACATACACATTTTATATATATATATATATATATATATATATATATATATATTTATATACATACACATTTTATATATATATATATATATATATATATATTTATATACATACACATTTTATATATATATATATATATATATATATATATATTTATATACATACACATTTTATATATATATATATATATATATATATATGTAGGTCAGTATAATCGAATATATTTTTAAATATGCAAAACCTAAAAGAAATTTATTTCAAATATAAGGCTGATTTTTGGTTTGGTATTGAGGAATTTTACTTGCATTTAATATAAGAAATTTTAGAATACTATATACATATATATATATATATATATATATATATACACACACATACACTCAACATAATCTTTGTTTTGCTCAACATTTTAAACTATTAAATTATTTATAAAAAATACAAATTTCAGAAAGAAACATTTCATAATGATACAAATAAAATGTCATAAAAATACAGTCCAGGTGTTTCTGAGTTTTTAGACTCATAGAAAATAAATTTTATAGGCAAGATATAAAAAAAGACCAAGTAAAATATTTTTTTTATAACTGAAATGCCCACCAGACCAAAAATGCATGATATATTCCCTATTGGCCATTATGGATTATTTTATCATCTCAGCAAACATAAAATGCAGATGCTAAATACATTAAATTAATGATATATTTGGTTTTGGTGAATGCTGCTATGTCTCAAAGATACTGTCAATGGCTAATGGACAAAAGTTCAGGAGTTCATTTACAAAGCTACAAGGAAAGGGATACTTTTTACAATAAGATTACAATGGAAAAAAAGAAACTGTGTTAAAATTAGAGGAAGGATACTTTCTTAAACAATTAGTTTAATACTCATAAAATCCATCATGTTAAGTGCTTTTAGAGTACAAAGTCATTTTTGTTTTTGTTAAGAAAATTATTCTACTTAAGTTTAATGAGATTGTGCAGAATTATAAAATTTTGCATTTTTAATTTTTTTTTTATTTTAGATTTGAACAATATGGCCCCCATGTCCCAAGATGATTTTATAAACTACTTCAGAATGTCTACAAAAGAAACCAAATTATTCTCATATGACTCTTTCAATTAAACTTTGTCTTGGGATGTTTCAAATATTCCAAGTATTTCTCAGTTTTAATTTCTAAAAGAGAAAATATCAGATATGTGCATGGAATAATATTATCAACACAACAAATGGAACTGGAAAGCAGAGTTCAAATTCCAGTCAGAGCTGCTGTGTTTATTTTGTACTGATGCCTTTGGGAAAGGCATGAATCCATTTCCTCTCTCTCTCTCCACAACTACTGGTAAAATTGTAGAGTAGGCGGAACTCTCTAGACTTTTGTGGCAGCTCATTTGACAGAAGGATTACTTGGAATTCAATATGTGGAGAAGGCAATAGGAGATGATTGCACAATCTTTTCCCCAAACAGTCATGACAATATACAATTTATGAGTTCCAGTTTATATTTTTAAAAATATTAAAGAAAAGGAAGCTTCTGAGGACCACAATTGACTATGTGCTAAAGGATTGTGACATTTAAAAACTGGTAAGTAAATAATGGTAGATGCAATGCTTAATCCATCTGAGATCATTAAAAAATTTTAGTAGTTTAAATAGGTTGGAGAGCTGTCTGCTTTGTGGAGTATTCACTCACACCATAGTAATAGGAATGAGGCTTGTTTTCACAACAATAAAACAGGAAAATAAACATACAAAATCACAGGAAAAGCATGGTAAATTGTATTTTAATTTAATAAAGTTTCATTTATGCATTTGTGCATATTTTTACCTAACAATAGTGTTATGGTACATGTTATAAAAGGGAGAGATTCCGTAGAATTACAAATCATATCACAGAGAGAAGTTACACACGTTGTCTTCTTGATGGTTCTTGGCGAAGAGATTGAATATAATATCTTTTAGCAGGATAATCCATATTTCCAAGTTTCTGTTGCATACTGGGAATATTTTTATTTAATTGATTTTAACAAAGTTTAAATGTTATTGTTTTATTTTATTTTCTTTATAATTTTCATTATTATCATTATTTTATAATTTATTTTAATTTATTTCTAATAATAATGATATCCTTACAGCTTATAGTATTGATTGCGGATGCCTAAATTAAATATACTATCAGTGTGATAAATGAGTGGAGGATTTCTCAGGCAGACCAAGTAGTTCTTGCAAAAAAAAATTGATATTTGGTCATTTTGTAAGATTTTAAAAATTGGATTGCACCAACAATTTTCAGCACACCCAATGATACATACAATATATATATATATATATATATGTTAAAAATTGCTATATTTTTAACTATATATATATATATAGTTAAAAATTGCTATATTTTTAAAAGTGCTCAATATCAGAAATTGAGTGTTTACAGCAATAAACATTGTTGGCATATGAATCAACACTACATGGTGACAGTCATTTTCATGCTTCAATGTGATCTTTACACAAAAGGAATCTGAAGATTGCATTGAAACATGAAACTGACAGTCATAATGCAGTGTTGATTCCTATGTCCACACTGTGTGTGCATATATGAAACTCAAAAACTTCTTACCGTCTTGATTTTTTATTTATTTACTGTTTTTAATCCACCTAAATATAAATTTTACTGTAGGCAGTCTAAGTCATTATGAACCTCTATTTATTCAAATTGTCTTATCTGTCCTCGTTGTTTATTGGAAAGAAAGAAAATATTTTGCAGTAATTATAAATAATATTGCAATTCTTTAGAGAGAAGGCTTGGCAATCTTTAACTTTCATGCCCACAATAAAACGGTGTGTCAAAAAGACAGATTTTCCCTTGACACCACTATTATTTTAACTAAATTCACTCCCTTCACTATGTTTATTATTTTAAAAAGCAATGATTAGAATTTTAATAAAACCCAAACATATGAAAGTGAATTTATACATTTTCTTTATTCTTTGAGAATTATAACAAAAATATTAAACACTATTTATTTATTAGATTGTTTATTTACAATAATAACATTCAAAAACGTGAACGTTAAAAATATGAATTAACTAATGCAATGCAATGTCTATCATTTATCAATTTATAAAGAAATACATATGAAAATAATTTTTTTATTCGTAAATTTATAAAATGTTTGTCAAACATGAAAATTTAAATAAACAGATAACAATGTTACTGTCATTATAACTTTTGAAAATATGTTTTTGTCCAGGCATTTCTTTCAAGTAGTAATTCATTGATGTTTTTATTAGATTATAAATAAAAAAAACTTGTTTTCATAGTTATTTATAAAATGGTAAAAAATAAATATTGTATTTTAGATGTTTTACATATTTTGATAATTTTATATCTGTCTATAATGTAAATAATGTGATAATTTTTAATAAATTTTTGAATAAAAAGATTTTTTTTCACATTTATTGTTTTAGAAATTGGTAAATAAATATTTCTAAAGGCAAATAAAAAATATTGCACTGTACTTGGTTCACATTTTTATAATCTTGTAAGTAAACTTTGACACGAAGATAGTACAAAATAATAGCAGTATCAAGGCAAAAAAACCTCCTTTTGACAATTAATTTTCTTTTTGCAGGCAAAAAAAGTTAAAGTTTACCAAAATCTTTGTCTATCACATTTAGCAAAACATTTCAACAAGAAAGTTATTTCATAAATTATTTTATTGGATTGGATGAAGTCTAAGCAGGATAAATCACATTGCTGCTGAAGAAATGGCCCACTGGATAAATTGAATCAAGCATGAATATTTCATTTGATAATATTGCAGAGAATACTTCCTGAAGTTGATTCATGAACTCTTTTGTATTTCGTTGCTTTTATATTTTATCTGATCATCAACAGAATCTATGAAACAAAACCAGCTGGCTCTGTGAATGAAGCATTTCAATTTAGATTACAGTGAGATAAACTTTATCAAAATATACAAATACTCAGTGAAAAGTTTTCCAATACATAGGTAGCGAATTATTTTCTTAAAACAGTTTCATTTATGTTCATCTATCAAATTTAAAATAAAAACAAGACTGACAAAAATAAATAAACCATTTTCAATACTATTATTCTGTTTGCTACACAGTGTTACACCTAAGAACAAAGGTTAATATCTGCTGAATCTTCAGCTGGATTCAATCATGGTTTTGTGATTGCTAAAACCTGCATAATAATATTAAACGTAAATGAATTAGAAAAAGAAAAATTGGGCATACATATATAGATAAGAGAAAAGGATGGCAACAAAAGAAATATATATCAAGAGACAGTGAGGAAAGGTTGAAAGGTAGGTAAAAAGTGTAAAAATTGCAATGCATTCAAATTTTTGTAGAAATCTTAATCTATTCAGGTCACATGCTCAGTGGCATGCAGAAGTTTGGTGATGCCTGGGCAAACTCCTTGATTGTATGCCCCTAAGACTCAAGTAGGGGAACGTTTTCCTGAGAAATGTGAGAAGGGAAGATATTTTAAAGATGTAAAAACAGATGAAACATGAAATAAAAACTTTAATTCAGAAGGCTACTGCATATCCCATAGATACTGTTTTATTATCATCTGTAAATTGCCATGACTTCTTGCGAAAGATAGTCAAGTCTTCTGTTGCTTTCTCAATAGTTTTGAATTCAGAGTAGTCATCTGCTGTAGGGATTTGCTAGCCATCCAAGCAGAAAGGCATTCTTGGACATGAGCATTTAGCCATACAATGACAAATTTTTTTTTTACAGTAAGGTTCACTCTGTACAAGGTCTGGGGGCAACTCAAGTTAGAGGGTTACAATAAGGGGTAGTTTATATTAATAGGAGAGAAAGATAATAGTTGACTCTAGACTTGAATGGTTAAGATTGTAGTGATTGGGAAAACATTCTCTAGATAGTCTGTTCCATAGGGCAGGGGGTTGTGGGAAGAATCTCTTTGAGTGGATCTTACTTCTCACCAATGGAATATAGAGGGAATGTGGGTGGTTTGCTACTATGTAAGTGGCATGGCGGGTCCTAACCATGAAAGTCAGACCTGGTGTAACCAGGAGATGCAATTTATCCAAGCACTTTCCATGCTAGTAGTGCTAGAGCAGTGAGAGACTTGTCACAGCCCACCTGTGAGAGAGAGGTTGGAGTCTAGAAAATAATTTGTCACCCCCAAGGGCGATGACAATATTTAACTATAAAATTACTTAAATATTGCTGTCAAAATATTTAATGGCACAAACTAGTTTTAAATATAAATTGGTTAGTCTTCTATGACATCAAATTCTCTAGTTAAGTGTTTTTTTTTTGGGTGGGGGATGATAACCAAAAAGAAGATTTATTCTATTGAATTATTCAAAGTTATCATTAATAGATCAAGAAAGAGTTCAACTAGTGCTGTTTATAATAAACAGAGGGAAAAATCCTTTCTTTTCTTATGTTTGAAGATAAAAAGCCAAGTATCACTTCTGTCAGAGTTTCTTTCTTTTTTTAATCAATAAGGTTATCTAAAGTTTTGCTCATGAAAATTAATTTGATAATTCCTACAAGCCTATAATTTCATTGAGAATATTCCTTTTCATAATCTGATATATCAAACATGAAACATGTGTATGTGATATATATATATATATATATATATATATATATATATATATATATATATATATATATGTATGTATATGTATGTACAGAAATGGAATACATGTGGAAACACATCTTGAATTTAAGTATCCACACATACAGCATTTTCTTACCCCACCATTTTTCTATCTGGATTTAGATTTAAACCAAAAAGAAAAAGGATAATACAAATAAAATCTGAGTAAAATGAAATACACACACACACACAGACACACACACACACACACACACACACACACATACATACATACATACATATATATATATATATCCTTAAGAAAACAGAGAAATGAAAACTTGTGAACTTTGCTTTTTATTTACCTTAGTCATGACTGAAAATATCCAGTGATTTATTAAAATTTGTGTAAACATTTTTTCCAGTTGGTCCCAAATTAATTAGTGAAATCTTATATCTCCAACAGAGATCCTAGAAACTGAAAACAAGGAAGAAGATTGGATATGCCATTTTCTCATCTAGATAAGAGCACCACGACTTCCTCATCCCTAAAAGAAGCAGACGATGACGGAAAAGATGACAAGAGCAAAGGGGAGTGAAGTTTACATTTCTCTATTGCTTGAAAAAGATAAATAAATATATATATATATATATATATATATATATGATTTTTTTCAATTTTTCTATCATACCACTTTCCTTCCATTTCTATACTTTCTTTTTTTTAATAAGCTTTACTCCATCTTTAAATTATTCACCCCTCCCCAACTCCAATTATTTTTGGGAGTGTAAATGGGGTCAAGAAAAATATATCTACTAGAATAAATAAACATCACTTCTTACCACCACCAACTACCTACTGTTTTTATTTTTTTCAGATCTTTCTTTTTCCCTCCCAATTTTTTTAAATTAAATTATTTCATGTATTCTATAGAAAATAAACAATTATTAGAATAAATCTGTGTCCATGTATTTATAATCAGAAAAGTTCTCAGACCAAAAATACTGATCTTTGGTCATTTGTTCAGATATTTGGAAGAAGGTCAAGCCTAGAACATTTCAACACTCCCTCATATATGAAATATATATATATATATATATATATATATATATATATATATATATATATATATATTTACAATATCTGTCTATATCTCTGAGATAAGGTATTATGATCACTTACATTATTTACATTATTGGGACTGTTATTCTCATCTTCATTGCCATATTCACAGTGTTTTGGCCGTTGTACACTCCAGCCTTCTTCAGGCGATAAAGGGTTTGGTTTGAAATTCCAGTCACCTGAAGAAGGCTGGAGCATACAACATCTGAAACATTGTGAATATGGCAATGAAGATGAGGATAACATTTCGAATAATGTAAATAATGTAAGTAATCATATTAACAAATCAACACATACATTGGGTATATTATTAAGTACAGGCCAAGTATTAAGAAAAATATTATAAATTTAACATATTTTGCAAAGCTAAATTAAATAGCAGAACTTATTCCTTATTTAATGTTAAATTTAATCCCTATGTTCAATTCATCATGTTGGAAGAGAGAAATGAAACTAATTAAATAATGAAACATTAAATTTATAACAGTTTTCCTACTGTTCCTGTGCTGCTGTCAATTGAATTCATAAAATGTTTCATTTAAAACAATTTTTCAAGAAAATATGTTTCTCAAGTAGAGTGATTGTTAATTGTTTTTCCAGTCGTGATGGAGATTTCCTTCCTAACCTTTTATTTGAAGTAGTGTGGAAAGTCGACATCCTGATTATGTCATTATTTTGTCTTTTCTCATGTGACATCCCT
Organism: Acanthosepion esculentum; assembly: GCA_964036315.1. Lineage (NCBI taxonomy): Eukaryota > Metazoa > Mollusca > Cephalopoda > Sepiida > Sepiidae > Acanthosepion > Acanthosepion esculentum. Next base: position 52,312,662 of record OZ038487.1, on the reverse strand, counting down.
TTTAACTGCTGCTACTGTTGAAAATCCTCAAGTGATGTGGTTTCTGTTATCTGGTACAGTTCTTTGTGATTCTGTAACACCAGGCCACAAGGTTTGAAGAACGATGGTCTTCACCAAGACCCTCAGGCTTGACTTGCTCAAGGCCATTTTTAACCATTAATCTTAGAAAGTGGCAGTATACAGCTGAGAGTTTACATATTTCTGAATGGCTTTGGCACCATTCATGACTTGTTTGGATTTCTGACTCTTCTCAGTAAATTCATGTTGAGGGTCATACAGCATGTCCTCTTTTTTAACAAATTTTAACAAACTATCTGATATAATGGAATAACCTGTCACCCCCATGAGTGACTACACTATAGGTAGTAACTATCTATAAGTATCTGTAAGTCAACGGACTACAGAGACTAGCTGGGATCTGTTCCAGCTAAACAGCCGAACTCTCTGCCTGAAGGCAGAGAGGAACTCGGACGAGGCTCCGCTGAAGGGCAGAGTCTTGTTCGGGGAGGTAGACTGACCCTGAACCCATTTATACAGGTTCAAATAGGGAATATTTTTGGCCGAGTCTACGGGCTCGGAAAACCCACGTTAAACCCGGCCTTGTGCCACATGTAACCCTCGTGGGGGATGGCTAAATTTACTAGCTGCAATCTGTAGAGTACGACTCAGACTAATGCAAGAACTACCGACCTTCCAATAGTAGCACTCACTACTGGATTGACTTGTGCTTGTGCATAACTGTTACTTTTATTCTTATTGTACTGTTTTTTTACAATAAACTTTTCCTTATTTTATCCACCGTGTTTGTCAAGTATATATTCCTATTAGCATGGAATATAATAGAGAACCTTTTCTGCCTGTCATCAGCATGGCTTATGTTAAACTCCAGAAGGGCAACATACTGTACTTTCTGGGCCTCATGTTTTCCACTGACTTGAAGTGGGGAGACTACATCGAATCAATAGCTGCATCTACTGCAAGGAAATCAATATTGCACTTCTACAAATCTACCATTCATCCATCCATTGAATACTGTTGCCATATCTAGCACCTGCTGCACATCTTGAGATTCTTGACAAAATCCAAAGAAGGATCTATAATGTAATCAATCCTTACTTGCCATCTTAATTTCAGTCCCTTTCTCAATGACATGACAGGGATTCCTTCTGTCTTTACTCCAAATATTTTCATGACAACTGACCTAACAAGCTTTTTTCCCTAGTGCTCCTGCTACATGAATTTAAGTGTGCTAGTAGATTGGCATCTAGGTTGAAATAGCTAAATACAACCGCTACTTCAACAGTTTCTTTTTTGCACTTCCCACCTGTGGAACTCCCTTCAATTTACTTGCTTCCATGATAGCTACAATCTTTAAAAATTTAAATGCAACACCAATCACCATCTTCTGTCATCTTGAATCCCCTTTATCTTTTCTCAATCCTCCCTATTCTCAGTCTTCTCTTTCATTTTCACTCCCTGTAACCCCCTGCATACTAGTGGCATTCCTACCTTGATTGGTGTGAAATGATTAAAAAAAATCTATTGTTAATACAGTATGAGATATTTAAAAACAGCAATAAAAAACAAAAATGTTTATTTCTGATCCACACTGTAAACTGACAGACTGAGAATAATATTGTAACTAAGATTTTTTTCTTATATATTCACAGACATGTACATAACTATGCTCACATACATGAGAAAGACCTTCTAACATTTTAGATAATTTGCTCTCAGATATGCTTCTATGATCCTATAAATACATACACAGTCATATTTTAACTAATGTTTCTTTCTCATATATCCACACATATGAATCTGTGATAAAAAGTGACTAACAATTAAGACACCAGCAAATACTTGCCAAAAATGAATAATAACAGTTGACAATGCTCCAGCTAATAACAAAATCAAGATAACCATGATGTTACTAATACTAGAAAAAAAGTCATTAGTAACAAAGAAAAGAATGCTGAATTGCTATATAAGATCAGTCTTCCTTAATGACAGTGAATGCTGGACAATCTCCTCACAGGTGAAGAGAAGACTTAAGATAACAGAGATATAGTTCTACAGAAGAATGCTGAGAATACCATGGATGGAGCATGGGAAGGAAGTTTTAAAGAAAAGAGAAACAAAAAGGACACTTAGGATCAGAAATAATATAAATCTCTGATGCACGTAATAGGGAAAGTGGGCTTGGAGATTTTGATTCTCATAGGATATACTGAATTTAAGAGGGACTGAGAGTCACAGCAAGTAATCTACCTAACAAGCTTATGTAAGGAGATGACAGAACAGGGAGCAAGAAGAGTAGTAAAAAAACAAACACTGCTAAGAGTTACGAATAGAAAATTGTGGAAGGACATAGCACACAGAAGAAAAAAATGTATAAACAAAGACATGTTTGCATATTGTTTTTTTTTCAAAGTGTCAAAGATTTTAACCATGTTTTTCATTAGACTAAAAAGGAATATCCAAATAACTTGATTTTAGAGTTTCGTGTGCAAAATTCAGAACAAATCACAAATATTTTGCTTACGTTATAAAAACAAAATTCATTTAATTAGAATTCTCCTAGAATTAGAAGGTCAGCAGTATTCTGAATCAAACATCTGTCAAATGGAATGAAAACAGAACTCGAATTAGTCAATATTAAATTATTCCATAACAAACATATTTTAATCATCTAAATTGTCCTTAAAATCTTGAGACCACTTGATAATGAGCCTTACAATACAGCTGGATGAACAATTTGATAGAAAATGAATTAAACAGTATATCAATTTTGCTTTTCTTCAGTATTGATGTATATTACAGAATTATCAAACAAATTAATTAATTTTGAGGCAAAATCGAGTCTGTTTTAGATGGGAAAAGAAAACAGAAAGGCATGGTTCACTCTTCAATTTCTTCTCATATTTGGCTGTCAAAACTGTTCATTTTGAAGTGGGGGTCTTGTGCATATTTATTTTAATGATGAGGTTAGTTCTTTGAGAATGTGTGCTCTGCACTCCATGACACTGCCAGTTCAAATAATTCACTCTGTATTAGTTCTTTTATCTACTTACCTATTTATAGATGGAGATGTGGCTAATGTAACAGATATCAGCGCAAGAAGTGGAATCTGTAAGTTAATTTGAAATTTCAGGCTAGTCTGCTGCATTCACTTTTGCATTAATGCCCTTGGGAAAGGTATGAATCCATCTATTCTCATCCAAGCTATTGTTTAAATCGCAAGACAGACTAGGCCCTCTAGCTTAAGAACAACTCTGAATTCAAAACCAGCCTAAAGAGGGATGGACTCCGTCAGGGTTTTTCTTTGCTCTAGACATGCTCACTGCTGCTACAGTTGTAATACATGATGTGTGTCTATGATCCTGATGGGTTACAGGACATGTGATATGTTTTATTTATACCTGTTAACTGAAGCAAAATAAAAATAAAAAATAAAAAACCAGAATAAACAAGAAATAAATATTTTTAAAAATAATGCCAGTCATCAAAGATACCAAACCATTATTATCAAGCCAGTTTTATGAACTGTATTGAGTTTGATCCTCAATGGATGACCCATACATGCATTACTGTGCCAAACTAAGCTAAACATTGTAAATGCTTGTCGCACCACCTGTCACTTTGCTTCTGTGAAAAAAATTTACACTGGCTGGACCTGTGAAAATTTCACCAATATTGACAACTTACATCATCCATTATCTCCAGTCTCTACTCTTTTTCATCATTTGCTTGTATCGTCTCATTCTCTGCCTTCTCCTACAAACTGAACCAGTGGAAATTACCCTTTAACTGTATCTTCTTATTCTTACCTTATCCTTTCCAATACACCAAAGATTATCCATTTTCTCATTTCTGCCCTTTTCTCACCTTTTGCTCAAATCTTTTCATTCTCTTCCTTATCCCTTCCAATACAACTAAGGTTATCTCCTGTCTCTGACCTTCTCTCACTCTTTGCCTGTATCTTCTCATTCTCTCCCTTATCCTTCCAAGAGTTTGGCTTCCTGTGTGTTATTTTTATCTAAATGTTATAGAAATATAGATAAGCTTCACATGTAAAAAAAAAATGCTCACATATACCTCCATACATAATTTTAATGTATCTCAAATTTACACCTTTTTATCCCTGCCTACCTTTCAATCTATTGCTCCTGGTCTTGTGACATTCGACCAGCAAGTCTGGTCACTTGATATTTTTCTTTTTCCATCCATTCCCTACCTCTCTCTCATATATATATATATATATATATATATATATATATATATATAGAGAGAGAGAGAGAGAGAGAGAGAGAGATACATAATTTATTTGAAAATTATAGCATAAATAGGTTATAAAATCACTACAAAAATAGCCATTTTGTTTCAACACTTCTAGTGTCTTATCAAGTGATGGTGTTGAATGTAGAATAAAGAGTTTTAAAAGGATCAAATCAATCAAACACCCCTTGATAGGGGAAACAGTGTTACATAAACTGCAATGACCAATCAAAATACAAGTATATGAGAATTCAACAAACCTTGGTTATAATCATTATTAATACTTTAATGTTAGGGTTAGACTAAAATAGAAATCATTCTAAATAATTAATATTAAATTTTACTATAAAATTGAAAATTAAAAATTATCAATTTTAAATTTAATCTGTGTTAAGTTTAAAATATTATAAAATTATTTAAAGAAGAAACTGAGAAAAAATACATATATTTTAATATTTATTTTGTTTTAATTGAAAGGCCAAAAACTCAGTTAAAATAAACATTAATTTAAAAAAATAAATAAGAAATAAGAATAAACGATAATTTAAAACTCTTTATTCTACATTCAACCCCATCACTTGATAAGACACCAGAAGTGTTGAAACAAAATGGCTATTTTTGTAATGATTTTCTAACATATTTATGTTATAATTTTTGAATAAATTATATTTGCTCTGCACTGAGCACTCTTTTAAGAATAGAATTTTTTGGTTATTGGAATTTATTATTGTTAATTCACCTCTCCAAGTTCTCCACTGCCTTAACAAGGTATTGAACTCACAACTCTTTGGGTCCTGTCACTGGATCTAACCAACGCCTTTATCCACTGTGTCATGTGTCCTTAAGAACACATGGCACAGTGGATAAACTCAGTGGAGAACTTGGAGAGGTGAATTAACAGGAGATAACTGTAAACTGACATCCATTAGACATGGAACATGGAACTAGAACAGTCTACTCCAGTGAGCAAAATAAAAGATTCAGTTCGACATTCCAACCACCTGAAGAAGGCCGGAGTGTACAACGGCTGAAATGTTGTGATAAATATGGCAACAAAGATGAGGACAATAGTTCAAATAATAGTAAATAGTGTACATAATACCTCATCTCAGAAATACAGACAGATAATAATATTGTAAGTAAGATTTTTTTCTTATATATTCTCAGACATGAACATCTCTATCTATAAAAGGCAGTATGTGTGTGTATGTGTGTGTGTGTGTGTGTAACGAATGCACGGCCGCAATTTTCGACGGATTTGCACCAAAATTTACATGCACATGCTCCAAGTTAGTGGAAGGCCAAGACCAACTTTGCATTTCCCAACTCCCATCGATAGTGGAAATAATCCATTTTTTCATGCTTCTATGGCAGTTTTCATGTAGTTTGTGGCCATTTTCTACTGGCCAGAGTGAGAGCCTATAGCTGGCTGCCACGAATAGGCAGGAAGATTCTATTGGCCAGCGTGAGAGACAAAAGCTGACTGACATGAATGTTAACTAGCATGCTAGCATGCAAAAACAATCGATAGCTGCATTCGTCACAATTGGGAAAAATTTAAATCTGCATGGCACTTTACTCCAATTGGCTCATTCGCTTGTTTAA
>OZ038487.1:52114282-52296782 GCA_964036315.1 Acanthosepion esculentum | reverse complement strand
CCTCTTTTTTCTTTCACTTCTCTAATTTTTCCCCCTCCTCTTTCTCCTCTTTATCTCCTACCTTTTTCTCTCATCTTTTTCGTCTTTTCACTCAACTCTCCTTCTCCTCCTACATCTTTTTTCTCTCACCATTTATTTCCCTCTACACTCCTACCTCTTTTTTCTTTCACTTCTCTAATTTTTTTTCCCCTCCTCTTTACCTCCTACCTTTTTTGTCTTTTCACTCAACTCTCCTTCTCCTCCTACATCTTTTTTCTCTCACCTCTTTCATCTTCACCCCCCCCCAACTCTCCTCGTATTCAGTTTTGTAATTTTTCTTCATTTTATTATAACCTCCATTTTTCCTTTGTTTTATTGTCTTTCGTTACATTATTCCATTTTCTATTTATTTCAGGTATACCACTTCCCTCCACTTTATTTAATTTCATACTGTTTTATGTCACTCTGTGTTTCTCTCTATTTCTCTCCTATTTGGTTTAATGTGTGTGTGTTTGTGTGTAAACTTAAAGTTTCCACAGATATCTATGAGTGCTTTTGTATGCCTATATAGTTATGCATATTATGTATGTCTGTATGAATGCATGTGTACATGTAAAGAAGTGTGTAAGTTTAGCAGTTAATGATTGGAAATATATTTGAAGTCAGTGAATGATTTTCTGCACATCAGTGCATGTAAATGGTGATGTATTTATATATATATATATATATATAATGCTTTTCTGTGTGAGCCTGCATGTGTGTAGGTTAAAACTGTAAGCTTTATGTAACAGTGTGTACGTGAGTGTTTGTATATACAATCACGTATACAGGTACACATACATAGATACATACTTAATAAATAGATCTTTGTAGCCCACAAATGGAAAAATAGTTATTTTTTTTAACATAATCTCATTCTTCTTAACTTAGTAGAGAATCGCATAGATCAAACATTATACAATGAAAATTTTAGATCAAAATTCTGTTTATAACCACATATCAGATAACAAACTTATTGGTCCATCTACATATATAAGCACCCTCCATACAGTATGTACAAAAAGTGACCAAGAAAACATCTAATAAAATTTCTGTATCTGTCTATATTTCTGAGATGAGGTATTATGTACATTATTTACATTATTCAAACTATTGACCTCATCTTTGTCACCATATTTATTACTCTACGTTGTATACTCCGGCCTTCTTCAGGTGGTTGGAATGTTGAACTGAACCCTTTATTTCACTCACTGGGGTAGACTGTTCTAGTTCCACGTGCCATGTTTAATTGATGTCAGTTATCAGTTATCTCCTGTTAATTCACCTTTCCAAGTTCTCCACTGCCCTAACCGGATATTGAACTCACATTCTTTGGGTCCTGTCACTGGATCTAACTAACGGCTTTATCTACTGTGCCATGTGTATAGACAGATACTGAAGAAGATTTTAGTTCATCAAAGAAAATAAACCATATTTGCTGGCCGAACATATGCACATTTCTCTTTTTTTGTATCCAGCTATTATGCCGTTATGGATACAGTAGGTTGAGCACAGGTTGCTGTTGAGCTTTTAAATTAGGAGAAATTGTCACAAACAATAGTCCATAAAATGCTCTTGTTAAATAAGGGACCTACAGAGAAGACAGAAATGTGAATCAGACTGAGTTTGTGTACTAAAATATATCAGAATAAATACATACAGATTTGGCATGGCATAGATGATTAACAAGCTAGAATTGCAGACCATTACTATTGAGTTTGATTCTCACTGAGTGCATACTAAACAAATACTTGCCAGAAAGAAAACAGCACTTAAAGGTATGGCACTATTTGAAATGCTAGGAAAACAAAATCTATTTGGAAAAGATGGTAGAATAATACAGAACTTATACTGGGAGCAAACTGTCTGTATACAGATAGAAAATGAATTGAATAGGTATATAAATATAGAAAGAGATGTGAGACAAGAAGGATACTAAAACTTCTATAGACAGAGTGAGTAAGCAACATGGAGGTATTAAAAAACTGGCAACAGAAAGAACACACTTACACTCAGAATCAGGAGAAGACACATAATGTGGACGGAGGGCTTGGAGAGCTTGACCCTCATGGCACATACTGGGAGCAAGAAAGATAGGAAAAAGCCGCGAGCCACTTACCTGATGAGCTTGTGTTAATGAATGGTGGTACAGGGGTGTGGGAGCCTTAGCAAAGGGAGAAAAACCTGCTAAGAGCCACAAGGAGAATTTGTGAAGAGCTATGATCAACTACATATTGAAGAGACATGGCGGCATAGAGAAGAATTAATTGCTATAATTTAATGAAACTGTTAAACTTATATAAAAAAATGACTGTATTTGATGAAGTAAAACCCCCCAACTTTTATTCTGAAAAAATGACTCAAAAATATCACTGAGATCTTATATGCAAATCTGAGTTATCTGATAGGCTCATGTTTACTCAGATACCATGTTTTTGAGGTTCCATGTGTGTTTTGAGATTGTTGTACTATTTTAATTTTTTTTTTAGTACCTGTAATATTAAATATAAATATTGGTGTAAGTGGGTATATTAGCCATCAAATATACTATATTTGTGCAGAACTGAATTTAGGGAAAAATAAACAAGTACTTGAATTTATATAAACTGATAGATTCATTGCTTCTGTTTACGCAGTAGTAGAGAAAATATTTTGCCTTTTTCTTGATATTTTTTTCATATTTTATTCCGACTTTCTCTTTCTCCTTCAGAGGAAATTCATTCATTTGCCTCATCTCTCATCATTCCTCACCTCAGACCTCTGGCAAGACTGTTAAAGTATATTGAAGCCTTATTTTTACTTGTTTCTTAAACATCTAGTTTTTTTTTTAATCATTTTGGAACAAACAATGCCGTCTGCATCAGTTGGCAAACGGATGTTAAAGCCATTATTCCCTTGTTAATAATAATCAAGAGACATTGAAAGTTACAAGTTCTTTTCACCCAATTGATTTATAATGCTTTATCAGTGATTCCTTTCTCCATTACATTTTATCATTATCATTCGTTTAATACATGGCCTTATTTTTTTTCTTTCAAGAATTATAAACAAGAGATTTATTTTTGTAATGTTATACTGCCATTATTATGCATTTTAAACATTTCACTTTAATAAAATATTTAAGAACATACACTTCAATTGAAGCAATTTAAAAAAAAAAAATTAAATACAAATATTTTAATTTTGCTCTCCCATTGCAGTGATGCTTTTCAATATCACGATTACAACTTCCAATTGTTTACAATTTCTTACTTTATTATTCCGGATGTGGATTTTGTAAATACCAAATTATTTTTTCACCCTAAGCAAGGCAATAATTCACTAAGATGCAAAGGGTTACAGCACATAAAAGAATATGAGAAAAAGAATTAGTAAGGAGAGCAAACAATAAAAGAACTGGAATTAAGAAATCAGAAAACAATGACTGACATTGCATTTCAATTTTTGAAAATCAAAGAAGCCAGAAGAGAGCCCCACAGGCAAGAAGTTAAGAGAAGAAACTGTTAACATAGAACTTATGGTTGCAAATAGCAAACAGTAAAATGTTGAGACCTAGCTGCCAATCTAGCACCATGCTTTAATTTGTAAAGTCTAGGTACCAACTGCTCATCAGAACAGTTATCATATAAATATTTATAGAAAAGGCACAGGGAAGCTATACTATGGTGGTGCAAGAGTGACTGATTATAATAAATTTACTATAGGATATAAGAAAATTGAACATAAAATCTTGGTAGCTTGCTGAAAATGTTATTGTTCCTACTTTCATTAATTAGATCATCATGGCAGTTATCCTCATTCTCTTTTAGAAGGTCAGCAATCATGGCTTTTCATAGACATTTTTTGCCATTGCCTTCTCCATTGTTCTGAATTCAGAAATGTCCTGCTCTTACTGATACCCGATTAAGGCAAGAGTGTAGCATCTGTTCTGCTATTTGTCCCATAGCATTGGCATTTGTAAAAAATGAATTCAAAATGTAAATTGTCATGACCGCCATGGTTGTTCTTGGGGAAGACAGTGTAGTGATTTCCCATAGGCTTCTCCATGGCACTGAATTTAGTGTTATCCTTCTCCTAGACTGGTTGCCAGTCAAGGAAAGAGAGACTAACCTGTACTGCTACTTAAAAAAACAATTGATGATGGCATAATGGATTCCTACTTTCTGAAGAATTAGGATGAATTCTGGTCAATTCTTTTTTTCATTCACTTTGCACTAACACCATTGGAAATAGTATGATTGCATCTTTCCTCCAGCTATAGGTTAAATAGCAGGGTAAACTGGGTTTTCTTTACTTTGGGTGGTAGAATGAAGGAAAGTTTTAATTCAAGCTTGAGGATAGCTGTCTGGATGTTTTGTAGTGCACAGTGCACCATTTCTTTTTTAACATTTTTTGTGAAAAGTCTGACTGATTCTATATAAACTTCCTTCACTTCAAGCAAGCCATCTGTGCGGTTAAATTCAGATCTAAATTTCACTACTGGGCCTTCATTTACCAAAATGGGCAAGTCCACAGTATGAAGTACACCCAACTATCTCAGCTAGAATTTGAACTCTGCCTGCAGATTTCATTTTCTGTTCTGTTAAACATTAAGCCTATATATTTTAATTCTTCCTTTCTATTCACTATTATCTCCATTCTTATATTGAATTCATTGGTTTAATTGATGAAACTTTTAAATCATGTTTAGACTTGTTGTTCATTCAAATTTTTGTTACTGAATTTTTATTATTATTACTTTTTGTTAAACAAGTTTGGCTCATATTTTTATTTTTTCGTTGTTATCAGCATTACTTTTTGTTATTCATTTTATCGACAACATTATGAATAGCATATTTGTAATTGCTATTATTTTTTTATCTTTTTTCTTAAGAAAAAAAATGTTCTTTTGGGAATTTCAGTTCTAAAAGAAAAAAATACAATGAAAAATAAAATTGACCATTTAGAAACCTTCACTTCAAGGCAAAAAAATTATTGATATAATCTTTCAAAGGTCTCTATTAAGAAATATTTCTTTTGTTTTAAGGCTGTCAGGAAAAGAAAAGAAGAATAAATTCATGCATTTTACTCAACTTAATGCCTTTACTTTCAAATTCTTTTTCATCAATTTCTTTTGTTTCTATTCCTTTTTTTTTTTTTACAACTCATTTTGCTTGTCTTTATGTCTTTCTTAATCTAATTGTTTTGTCTTTGTGTTCTAAAAAACTCCCATCTGGAAAATAAAAATTCTTCTAAAATTATTATAAAGGCACTCGTAATTATTTTTACAAAAAAAGGCATTAAATGAGCCGCATTATTTTCTTAAAACTTTCTTCTACATTCTTTCGACAGAATGTGAATAAATTTAATAATAGGAGATTAATCATATATGGACTAATATATCTGTGATTATTTAATAATCTTATCTTTGCATGAAACAAGACCACAGGTATGGGGCACCCAATGAAGACTGATCTCAAAACACTGTAAGCAAAGTCTGATATACTCACTTGCTAAATATTCATGGTGAAGCACATATGTGTGTGTGTGTATACATATATTTATAACCACCTCTCTCACTTATACCTTGTATGCAGGCTGGTAGAAGAAATAAATACTGATTAAATGGAACACCTACTCAAATACAGGTATTCACTTAAAATAATGTTTGAAGTCGTAACAAAATGTTGGATTGGAAAATAAAATCCATTAATTCTTTATAAATTGCTTTGTTTACGATTCGGATACGAAATTGATCAGATATGCATTTTGAGAAAATCTGAATGAGTGAATGTGCTTTAAAACCAAAAGAGAATTTTGCTTTATTGTGAAGCTCTTTATATATGAGTTGTAAAAGAGAGAGAAGTATGTTTAAACTCTTCCAGAGAGTTCATTTTCTTTAAGTTTTCTCAATTACGCAGGTCGATAGATGAAATAAATTGTGTTTAAAATAAACAAAGCATCTACTCAAATACAAGTATCTACTAAAAATAATGTTTGAAGTAATATATATATATGTGTGTATATTGCACGACTCTTTGGCAGAATTGAGTCACTGTCAGTCACTGTGTGTTTATCTAAATCTAAAAATAAACACGCTAAAATTCACCTTCAATCCTGCCGTGCACTGACGGCTTAGTGGGAGAAGTTCCGACCGACACAAATTCAGTCGGGTTTCGATCCTAGTTAGAGGCAACTGGACGTCTAGCCACACTGATGAGCTGTGAAACAGTCTGTCTGTGGATGACAAAAATATATATATATATATATATATATATATATATATATATATATATATATATATATATATACACACATAAAAGTTTCATTGAAAATGACTGACAAGGTACTGCAGTTAAGTTTTTATTTAATTTTTCTTGTGTTCTTATAATTTTTTCTTTTCTGGACATAAATTATGTAAAAATTGCTTTAATTATTCTGGATGTCCATGCAGTTTCTGCTATCAAGGATGATTTTATTTTTACTGATTTTTTATTTTTACTTTTAATTGAATGTATGGTTTGTTTTATGAATCTAGAATTATAGGAATTTTTTATTTTCCAAACACAATCAGCACATTGTGGCTGTATTCATAGTTGAAAAACATTCCTATAACTCTAGGAATTTGAGCAGCAATCCCTATTTTATACAAGTTTTGTTAAAAACAACTGACAAGGTACTGCAGTTAAGTTTTTATTTAATTTTTTTTTTTTACAGAGAACCAATATTTACGAATTCACATGTCCCTTAAGGAATTGTGTTCCTGATCAATCCAAATTCATAAATAATTATGTTGGGCATACGACAACATGCCTAACAAGAAGACTCATATTATATTTCTCTGACCATTATTTAAATAAAAATGGAAACCTACCAAACTCCATCTGTAACATACTCATTGATAACACAAATATAATAGCCTCATCCACATGTAAAAAGAGATTAAAAATAATGGAAGCATTATTAATAAAAAAGAAGAAGCCAATGTTTACTGAGCATTGGCTTCTGCAGTAGACCGATAAACATACAGTGTACTTATAATTTTGTCCTGGTTAAAGAGGTATATCTTCACACTCTTCCTTATCATCATCATTACAACAACCCATTGTGAGTGTACTACAGGAGAAAGCTATTCCAAAATCCTTCTATAGTGAACATAACTGTGCTGCTATTTACCATGTCTTACCAACAAACTCCTCTATCTCATCTCTCCATCACCATTTTCTCTGACTGCATTTCCTACTCGTTGGGCACCAAGTATGCAACCTTTTGCTCCATCTGTTATCATTTCTTTTATCCTAGTAAGTATGTTTTTGATAATTTTTTTTTTAATTCTGGACAAGTACATCAAGCTATATATAACTAGACTTTTATCTTAAATTTGAATATTACATCTTGGAAAGATGAAATATAGCTTAAAAAATTATACACAACTCTTTCTTAAATCAGAACTTTTTGAACAATCATTTAAAAAAAAATACACTTGTCTTGTCTCTAAACTTGTTACATTAATAATCAACAATCATTTTCTTTCCTAGATTCTTTTGTGTTCATGTGGAAGAAATCAGAAAAAGCTTTAAAAGAAGCGTTCTTAAGAAGGATGGTAGAGATCCCAGCAAATGAATGGTCATACAAAATTTATACAGAAACGAAGAAGTGGAGATTACCTTGAAAGTTAAGAAATAACTGATAAGACTGCTACAAATACTCGATGAGAAGAGATTGACCTTAGTTTAATCAACAATATACAAACATAATTCCAATTCTAATTATTCACTGATTACTTTACTTAACCCTAACGACAGCAATTAACCAATTAACATTTGGAAAATTGATAAGAAATCCTTCAAACAATATGAGCGATGCAAACAAGCTTTTCAGGTTTCAATAATCTAGTTCTTCAGCCTTTAACTTTCTCATTAAGATAATTTAGGTATTACTTAAAGTTAATTATCACCTAAAATTTAATTAATCATCCTTATGAGGATAATGATCTACTGAATATTTAACCAAAATTGTTTCAAACTGTGATTTCAAATTGTAGAATAAAAGAAGCAAGAATTTCTATGATATTACTCATATAGAATTCTAAGTGAATCAAAACAGGGCTTATCTCCTTGAATATATTGTATCATTTTTTTTTTTTACAATGATGTTCACTCTGTAAAGGGCCCAACAGGAACTCGAGGTAGAGAAGTACAGAGTAAAGGACACAGTTTATGAAGATATGTGTGGAAGATAATGGTTAACCCCAAACTTAAACATGTTAAGATTGTAGCAAACAGGGAAGCATCATCTTGGGAATAAGTTCCACAAAGCAGTGATCTGAGCAGTGCTCAAGTGGAACTTATATTTCACCAATGGAATATGAAGGGAATGAACGTAGTTCAGTATAATGTATAACTTGGTGAGTATTAATATGGAAATTGCAATATGGCAGTGAGAGGTTTGCAATGTCTCATCTGTGAGAAAGTGATTGTAGGATGGAAAATAATTCATCACACGCAAGGACGCAGAACCACATATATATACATATATATAATAAAAAGAAGAGAGAAACTGCAAACGTTTTTGTTTGTAATGTGGATTTAAAAAAAAATATATATTATGCTTTATTTTCCATAATTTTGCTACACGCGTTTCCGGTCTCACAACCTTCATCAGGCAAAGAGTGGATATTTCTGTATATTATTAAAAGGGATTAATTTTTCTTATGTTTTTCAATGTTAAATATTCTCAATATTAGACATTCTTTTTTTTGCGTGTTAGTGATCTAAATTTCTTCCTTGAACACGAAACTACTATATCCCGTTCCCTTTATATATATATATATATATATATATATATATATATATATATATATATATATGTATGTATATATATATATATATATATGTATGTATGTATATATATATATATATATATGTATGTATATATATATATATATATATATATGTATATATATATATATATATATATATATATATGTATGTATATATATATATATATATGTGTATGTATATATATATATATATATATATGTATGTATATATATATATATATATGTATGTATATATATATATATATATATGTATGTATATATATATATATATATATATATATATATGTATGTATATATATATATATATATATATATATATGTATGTATATATATATATATATGTATGTATGTATGTATGTATGTATATATATTTATTTACTAATATTCACACTATTATTGACACAACTGGTATATAACTAATGACAAAATGGAAAAACATAGGTAACTTTTCATTCTTAAAAAGGAATACTTAAGACTAAATAATAACAATTGATATATAGGTAAATAAGTAATGTAAAGTGTAAACAAACTTATTAACATGTAATATATTCAACCATTATTCTTTAAAAATATTATTCAGCTGGTGAAATCATTAAATATAATATCTTACAGCCATATCATGTTAAACACTAGTTCCTGTCTGACCCCCAAAGTTAAACAACATCAAGCCTGGTCAGCAGTTTGAAGGTTGTGTCGTAAGGTTGGATGTGCACTTGATGTAATGGATAATGTCTCAGAATAAGAAACCAGAGAGCCATGTTTGGTTTGAATTACAGTCAGTTTTGTTACATTCACTAATATGCCAATACCGTTGGGAAAGCTATGAATCCACCTCTTCCCCATCCCAGCTATGGGTTAAATAATAGAAGTTGTATCTGAAAATCATTACTATCTACAAATATTGTTAATACTATATTTACTCGCAAAAAATATCTAACAATCCAAAAATGTTTCAGCTTTAAATAACCTACAAAAGGTTGATAAGCCATAAAAAATAAAATAATTAGTATTTTAAACATATATATATATATATATATATGTGTGTATATACATACATACATACATACATACATACACACACACTCACACATATGAGGAATTTTAATACATTGTGACATCTACTTTGTGTACATTACCATAAATTTTACAATAACAACATTGGTTTATCATTGCCAATGGCTGCAAAGATGCAAGGCTTTTGATAAAAGATCCATATCAACCATTATGCACAAGTTTGATTTTTTCCTCTAAGAATTTGATTCCCTACTTCCCAATCTTTATCACGTTCCTTTCTGCAGGCAATTTTTATGCATCTGCGCATATTTCAGCTTTGAGGACATAACAGAGATAAACGTTAAATAAAATAAAATCCCTGAATAAGAACAGAAAACATGCCAATTTTCAAGGAAAGCAAGTAGACTCTCTTCTCTTAAAGATTGGTACCCTCTTTCCAAACTCTATTTTCCTCCCTATGGCACTAGCATTTGACCTTGTACTGGACTTGATTGAGCTTAGCAAATAGCGGAATGCATATTTTTCCCCTGGGTGGTCCTGCTCTCCAATTTTTATATTTTGTGCTTTTTAATTTCTCTTTGTTTAAGTATATATTTGAAAAGAAATAAATGAACACACATACATACGTGTGCACACACACACACACACATATATAGATAGATAGATACATACATATATATATATATATATATATATATATATATATGTATATGTGTGTGTGTGTGTGTGTGTGTGTATAAGAGGAGAGATGTAAAGAGTGTGTGTGTGTGTATATATATATATGTGTATATATCTATCTATCTATATATATATATATATATATATATATATATATATATATATATATATATATATATACAGTGTAAGCTGGATATAAGAAAGTTGTCGGGACCGGAGAAGAAGTCTCTTATATCCGGGTTTCTCTTATATCCGGGTTTGGTATATTATATATGCATTAACACAGGCTCTAATTTGGGACCAGAGAAAATCTCTCTTATATCCGTGTTTCTCTTATATCCGGGTTACACTGTATATATATATATATATATATAATTGTATTGTTTAAAAATTGCCATTTTTATGGAGAACGAGTGATTAATATTGGGACAGAGCATGCATATGAACATAAAAATCAACACTGCATTCCTGACAGCCAGTTTCATGCCTTGAGCATTAATACTAATTCTTATGTTTACAATGTTTTTATGTGTGTGTGTGTGTGTGTGTGTGCATTTGTAAAATTCAGATATGAATAAAATATATCTGCAAAAAGACCATGAATAAAGGTAAATGAAACATTTTTCTTTACTAACGCCTTTTATTCACTGAAGCAAATGTAAGGATTTTGTTTTAGAAAACCTAACAATGTTTTTACTTCTATACATACTGCAAAATGAGATCCTTACATTTGCCTTGATAATGTCCATCAGGTGGTAAAGAGAAGTTTAACGTTTGTGTGTATATATATATATATATATATATATATATATATATATATTTATTACAAAATGTAAACTTTTCTTTATGTATAATATAAAAGGCTCAAACACTAATATTCCATGGTTATAATTTATTACATTGGAATTGTAATCATGATCCAATTCATCAGACCTACAAATTCAAAAAGAAATCGGAAAATATAACTCCGAGTAAAAAAAAAAATTAATGAGAGTGTATGTGTGGGAGTGGGAAACAAATGTGAGAGGGAAATGTATGAAAGCTCTAGAGAGAGGTGTAACAGAAGAAAGATGAACAGGAATGCCTAAAGAGAGGAGTTAAATAACAGTTTAAATGAGTGAGATACAGATAAATATGAATTATTTTCAGATGCATAAATCACTACCGATTCACTGACCTAAAATTTAAATTAAAAAACAGACACCGGAAATGTGTGGATACATTTGTGGTGACATGAGGCACAATAAAAAATTACATGATCTCTAAACTTACAATCCAGCCAATTCATACTGCCTATGCGTATATGAAAATTTTCCATCTCGTTTGCACTACTAAACTTATGTATGCAAGAAAAGAGAAGATGAGAGAGAGGGAAAAAAAAGAAGAGGTGGGGAGTGGGGGGAGGGAAATAAAAATAAGGGCATTTCTAAGAGAAATGATGTGTAATCAAGAATAATTAGACAAAGCAAGTAATATCTCCTACAGGTTAAACATTTAACATAAACATATAAAAATATTAAATCTAGTATATATATATCCTATTTATATGCACAAAAACACATAAATATATACACACAGACACATACCTACATATATATAATAATACTCACACATTCATACATATACATGTGTACATATATATATATATATATCATGCATACATATAAACATATACACACATACACATAGACATACACATATGTGGACACATATATATATATATATATATATATATAACCATACACACATGCATACATATACATACACACACATATATACAAATATACAAGGTATATATATATATATATATATATATATATATATATATATATATATATATATATATATACACTCACACAAATACACATACAAAAATAAAAAGTAACAACCTACACATCCATCCATACATACATTCAACATATAAAAATAGATGGGTAAAATGAAACTAATCTGTACTAAAAACACTAATGAGGAAGAAAGTTAACAATATTAGCAAAAAAATAGTGGGGGCACAGAGTGATTAACACGTATATGTCTATTAAGTCTACATATAAGCCTTGGTATATAAAAACATCAGAAAGCTATCAGATTTTGTATATCAGTTATCTAGGAAAACTTTTTTGAAAGAGAGAGGTCCACAGTCTTTTGCATATTTAAGATAAATTCTGAACAGTAAATTCCATTGTATGTTTAATCTATGTGTCTGATATTCATTTAAATGCATTGACAAGGAAGATAATTCTGCTAAAAAGCAAATATTTTTTGTATAAATAAATATTTTTTCATCATTTTACAATTGATTTATTCATGTACCTCTGTGCGCACACACACACACACACACATATTTAGAGAAAGTTATTGTTATGAATAATCAAAAGTGGTCTCCCCTTGTTTCGTTACTCTCCTCTTTGAGAGATCTATTTCTGTTTACGGGGACTATAAAAGATACTCTATGTGAACCTTGTATTTTCAGTTGAATAAAGCTTTCTTAAAGCTTACACCTGCGTAACTTTGGCATTACACCTATATCAATATCTATATTAGTAAATACTAAACACTTCAAATACCTCCGAGTATAAATCAGTTAGAACAAATTTTGGATCTTCGAGAAAATAACATCTTGTCAAAACCAGTCAGATCATCTACATCAAAGTATAAATAATATAAACCATAAGCAGCTTGACAACTTACATCACAAATTAAAAACCTTATGCAAAGAGAGTAAATGGAAACATATAGGATTCCCAGACATAATACAAAACCTATCCATCAATGCAACTACCAAAAACAGAGACTGAAGCCTTCAGCTTAAGACTCAAAAATCACAACTGGCATTATAAAAGGAGACATAAATGACACCATAGTTAAAAACCACAAAATTAAGGACACAGACTTTGACAAAAACTTTTTGCAAGGAATAATTACCACAACAATGGATTCAAAAGTTGAAACTATTCTACCATGGAGATATATTAAAGCACTTGAGAAATCATTAAAAAACAAAAATATCACAATCACAACACCTGACAAAAGGGGAGGTGTTGTAAAACTGCACACCAACACTTATAAAAAAAAAGTAGAATTTCTCCTTGTGGATCCAGATACTTTTGAGAAAATTCAAGAACATCATATCACTGAGACACAAAAATTCAATAAATCCACCAGAAAATTAGTTACCAATGAAGAGAAATCATGGTGAGATTGATAGAACAACACCCAACCATACCCCAGCTTTATGGCCTACCCAAGTTATAAATTTAATACAGGAGATTAAATATAAGAATATTGGCTAGAGGTGATAGTTTTGCACAACACTGCAAAATGGTACAAAACCAAAACAACATTAACCTGAAAATTCAAGTAAGGTTTTTAAATATCTTCATCAGATTGAGACTTTCATATGGATTCCACGCATAGTGTCAAACCAATTCAGAAATATGTAAATATGAAACAGGACTTTAAACAGCAACCAGAATAGATATCACGTTTAATGGATTTAATTTTACTTTCAGCTGAATATATGGTAAAAGTTAAAAGTAAAATAAAATTCATCCTTGATAATGGCTAAAAGTATAACAGAAATCACTTGTATAGATAAAACATTCAGATAATTTATAAAAAGAAAAAAATTATAGGATCACATGAAAAATTTTATAAAAAAGTTAACCACAGCACCTTGTCAGTCATTTTAATGTAACTTGCATAAAAAAGGGATTGCTGCCAAAATACACAATTTTATATGCATATATATATACATATATATATATATATATACATACATACATAAACACACAGACACATATATGTTTGTGTGTGTGTGTGTGTGTGTTTAGAGAGAGAGACAGAGATACCTATGAACATGCATATAAACTCATAATTATAAATATATACAACTGATCTCCAAAGATTCACTAAAAAAGGAGCATACATGATGAAAAAACTGTTATGTTATTATTTTGAGGAAAAATCATAGGGTATTTTTATTATTAAATTATATTTTTTTATCCTTTTTGGAACCTTCGAAGCAAAACTAAATTTTTTTAATGATTAATGAATATTTACAAGAATCATTTTTATTTCTTTTTAATTTTAATTAGAATAATTTATAAAATTTTAAATCTTTTAAAATCCTGTATTAAATTGTAGCTGTTAGATGATATTGTTATTAAGTAAAAACTATATTTACTAATCATAAATGGAAAAGATGAATAATTCAACAAACGTCAATATTTTTAAAATAATTTTAAACATTTTTTGTTTATAAATGTGCCAAGTTTTTGTAAATATAGATGATGTCCATACACAACATTATCAAAAAAGAGTGTTAACTATAGTAAATTTAAAAGCTAAAGTATCTAAAATTCAATAAAATAATAAAAACATAAAACATTTGATATTTCCTAAATTTTTAAGATTACTGTGTAGTTAAAAAATTATAAAAAAAATACACTCATGTTATACTCGTCAAGTAACTTTTACACATGTCCCTTGTTCAGAAAATCAGTTAAATTTCCCAAACATCAGGCTGTCAATAGAGCTGTCAATACTTCAAAAGATCACCCACATTAAAAATGCTTTTTTGCAATATTTTAAACTAAACGCCAGTAATATTTCCTTCAAATCAGATTGATTAAACTTTAAATCAGATAATCTTCCTCAAATAAAGTTTCATAAAAGTATATTTTATTTTTGAAATCTTTTTTTTTCTAAAGTGAATTACATTATGTTAATAGAATTGTAAATATGACTAAAATCAGCGACTTTTAGTGATTTAAAAAACCCACTTAGTTTTGAAATAGAGCAAAGTATTTTGCTCATTGGAAATATTAAATTTAATCTAAAAATCTTTAAATTAAAACTAAAATAAGAGCTTCAAAAAAGATTTTTCATTTTTTAAAATTCATTTTAAACTTTTCTTTGGCAGTAAATATATATATATATATATATGTGTGTGTGAATGTTTCCATCATAAAATTTAAAAATTGTACAGTACATAAGCTTAGCATTTTTCACTTCACAAGTAAAAAATTTAATTTTCAGATGAACACAGCAATTTTGTCTTAGCAAAACGAGGCCCTGATGATGACATTGCACTAATGTCGAAAGTACTCAGGAATAAAATAGATATACATCAACATGGTAATCTTTTTTCTTCCTTTAATAAGGATACTAAGAAAGTGTAAATATGAGAGGAACCTATTAAGAATAGGTAGACAAAACTTGTCTAAATTATTTAATGAGACATGTCTTAATGAAAGCATGCTGCCAATATATATATATATATATATATATAATATATATCTGAAAATTACACTACCTATACATTTTATTTTTACAATAGTAAATTTGAGCAAAATAGTCAACAAATTATACAAAATTATAAAAGATACATTTAAGAAACATAAAACAAAATAGTATTCAATTCCCTTTCATAAAAGGAGTAAATCAACACCATTCGAAAATGTAAATTTTTCAGTAATTGGTTCTGAAAAGCTGTAGATTTTTTTGAATATTCTAAGTAGGTGTTGGCTTGAAGGCATGGTGTATTGCTTGACTACTAGCCCTTGTTACATTAGCAGCTATAATACTATAAATTAAGGAAGATTTTACAGACATCTGTGAGACTGCTGTTAGTCTTTGGGTACAGGTTATAGGATTATCAATAAAGAATGACAATTTCATCCATTGGTTCCATGATTCACAAGTGGAAGAAATGTAATTTACCCAGTGAACTGTCTATGATTAGTTTTCCCTCAAAAATTTTCATCCATTCTGAAAGAAGAATTGTTAGAATGGTAAAGAATCAGGTAAGAATTTCTTGCAGAAAGTTGGCAGAAGATCTCCAAGCATCAAAGACCGCAGTTATATGTCATGCCGTTGCCATATACTTGCACAAAAATGTAAATATTTTTTGGCTGATTGTGCCTTAGTTGATCATTAATCATTATTGCAGTAACAACCTTAAGGCCAAAAGTAAATAAACATTCCTCAAAGACACTGTAATCCATCATTATCATCACAGCTAAAAGTTTCAGTATCATGGGAAAAAGTTTCAACTTCATCTGTATATTTTTGGCTAGACAATTTGCAAGTATATGACTTGACAATAAACTGTTCTCAATCTGGTTCCTCTTGAAAGATTTCCAGCCATGAAGCAAGATAGGGGCCCACAAAGTTTAACCTTTATGCTCACAAAAAAAAAAAAATGGTGTGTGATAAAAGGACAGTTTTTCCTTTGACACTGCTATTAGTGCAAACATCCTTCACATCCTTGGCAATGTTTGTTTTTAAAAAGTGATGATTAGAATTTTAATAAAGCCCAAACATATGAAAGTGAATCTATACATTTTGTTTGGGCTTGAGAATTTACAACAAAAATATTAAACACAATTTATTTTTTACATTATTTACAAGGATAATTTTATATTTATAACATTCTAAAAACTAATACAATTAAAACTAATGCTAAAAATATCATTCACCAATTTATAAAGAAATAAATATGAAAACCAATTTTTATTAAAAAATTTGTAAACATTTACTAAATTATAAAAAATATATTAACCAATTATAATGAAATCTTTATCAGTTACTATTTTATGAAATTTGAATCAATTGGCAATAGCTGATGCTTTGACTAACATTCCAAAAAGACACAAATCACCAGCTTTGCCAATTGCTTTAGACAAGGTGCTTAGTATCCACTCTTTATCAGTCAGTACTTAGCTGACAATAAATAATCAATTGGCACGTTTTCTTAGAATTTTTAGAAAAATTAGTGACGATATAAAATGTTCTTTTCAAAATTATGTTTTTCAAACAATAGTAGGAAGTGGTGGTAAATTCTAATTGCTGAAGTTTTAGGTCTTGGATTCTATTCTTAATCCCTCATCAAGATCATAAAAACATTGGAAAATTAAAACAAAAAGTAATCAGAGATATAAAATAATTTAAGAAGAAAATGTATAATGTCAAGAAATTTCATGTTTATTTAAATTTTCTTATTCTATAGTTCATAGATATTTTTATAAAATTATTAATAAAATCTTTTTTCATCGTTACTTATTTATAAGGTAGTAAATATTAAATATTGCCTTGTATTTGGTTTGCATATTTTTAAAATTTTGTAGATTTTTATATATTTTTAAATAAAAAAATTTCATTTCTAATTTATTTCTTTAGAAAATTAATAAATAATGAATCTTTATAAAATAGTTAAGAATAAATACTGCATTGTACTTGGTTTGCATATTTTTATAATAAACATTGTCAACGGAAAAATTGTCTTTTCGAAACACCATTTTTTTTTTTGAAGGCATGAATATTACACTTTGACCAAACAGAATTTTAATAATGGTAAAAAAGTAGCCAAGGATTATATACAAAGAGTTTATAGAAGATCTCCAAACATTAAAGACAAAAAAGTTGTACCTCAATCTGTCAGCAAAGCATTTTGCTAGCATGTCTTCCAATCTTGTAGAGCATAAAAATACTACTTCAAAAACCAACATATGGACGTTTATCTGATGTTTTCTAAGGAGCCTTTATGTAAAATTGATAATCTTTTGTCAGATGAGACCAAGACAGCTAATTCATATCATCAATTTTGGAGGAAGAACAAAGAATTCAAACCAGAGAACATCATCCCAATTGTGAAGCATGGATATAGAAATGCTCCAGTACAGGGCATTTTTTATCATATTATACAAGACACCTTTACAGAAAGGAAGAATGAATGAAACCATGCAATGAAATTTACTGAACAAAAAGCTTATTTCAGTCAAGCCTTTAAAAATAAAGTGCAATTGGATGTTTCAACAGGACGATCAATGATCCTAAACATACTATCAATGAATCTAAACAATGTTTTGGAAATAAGAAAATCAATCTAATTAAATGGCTCAGTTTTGAACACCTAGTCTAAATCTGATTGAAATGTTGTGTCCATGCTTGTCAATCTAGTAATTTCAATAAAATGATGATCTGTCATGAAGAGTGGTTCAAAATACCTACAGAAAGGTATTCAAATCACATGGCCACTTAAAGGAAGTGACTAGAGGCTATTGTTGTGAACAAAGCCTATTCCACAAAGTATTAGACTGTTTGATTCTACTTTGTAAAGATTATTGAATAACTTTTTTTGCTCTATCCTTTTAAAATATATCTCATATGATTTTATGTAAATGTATTTGTTGGAATATTTGTTCATATCTACTATTGTAAAGATGAAACCAATATATGGTTCAATTTTGAGATAAAGACTTACAATTTGCACAGGTAAGTAATGCAATAAACCGTTTTTGCATGTATTGAATACTTATTTTCCCCTCTTTTAAGTTTATGGACAATATACACTAAATCTACCCACATGGACACACACACACATATATATATATATATATATATGTGTGTATGCATGCATAGGTGTACATGTATACAAGCATATAAGAGTGTAAAGATTATATATATATATATATATATATATATATATATATATATATATATATATATACACATAAATAAAAATGTGTGTGTATTACACATGCCTGTCTGCATGTGTCTATATGTCGATGTATTGAGATGCATGCTCTTGCATTTAAAGATTCTTTCTGCCTTGTGGAAAGGTACAATAAGAATTTTTTTGATGCACCACTGAAATATCTTCTCTGATCCAACCTGACAGTTTGTAAACACAATGGCTACCTTTTAAATGATAAGGAAAAGAAATGATAAATAAAAGAAAAATTTGCTGTAAGCTTCAGTTTTTCTTTTTTCTATTTTTCTTTTATTTCCTTCAGTTATTCTTTCCATTTGTCTTTTTATGTTTTCTGTTATGCTCTTTCTTTGTTTGTCACTTCTTCTATTTTTCTTTCATTTCTTATAAACTTTTTCTTTTTCTTCTATTTTCAATTCAATTTCTTCTATTTTTCTTTTCTTTTCATTTCTTCTACTTTTCTTTTCTTCTACTTTTCTCTTTTTACCTCTATTTTTCATTGCTTTTATTTTTCTATTCTTTTCTTCTATTTTCTTTCCTCCTATTTTTCTTTTCTTTTCATTTCTTCTACTTTTCTTTTCTTCTACTTTTCTCTTTTTACCTCTATTTTTCATTGCTTTTATTTTTCTATTCTTTTCTTCTATTTTCTTTCCTCCTATTTTTCTTTTCTTTTCATTTCTTCTACTTTTCTTTTCTTCTACTTTTCTCTTTTTACCTCTATTTTTCATTGCTTTTATTTTTCTATTCTTTTCTTCTATTTTCTTTCCTCCTATTTTTCTTTTCTTTTCATTTCTTCTACTTTTCTTTTCTTCTACTTTTCTCTTTTTACCTCTATTTTTCATTGCTTTTATTTTTCTATTCTTTTCTTCTATTTTCTTTCCTCCTATTTTTCTTTTCTTTTCATTTCTTCTACTTTTCTCTTTTTACCTCTATTTTTCATTGCTTTTATTTTTCTATTCTTTTCTTCTATTTTCTTTCCTCCTATTTTTCTTTTCTTTTCATTTCTTCTACTTTTCTTTTCTTCTACTTTTCTCTTTTTACCTCTATTTTTCATTGCTTTTATTTTTCTATTCTTTTCTTCTATTTTCTTTCCTCCTATTTTTCTTTTCTTTTCATTTCTTCTACTTTTCTTTTCTTCTACTTTTCTCTTTTTACCTCTATTTTTCATTGCTTTTATTTTTCTATTCTTTTCTTCTATTTTCTTTCCTCCTATTTTTCTTTTCTTTTCATTTCTTCTACTTTTCTTTTCTTCTACTTTTCTCTTTTTACCTCTATTTTTCATTGCTTTTATTTTTCTATTCTTTTCTTCTATTTTCTTTCCTCCTATTTTTCTTTTCTTTTCATTTCTTCTACTTTTCTCTTTTTACCTCTATTTTTCATTGCTTTTATTTTTCTATTCTTTTCTTCTATTTTCTTTCCTCCTATTTTTCTTTTCTTTTCATTTCTTCTACTTTTCTTTTCTTCTACTTTTCTCTTTTTACCTCTATTTTTCATTGCTTTTATTTTTCTATTCTTTTCTTCTATTTTCTTTCCTCCTATTTTTCTTTTCTTTTCATTTCTTCTACTTTTCTTTTCACCTCTATTTTTCATTGCTTTTATTTTTCTATTCTTTTCTTCTATTTTCTTTCCTCCTATTTTTCTTTTCTTTTCATTTCTTCTACTTTTCTTTTCTTCTACTTTTCTCTTTTTACCTCTATTTTTCATTGCTTTTATTTTTCTATTCTTTTCTTCTATTTTCTTTCCTCCTATTTTTCTTTTCTTTTCTTCTATTTTTCTTTTTTCTTTTATTTTTCATTCCATTTCTTCTGTTTTTCTTTTATTTTCTATTGTCAGAATTATCATCAAATCTTTGAGATAAAGTGCAAGATAGAATTGCCCATAGACAATAGTTTGACTGAAAAAACAGTTCAGAAGTAGAAAATTCTAAAACATTAACAAAATAACACATGTTACGAAATAACTAGAAGAAGACAAGAATTGTGAGTTGTTAGATCATTAAGAGAAATCGGACCAACACACAAAATGATTAAGTGAGTGGTCTGAGTTAATGGAATGTGAAGACCGAAAGGAAACAGGTGAACAGTTAGGGAGTGGGTCAGTGATTGAGCAAAAGAGTGACACTCGTGTGTGAAAGAAACATATCAGCAGAGAGTGAGTGAGTAGAAGAGTAAAGATATAGAGAGAGTAGACATGAGAGTGAGTGGGTGTCCAAGTGAAAGGAAAGAAAGACTGTTTAAATCAGTGAAGAGATAGGCAACTCAAAGTATATAGTAAATAAGTTTATAACTGACAGAGGGTGTAGAAAAAGAAAGAACGAATGAAAGAAAACCTGACAATATTGGTAAGTCATTATCTGAAAGAAAGTGATGCACTAATGGGTATCCCACTGTAAAGTAGTGGTCAGCAAGATAGTGAATGCTGGACAATCACCTCACAGATGAAGGGAAAACTAGAGGCAACAAAAATGTAGTTCTACTGAAGGATGCTGAGAATTCCATGGCCGGAGCATATAAGCAATAAAGAAGTCTTAAAGAAAATGGAAACAAAAGAGTCACTTATAGGTAGAATAAGAAACAGATAGCTGAAATTTCTTGGATCTACCTGACAAACTTGTGTGAACAAATGGTGGAATGGTGGGTAGGTTTAGCAAAGGGACAAATGTTGCTAAGGGCTTCAAGAGATAAGAAGATGTGGATAGTAATAATTGTTTATGTTTTGAAAAGACACAATATAGAAGGAACAAGAGATTAAGAAATGGGAAAAGTTCATTAGAAAAAGAAAAGAGTGCTGAAATACCAAGAAACATCAATTTTGGTATATGGCAGTGAATGCTGGACAATTTCCTCACAGCTAAAGAGGAAACTTGAGGTGGTGCTACAGATGGATGTTTTAAGGAAAATGGAAATAAAAAGGATATTTATACTTAAAATCAGAAAGCGAAAACTGACATTTCTGGGACACATAATGAGATGGTTGGAGAATTTGACAATGAATAACCTATCAGCTAAGGTTATGTAAATGTCAATATGTATGTGCATGTTTGTTCATACATCTGGGTGTGTTTATTTAACGTATGGTTGTAAGCAAGAAAAACAACCAAATATACAAGTGATGGATTGGAGATGTCAGAATCAAGTAAGTATAAGATTTATCTATCCAAGAAGAATTATTAGAAATAACGGAATATGTGACAACAATATCTAAAGGTACATTAGAATAGTCAAAGATGCCTTTCAAAAACTAAAAATATTAAGAAACAAGAAAATTTTATTAGAAATGAAGAAAAGAACAGTCAACAGTCATGTAATATCAATCCTCCTATATGGCAATGAATGCAGGAAAATTTCCTCACAGATGAAGAGGAAGCGATGTGATCCTCCAGAAAACTACAGAGAATACTATTGATATAGCATATGAGAAAACAAGGAAGTTTTAAAGAAACAAAACAAAATACTTGTACTCACATCAGAAAGAGACAGTTGAAATTTCTTTTGAAGAGTTTGACACTCACAGGACATTTTGAAGACAAGAGGGACAGAGGTAAACAGCAAGTAACCTACATAACAAGCTCGTATGGATGGGAGAACAGCGACTGAGAGATATAGTAAAACAAGAAACACTGATAATAGGTACAAGGGATAGAAATTTGTGAAGAGCCCTGATTTCCCATGTCTTGAAGGAACATGGTGCATAAAAGTAGAGGCTCAAATCTGAAGTGTAATGGACTTGATATGCCTGGTTCAAGCACTATGCCAAAAAATCCTGCACAAGATGTGCAAAAATGGGTCAATGTTATGATCACTCAATTGCAGCTAACAACAGACTGAGTAACCCAACAGGAGAGTTTCTCTTCATGAATGCACAGTAAGGTTCTCTTTGATGAGTTGTTAAGTTACATGAAAGCCACACATTCAGTTCTCAAGATATTCACAACGGTTGGGTATTTTCTAGTCAAATCTGATAACAAGTTTTCTTTTCACTGACTGCCTAACATGGGAACGTTGGCAAATATTTGAACCTATCCCATGGCTGAGGTAGCTGGATGCCAATATTCAGTGCTTGAGCCTAGAATAAAAGTCAAAACATTAGGTAAAAATAATGCTGATTTTTTTAATGCAGGTAAGTTTTCCCTATCTAAAAAAAAATGAAAAAATGCATTTATCTTGAGAGGAATCTGACTAAAAAACTGGGAGCTTTTCCATAACCAAAGTGCATATCCAAGTTTTAATTCATTATATTAACAAAGGTATGAATCCATCTCTTATCCTCACCCCCCATCTATGGGTTAATTAGCAGGTCAGATTTATGTCTGTGATTCAACTGTGTTTGCAATATATACAGATGTCAAATTTTAGGACACATTAAGTTTTGTAGAATTAACGAGATTTTAATGCCAAAATTAAAACAGCTTATATTTAATCTTCTTTTTACTGATGACTGTAAACTCTTGTGGCTCACATCTTGCAAGATGTGCAGTCTATCATAAGCCTTTTGACCAATAGTTAGCATTATAAAGGCTGAGCTTCTTCATCAGCCTAGACATGAAAATCTATCTCTCATCAACCCATCAGTTTTCATCAGTGTTAAGGGATGGATTACATCTTGTCTGCTAATGGACTTCACTTAATGCCACTAGATGGCATGGTAATCAGAGGTATAAAAGGAAAGGACTCACTCTGCTTTTCTGTTTTTGCTTCAGGATCTACTAGTGACAACATGGAACTTGTCTCCATCAGAGGAGATTTCTTTCCCCAGGTAGGTCAACTGCTTGAATTCCCCAAACCATATGGTGCACACACACACATGCACACTACCACTAATCCCATAAATGTTTTTCTTTTTTTTTATATGAGCCCTGTCTGTATACACAGTTATATTTTTCTTTTCTCTTTTAAGCCATATTGTTCTTTATATAAATATGAAAAAAACATCCTTCAAGTGCTTAATTCATTTATTTAAAAATCTTCAACTGCAACTGTTATTGCAATCCTTAACAACATCCACTACAAAGGTATAAAAAAAAAGAGTTGATGCATTCACCTTTCTTGTATCTGTTGTCTCTAGGGATGCAAAAATAGACTGAGAAATTCAGTTAAAAATAGCCAAGACTAGTTTTGCATTCAGAAGCTTTTATCACAGGCTCAAATGCTGTCTCATTGACTGACATCTGTAAATCATAGTTATCTTGATATTATGCAATGGTGCTGAGTCTTGAAAACAGCAGTGACAACTTTCCCACGGACAAAATGTTGCAAACCTCTCACTACTCTATCACTATTTTCATAGAAAATGTTTTAACGAGCTACATACCACCAGCTTGAACCCCCACAGGTAAAACCCACTATGCTGAGGTGACCATTCCTCATTTCCTTTGTATGTTATTAGTAAGAAGGAAGTCCTGTTGAAACAGCTTCTTCTCATGAACCGCTACTTTGTGGAACCAACTCCCAAGAGGATGCTTTCCCAACCGCTACAATCTTAACCTCTTCAAGTCTAAGGATATCAGTTATCTTTCCTACATATCCTCATAGACTGCACCTCTTACCTCTTACTATTACTACTTATACAATAAACTCCTTCAATAACCCTCCACCTGAGTGGCTGTTGGCCCTTGTATAGGGTGAACACTAGTAAAAAAAAATGGATTTGTTTCATATGCATTATCTTTATTAGATTTGTGGTATTAAATTGGATGACATTACTTGGAACTGCAGCATATTTCAGACATGAAATATAATTGGTATCATAGCTTTCCTTTGAGGTGGAGTTGATAATCACTTAATTCCGATCCCAGATAAACTATCTTCTACCAAGAAAAATATAACTCAGTGAAAACAAAGAGTGAAATTAAATTCAAACAATACACAAAGAAAAGGATGAGAAGAAAAAGTTTTGGCTTCAATAAAAACTAAAATAATTATTTTTAATGAATGATACATGATATCTGTCTTTGAAGATGGTGTAAAGTGAAATTCTTATTGAACAAGAAATTACAGTCAGCCACTGAAGAATTGAATGTCATATTAACACTGTGGGTGTATGCATATATGTATATGAGTGTAGGTTACAAAATGAACAGTTGACTCTCTTTGACTGGATGGCCTCTATGTTCAGTGAGAGTGTGTGTGTATGTGAGTGTATGTATATATATATATATTTATATATATTTATATATATATATATATTTACATGTGTTTGTTTGTGTGTTTGGCATGGAGAAACAAATGAACAGACTTGACCGACTCAAGACACCATTCCTTATATAAACTTTAGTTGGATAAGCTATATTTTTAGTGTCATTCTGAATTGCCAATAAATCTAAGAAAGGTACTTCTTTTCAAATTAAAACAACTTATCCAGATGTTGTCTGGTGAATCTTTTAAATCCAGAATTAGAACTTTCATAAACAATGTTTTGTTGATTCCAAAACTATACAACTATTGTGGAATTTTGTGACTCAAAGCCTCTATAAAAGTGTTATGGTAATTTACCCATGCAAGCATGGACTATCCCAGCTATAAATAGGATCAGGTACTGCCTTTTGGAGAGTGAAGTTTCCAGCAGTCTGCTCTGACCAAACATTCTTGCTGTATGTTATGTTTTATTACTCTTTTCTGTTAATATATTTGTTTAACTCAATTTCTCTCTTGTGCCTTTAATTCTGGCCTTACAAGGCCACAACAAAAAGGAATATTGCTGATGACACTATTTTCTTGTCTGAGGAACAAGCAGTCTCTTTGACCCATCAATATTTCCACCTGCATACCTATGTGACTCGTCCTGGTGGCCTAAGCATAATGACATCACAACTCTCTCCACTGATAAACCTAGCCTTTCTAGAAATACCCAGGCTCAGGATGAAATCACTACCAGCCAATGGGTTTCTATAAATCTGTCATTATGAGGACTCAGCAAGGCCTATTTAAGGAGTCAAAAAACTCACAAGTGAGAGTCGAATATTAATGCCTTTGTCATATATTGTTGCACCTGGCCTAAATCCATGTCTCTGCAAGAAAAGTCAGCAACTTCAGATTCAAACCCAACTTATTACCAGTGATTCCAGAGACAATAAATTAGCTGCCACATCCAGCTACTAAACTTTAAAGTATGTTATAACACTTCATAGAGGTTATAATGTAAGTAATGCTTCGGCTACTTGTTGTGATGCCTGTATTAATTAGTCTGAAAACTGACTCAAAATGGCTTCATTTTTTCTTCTGACCTGGAGCTTTTTATAGTTATGGTCTAGTTCATATAGTCACCAGGGGTGTGCTATTTACTTCACAACATCCCCACTTTCGAGATTAATACTTTTATAAATATTTCATTTCTTTTTAGTCTTAGTATCTTCCCCTCCTCTTTCTGGAAATTTTGCCAAGATATTTGACTTTGTAGTGTTTCTGTCTTAGATGCACTTCCAATTCCACTTTACTCCTTTTTAAGTAGATCATTCAGTGAAGCTTTCAAATTATGCATATTAGGTACATATATTTGACAGTAATTAGCCAGTCCTAGAAAAGCTTGTAGTCATATTTGTTGGTGGAGGCATATTTTTAATTGCCCTTGATGGATCTGGTTGATGACCATCTCTATCAATAATTTGACCAAGGTATTTAATTTTTGGCAAAAAACAATTTTCATTTTTCTTCACTGAGCTTGAATCCATACTCTTTTCGTTTTTCCAAAATTGTTTTCACATGCCCAACATGTTGTTCTTTAGATGCACTTTTGATTAAAATGTCATCCAGAAACGCTACTGCAAAATCGCAATCCACAAGCATGGTATGCATAGCTTATTGAAAAATAGCTGGTGCTACCTATATATCAAAAGGAAGTCAGTTAAACTTATATAATCCTCTGTGCATATTTATGGTCATTAATTCTGAACATTAAATTTTCAATCTGAATTTGTAAATATGCTTCAGATAGATCCAGCTTTGAAGATATTTTTTTTCCGTCATTTAACTTTGAAAAAAATTTCCTCTGGACTTGTTAATCACTATTTATGTGTTTCTAAACAACTGTTTAGACCATGTCCAGAAATCCACACAAACACAATTTTTTTTCTTT
The DNA here is from genome assembly GCA_964036315.1 of Acanthosepion esculentum. Taxonomy (NCBI): domain Eukaryota; kingdom Metazoa; phylum Mollusca; class Cephalopoda; order Sepiida; family Sepiidae; genus Acanthosepion; species Acanthosepion esculentum. Next base: position 52,269,687 of record OZ038487.1, on the reverse strand, counting down.
ATATACTGTGCAGCCCGTTTTGAATGGTTAATTTTTTCTATTATACCAATTCTTTTGAGTGTGCCCAACTCTTCATAGATTTATTCCAATGCTGTGAATGGTATGCTCCATTTTGGTTTAAATACTGGCATTGAACCTTTTTTTACTTTTGAACACCAACCCAGTTCATTTGACAGAACATCTGGAAAACATTTTTTTAAGTTTTCCTTAAGATTTTCACTCTAACTTTTTAAATTGGTTGCTTGCCCACTTATGTTTTGACAATAAATATTTATCGGAAAATTCCAAAGTTCAAATAGTTCCATCCAGTCAGTACAGAATTAATTCATGGAATTTTTTAATACATAAGCTTTAGTTTTTACATGTTTATCATGGAATGAGACATTACAAGTCATTTCTCCAAAACAAAAACAATTTCTCACCAGAAATTGAAGTCACCACTCTGAAAGTGCTTTTTAATAAAGGCTTTCCATGTTTTTCTTGTTTTTCCCTCCATGTGGTTTCACTGATTATTGAAATATCCCTACCAGTATCCACTAGCATTTTCACACTCACATTATTTATTTTAACATTCAGAAATTTCCTTTTGTTTTCTGTGACCATTTTTTCCATTGCAATGTTGTGTATAAATTTCTTCCTGTAAGAATTTTTTCGTGGTTTGGTTTTGCAGTGTTACTTTATATGTCCTCATTTACCATACTTGTAACATCCTGCATTTTTAAATGGACAGTTTTTCCAAGATGTAATTTACCAGATCTGAATCAAGAATTTATTCTCCTTTTTGTAAATTTGTCCTTTGCTTGTTCCAATGCACATTCTCTTTTTTGAATTTCTCCAGCACCGTGTTTCAGACTTAGAATTGTCTGGCAATTGTCCACTATTTCTTGCAGTGTAATATTACTATTTCATTCAAATTTTTTTTATCATATTTCAGCATCTTTTTAGCTGTTAAACCTTGTGTGAAAATTAAACCTTTGAATATATCTGGAGTCATTTCCTTTATTCTAAACTATTCACATTCTTTGTTGATGATACCAGCATATGTGACAAAATCGTTGTCCCCTTTTTTGGTTAGATTCATGCACCTCCAACAAGCATTAAACAGAGAGCTCTTGTCACTAAAAAATTTTGCTAGAATGTGTACCATGTCTTTAAACCCAATTTCACTTTTTCTTTTGTTAATATGCAGTTGCAGTATTTTTCATAGTCTGTCAGAGCTATTTTCCTCAACAGCAACCTCATATTTCTCTCATCTTCCCAGCTGCTGCATTCCTTACTGAATATTTGTTCATTTTTTTTTTTTTTTTGTTTTAAGCATATCACCCCAAGCAAGGCTGGAGGCCACTAGCACGCAAGGGGTTACAGAAGGTTTGAAGGAAGAGCAGATAGGAGTGGTAAAGGAGAGGATGTGGAGAAAGACAGTGGATCGATCAAGGCAAGGGGGTTGCAGAAGATTTGGAGCAAGAGCAGATAGGAATGAAAGGTGAAAGGATGTGGAGAAGGGAAGTGGATAGATCAAGACAACTGGAGATGTCGATTGACATTACACTTAAATAGTTGGAGATTGTATTTGTTAGGGAAACAGGAATAGGAAAGGGAGTTCCACAGGCGAGATGTGCGAGACATGAAGCTATTGGAGTAGAAGATATGTCTACATCTAACAATTTCAACGATGAAGGGTGGGAACGGGATGCCAGCCTCGTAGGACGTTTCTATGAAAATATGCAGAAAAAGTCAGTCCCTCATCAGGATTGTATACAAATTCTGATGGTGTTTTGGACAGCATCTGGTGTACGAGACGTTGAAAAATTTTTTTTGCTTTTGTTCAGAATTATATTCAACAACTCCTGTTGCTGTTTTTGTAGTTTCCACAACTGTTGATTTTGTTGTTGTTGCTGTTTCTGTTGTTGCTGTTGAATTTCAACTATCAAAGTAAAAATTTGCTCCATATTTGCAAGAATGTGTTTTTCTTTCCTACACCCAAGCAAAAAAAAATTTTTTTTCTCTTACACAAGAAAAAAATAATTTTTTTAAACTAATGTGGTTAAAATTCTTGCTGTCACCTGTATCCTTGTTACTGAAGCAACAAGTGTATTTTTTTTTGTATTGTTCACTCAGTATGACTTTACAAAATCCTTGTACCTTCAGTTACGACTCGTAGGAGTTCCTGAATCCTCATTACTGCTATAAGTCATAAGAGTTCCAAATCCTCATCACAATGGTTATAACTCTCCTGAGTTTAGAATACATTACTGCTACTGTTATAATGTGCTTCATAGTGCTTATAATATAAGTAATACTTTGTCAACTTGCTATGATGCTTGTATTACTTAATCTAAAGACTTACTCCAAACGGCTTCCTTTTCTTACCTCTGATCTGGAGCTCATTATTTATAGTCATGAACTACTTCATATAGTCACCAGGAGTGTACTATTTACTCCAGAACACATTCATATATTCCCATCCTGAGTATGATGATAAACTGCATCCGCGTCCTGAGTAAGAAGATTAACTATATCCAACAGCAAGGAGATTTTGAGGAGCGTGGAACCAACTCTTAATTGCTGGTGTTCCCAGATTCACCATGACCCAGGGTGGTAGCACCTGTTAGGGTCCAAGCTATGGGCAGATAGTTAACCCTGAAACTGAGATTACATTCGCATCTTGGGTATGACAAAAAACTACCTCCGCATCCTGGGTATGACGATAAACTACGTCCAACGGCAAGGTTTCTGATCATGAGGTTTTGAGGAGCATGGAACCACCTCTTAATTCCCAGGTCCCCCTTGACCCAGGGTGGTAGCACTTGTTAGGGTCCCAGCTATGGGCAAATAGTTAACCCCGAAACTGAGGTAAAAAGCATTATAAAAGTGTAAAAATAGGTTTTAATACCAGAAATACTTTGTAAAAAATTATTACCAGAAATAAATTTTTGAAGAAAAAAAATATTACCAACAATATATTTTGGAAAAAACCTATTACCAGCAATAGATTTTTGAAAAATAATATTGCCAGCAATACATTTAAAAAAAAAAAAATATTACCAGCATTACATATTTTAAAATAATATTACCAGCTATACATTTTTGAGAAAAAAAAAATAATACTAGAAATAGATTTTTGATAAAACAAAATATTACCAGAAAAAAAAAGTTGTCAGCATTAAATAACCCATTGAGGCTGATATGCAGTTGATATGCCGTAAAACACAACAAACCAAACCAAACCATGCATATATTCCTTTCTTTAAATCTTCAGATATTCTCCAAAAGTATTTTGAGTATCATTGTTTATATTCTATTTAGTCAACTCCTGTTCCTGACGCATAAAATTAATCCGCTGTTTTAAAATGATTATATTTTTAGCTCTTTTTTAAATGTTTGTGATAATTTTAGTATTGCAGTTAGCTAAATTTCTAGGTAGTGCAAACATTTGGGTTAAAAACCTTAAAAATGCAATTAGGTCAAAGATAATAGCCTAAAGCTAATCTATTAAAAAAAAAAAAAGAATTTTATGTATTTCAATAAGGTTTTCAGACAATCTTTAAAACATTCTCACATTCAATTTATCATTGATCCATCATTTTAATTGTTAGATGATTCCAGACATTTTAAGAATCTCTTAAAAATCAAATAACTGTCCTAGATATTTGCTTCAAAGAAAATTAGTAAAATTAAGGATTAATTAACAGAATTTGGGAAAAAGGATTACTTACTTCAAAATTAAGATATAGCAAAAACCCCTTTTGAACACAGGAAGGTAAATTCCTAAGTCAAACAGTAACAGTTACCATAGTGACACCCACTTAAAAAAAAAATGGCTCAAATTTAACTCAATACAGAAGACCAAAACTACCAAAATACAGAAATGGGTTTTGTTTATTTGCAAAAATAAAAATTTTTTAACATTATATAACCGGTAAGTTAATATATTTTTATTCTAGCGACCTTTATAAAATTTAGCAAAATGGATTTCTTTTATCTTAATAGGAATAATAATCAGATAATTCAGTACTGCTGAGTTATTTCCTATTTGATCTTCTGTACAAAAATATTCTAACAGTTGTAAAAAGAGAAAATAAAATCATTTTAAAAATATTTCTGATGTGAAAGTGGTATTAAACTCCACATTTTTTTATTCTTCAAACACTTCTTTATTCAATAAAAAGAGAGCTTTTCAGGAACTGAAAAATCCAGTCATACTCAAAAATAAGTATTTTTTTTCAAAAAGAAATATTCATCGTAGATTTTTTTCCTATCAAATCTGAAAGAAATGATGTGTTTTATTAAATTATACAACTCTCCATAAATATATTTTTTAAGGTTCATTGAATTATTTTTCTAATTTCAGAACAAATTTTCAAGATGTTCCTATTTGATATTTTATGTTTTTTTTTCTGCTGAAATAACATCTCCATTATAAAACTATAACAAATATTTGAAATCACCCACTAATTTAAAAAAATATTTCCACAAAGTTTTCTAATAAAATAACCCATTTAGTGTAAAATTCATTTAATAATGAACAAGTGTTGAAAATTTAATTTAAATTGTTTAATACATTGATTTTAATAAATTTTGAATACAGGGTAACTATATATTTCTTTCAAGATAATGTAATGTGCATAGTTTTGTGTAGTCCTTTATAATTTCTTTTTTTTTCTTTTCTTTTTGGGTTTTTGCTTTTTTTCAGATTTTATTTTTTTAATCATTTCACCCCAAGCAAGGCAATAATGTCATTAGGATGCAGGAGGTTACAGGGAATGAAAGAGAACAAGATGACTTTAATGAGGAGAAAGGACCATCAAGGAAGAGGGTTCAGGAAGACAGAAGATAGCAATTGGCATTGCATTTAAATTTTTGAAGATTATAGGTGACATGGAAGCAAGAAATTGGAAGGGAGTTCTTCAGGTGAGAAGGGAAAGAAAAGAAACTGTTAAAATAGAAGTGGCAGTTGGATCTAGCTAGTTCAGCAGCAGAATGGTGAGACCTACTAACCAATCTGGTATTAGCTTTCCTTTTGGCATTGCATATGAAATAATTAGAATAGCAGAGGATTTTAAAACTATTTTTAATGTATTTTTCTTCTTCAGGTAGATATCCAGGTTCCAATTTCTACAGACTCTTAAATAAAAACCTATAATTATACCAAATTTGATCTTACTGAGTAAAAATTCATGAGGTGATTTTTATTAGTCAACTTATGGTAGACATTTAACATTAAACTTTTCAAAGGTAAGGTGTTATTTGTTTCTTTTTCATAAAGGAATTCAATTTTGGATCTATTTTGTTCTGTTCATTTGTGAGATTTAGTAATTTAGTTTTGTGAGAATATATTAAGAAGGTGTCATCTCTACAGCAAAAATATTAAGCGTTACTTTCTATTTTTATTTCTTTTCTAAATTTCACCCAATAAACGGCTTGAGAGCCACCTAAGGTAGAGAGCTACTGTCAAAATGGCAATGATGAATGTTTTTGGGTGATAGGGATGAAAAAGAAGGTGTAGGAAATGAAGATTATGAAGATAAAGAAGAAAGATAACTGACCCTTGAAGAAGTCAAGATTGAAGGGTGAAGGGAAATACCCACATGGAAGTTTAATTCACAAAGTAGCTGTTCTTGTGAAAAAGCTGAGTGAACCGCTCTCCTTACATTTGGAAGATGGAAGGAAGAAGAGTGATTTGAATACATGGAAGTGAAATTGCATGTTATAGCTGTAAAGGTTTAAACTGGTAGAACTAAAGAATAGAGCTCATATTTATCATAGAAAAGTATTTTAGAAATTTCAACTGACAGAAACACTGACTGCTTGATCAATAAATAGCAAATGTTTCCTTATGAGGAACTGATTAATATTGGAAAACTGCAAAAGGGACCTAAATTAGTTCTTTGCATTAAAAGATAAAATTTTCTGGGAGAATGGAAACAGGAAGTTACTTGAAAGATGGAGAATATATTAGAACAAAGCATTTTTATACTAAATTTCACCCAGTACTAGGCTTGAGAGCAATTCAAGGTAGAGGGATACTGTCAAAATGTTAAGATGAATAAGGTGCATGACATGAATGGAGAATGTGATAGAAAGTGAAGATTATTATGATGAAGAGGAAAGATGGTGATTGATCCTTGATTTGAAGTGCTCAAGATTGAAGTGTTCAGGAAAGCAACAATGTAGGACTCTGTTCTATAATGAGGCAGTTTTTTAGGAAAAAGTTGTCCAAGTGGAAATTTCTTCTTACACTTAGGAAATGATGGTGATTTGACATTGTGGAAGTGGCAGGATGTGTCCTAGCTGCAAAGGTCTGAACTGGTGTAACTATGGAATGAAGCTCATCTCAAAACTTGTCATGGAAATAGTGATAAAATAGCAGCAGGCTTGCAATGTTATGTGTGTGAAAAAAGTGGTTACAGAGTTGAAAATAAGATTTTACCCACAAGACTGTGTAAATAATGTTTTGGCGTAAGCTCACACTACTTCAAATAAAAAGTAAGGAAGAAAACTCCCATCAATACTGGAAAGAGCAATAACAGCTCTCCCTCTATGTGCTGTGTTTCTTCATAGGCGATCATGGCTCTCCACACTTTCCTGTCCTTCATAGCTCTAAATAAATTTAGTCTTTTTGTTATTTCTCTTAAAACTTGTTCTGACATCCATTTACTCAAGCTTGCTAAGTAGACTATACATTGTTTTCCTATGTCCCTCCTGTCCTGTGAGTATCAGATTTTCTAAGCCCTCTTTCCTCATAATCTGCCTTAGAAATTCCAGCTATCTCTTCTTGATGTTAAGTATAAATATCCTTTTTGTTTCCATTTTTACTAAAACTTTGTTGTTGCTCACATGTTCTTTTCATGGTGTCCTCAGCATCCTTCTGTAGGACAACATTTCTGTTGCTTCAAGTCTCTTTTTCATCTTTGAGGAGATTGTCCAGCATTCACTGCCATATAGGAAGACTGATACCATGTAACAGTTCTTTTCTTTGATTCTAAAATATTTTTTCTATTTCTTAACACTTTGCTTAGCTTTTGGAATGTAACTTTGTCTATCGGAATCCACCTTTGGATTTCAGTGTCACACTTTCCATCCTCTGTTAAAATGCTTCCCAAATATTTAAATTTTTGTACTTGTTTGATTTTGGTATTTCCAATTTGTAATTTGAGTGTTGGCTCATCCTTGTGATAACAACCATGTATTCTGTCTTCTTGCAGTTGCTCTTTAGTCCGTTCTTTTTGCTTTCTTTCACTCTCTTTAGTAGGAGTTTTGTAGTTTTCTTTCCATGTCTGCTATCAACACTGTGTCATCTGCATGTCATATGTTGTTAATTGATCCCAAATCATCTTATGCAAGTATTTACATATAGAATGTGTGGGTATATAATTATCAGTGAGGAACATGGAATTGGCAAACCAAGTTCAAATTCTTGTTTGTCAGTTATGTTCACTTTTGGACTAATGCCCTTGCAAAAGGTATGAATCCACTTCTCCCTCCAGCTATGATTGGGTTAAGAGAAGAAAAATTCTGTATTCCAAATTGTGGCGAAGGCAATGGAAAACTAATTTACTATCTTTCCCAATAAGTTGTGTCAATTCACCACAGATAATAAATAAAAGGAATCTGTGAGAGTCATGATTGCCTATAGGCAATCATGGCTTTTTCTAAAAGGACATGGCATTAAAGATTTATACATGTGAATATATTTATATGGAGTGCTATCCAAAAGAGTTTGGCAAACTTAAAACATGAAATGGCTTCCTCCAAGAAAGAAAAATGATAGATATTGAGATCCTTTCTTTCCTAGTGGAATGATTTTGAGAAAGGTGTTAAAATTAATGGTGAGACAAGGGAGACACTGGATAATTTGACATTTTAATCAATCTGCTCAAATTTCATGAACTTTTTTGTGTCACCTTTTATCCATGGTGTTCCAAAAGTCACCAAGGTATTTTTCATACATTTATTTCTTCTTTTTCCTTCAGAACTTTGATTAACATAGTGAAATTTCCCTCCTTATCTTATGTTGTTAATATTTAATCTAAGTTATGAAAAAAAAAGAAATAAATGTATGAAAAATACTTAGGTGTCTTTTGTAGTTCTTAATAAATTTTGTCTTTTTGCTATCTCTCTTAAACCCTGTTCTGTCAACCATTTACACAAGCTCACAAGGTAGGTTATGCACTGTTTTTTCTGTTCCCCTTGTCTTCAATATGTCCTCTGAGTTTCAAATTTTCTATGCCCTCTTCCTTCATTAGATTTTGTCATTTCTTCTTCATCTATGGGGAACATTCACTGCTATATAGGAGGATTGATATTACACAACAGTTCAGTTTTCTTTTCTTTGTTTCTAATGAAATTTTCCTGTTTCTTAATACTTTGCTTAGATTTTGGAAAGCATCTTTGGCCATCCTGATGTACCATCAGTTTTCACTGTTGCTTTTTCCGTTCTCTGTTGAAACACTTCCTAGATATTTAAAATTTTGTACTTGCTTGATTTTTGCATCTCCAATTTGTAATTTGTATACTGGTCTGTTCTTTTTGCTGACAAATTCAGGGCCCTGTCTAAACTGAACAAGCGAAGATGGGACACAACTTGGGTCTGCTTGTCAGAAATAAGGATTTTTTAAAAGATTTTGTATATTAGCATACATTAGACATTCCTCTACCCACAACATTTTTCATAATCAAAAAATATTGATTTTAGAAGTGGGGTTCTGCTGATAATATAAATGCAGTATCAAACTGATCCTAGACTTCTTACAGAGTTATTTGTGCTTTGTTTTTATTTGCAAATGTCACATTTGAAACTGTGTTTACGTTCTACTATGAATTGGAAAAAAGAATATCATTATTTTGTAATGTCAACAAAAATTCATTTGAAACTTTTGTGATGCCGACAAATACTCGTTGTCACTTTCGTAATGCTTGTTGTGGTACAGACTTTGTAATTGCAGATACAACTGTAGTACACTGTTGAACAATACTGGTGTCAGACGCCTTCAAATAATCTTGCACTAATAGTATTTGCTCGATAATACTCGCTTGAATAGTAATCCGTACAGTGATCTTAATAGAGAAATAATATAGTGAGTAGAGTAGAGAATAGTGATCCACATAGTAATAGAGGATAGAAGAGGAATATCGATCATATAGACACAAAGCAAATTCCTACTTATGCGTTTCCTCTATGGTTCCATGGTCTACTTAATTCAATAATGGGATCACCTATGTTTGCTCACTGGTGATCTATGTTCAAACTCAAGTGTCAGCAGTGACACTTTATTCCTATATAACACAGTTATCAATGACATAAGAGCATTTACATTTACAAATAAAAACAAAGTACAGATAAATCTGTAAAAAGTCAGGAACAAATCTATCACTATATATTATGAACAGACCCCACTTTAAAATTATAAAAAATAAATATTTTTTGATTCTGACATGGAGACAGGAAGGTCTAATGAATGTTAATCCAATAAATATTCCTCCCCTAGTTGCTAGAATACATTTTTCACTATCCCAATATGCTTATAGATTTTTATGTCACACTTTCCATCTTCTGTTAAAACACTTCCCATATATTTACATTGTTGTACTTGCTTGATTTTGGTATCTCCAATTTATCATTTGCATCCTGGGCTTTTTACTGGCAACCATACATTTTTTCTTCTTACAACTGATGTTTAATCTTTTATTCTTGCTTTCCTTCAATACCTTCTGTAGGAATTTCTTGCAGTTGCCTCTCTATGTCTGCTATCAACACTGTGCCATCTGCATATCCTATGTCATTAAGATTGTGGCCACAAATAATGAATCCTGGTATGACTTTAATTCTCACAGAATTGCTTCACTGTATAGGTTGAATAAGTCTAGTGAGAAGACATATCCTTGTCTTACACCCCTTTCTATTTTTGTGTATTTACTGACCTCATTTTCTTGCCCTATGCAGGTGGTTTGCTCCCAGTATATACCAGATTATTCTATTATCCTTCCCAAATATGTCAAAGTTACTTAACAGTTTCAACATTTCTTGGTGACATACTTTATCAAACACTTTTGCATAATCTATGAAACATAGGTATATATCCTTCTGCATTTGTATTGCTCTTCCTGATATCATTCTGAGTATAAATATTGCATTCTTTGTCCCAGTAACATTTGAACCAATAAACAAACTCCATCTTTTATATATGGAGATGGTGAGTGTGTATGTAGAGGATTTATATAAAGAGCAATCACAGACATGCATCTTCATCTGTGTTCTTTGTTTCTCTAATACTCTATATTTTTTCTTAATTTTGTGTTTTTGATAATTTAAATCAGTCAGTTAGTTAAGTGCCATATGTGATGCACACTTGAATGATCATGTATATTTCAAGACAAGACTGACAAGGCAGATTTTTTGCCACAGTAGGTTGCCATTTCTTTCTGTGGTAGACTGGTTGCCAACCAAGGTTAAAGAACCTAGTCTGTTCTGCTATTTAGCCCATAGCTGGGAGGAGAATAGATGAATTCATTCCTTTCCCAAGGGTATTTGTGCATAAGTGAATCTAATGAACTTGACTGGAATCTAAACTTGGCTTTCCAAGTTCTTACTTTGAGCTGATATCCATTAGACCACAATGCACATCTGCACATAATTTAAATACTGATCCTTTTTAGTAACCATAATAATTTTATATCACTACAATTTTGTTGTTGCTACTCTTTTCCCTTTCATCTTCTGTTCATTTTCTTCTCTCTCTCACATACATCTACTCTGCCTTCTGTCTGAAATTTTGAGATGAAGAATTGTGATTATTTCTTCTTCTTTTATGTGCAATGTCCCTTTGGGACATAGGCGATCATGGCTTTCCACTTCCTTCTACCTCTTGTAGTTCTCAATAAGTTTTGTCTTTTTGATACATTTCCCAGACCCTGTTCTGTCATCCACTTACTTAAGCCTGCTAGGTATGTCATGCATTGTTTTCCTTTGTCCATCTTTCCCTCTATTCACCCTGTGAGCATCAGATTTTCCAAGCCTTCTTTTTGTTTCCTCTTTGTTTGCATCGTCTCCAAAACCTCTTTGTTGCTCACATGTTCGGACTGATCAATAACTGAGTGTATTCAAGCCTTGGTTCATGAATTTGTTAACATGGCAATTGTGAGTTCAATCCCTGGGCTAGGTAGTGCAGACTCAGACTCAGTGGAAATACAGCAGGGAATAACTAAGGAGTAATTGATGAGATCCTTTGACATAGAAAATGGAACAAGAAAACTCTACCCCTATAGATTAAACAAAGGTGTTCAGTTTGAAATTCATTAAAGGTGACCTGGATCAAGAGACATCTGAAGAAGGCTAGAGGACACAATGACTGAAATGTTGGGATAATAACAACAAAAATGAGGACAATAATCAGAATGTAAATACTCTGCATTCATTTTCTGTCTTACTTCTTTTTTTTATAGCTCCCTTCCTCCCTAACTTCTTCTAACTTAATAGATATCTATTTATATTTCTCCTAAACTTCCCTGCTTGTTAGGCCAGTTGCTAATTGGGAGCCTGGCTACCTAGAAAATTATTTACCACCTGCCTGTGAAAATGATGCTTAAATTCTTATTCACAGGACCCAGATTTAAAAGTTGGCATCAACTTCAAATAATCTAGTGATGGGCTTGTTTTTTTGTTTTTCACCGCCTATTTTGGTGTCACATTGTTTTCATTTCATATTTTTCATCAGTACTTTTTCCCCAATTCTTTCCCTTTCTTATTTTCTAATAATTACTCTAAATTCCTCGTTGATTTCTCTTCAAATCCTTTCCTCTTCTACCCTGTTCTATATCTTTGCCTATTTTCCTCCTTATAACCTTTCAGTATCTACAACTTCCCTTCAAACCGTTTTCCCTACCATAAGTTTATTCATCATTTCTTGTCGTCTTCATTCTTCTTATACTGTATAACCTTCAGTCATAATTTACTTTATGTGTCTTTCAAATATTTATATACCCAAAATGTCCACTGGCCACCATTCCTCTTTTTTTTTTTTTCAATTCTATTTCCAAAGAACCTCTTGACCAAAGTTTGGAACTTTCTTATTCATCACCCAAATCACCTATCAGAATCATTCTGTCTTTTGGCACTAATTTCCCTGACAAAACTATTGTCTTTGATATTATTATTTCTTTTTTTTTTATTCCCAAAATAACTAACAAAATAAAATAGAAGACTGCTTTTCACCTATGGTCATCTTGGGAGAAGGAGAGGATTATTTCTAACCAGAAACATTTTGGCTTAGCTTGATAAAAAGGAAACAAATGAGGAAGAGAGGACAAAAAATTATCAAAAGAATAGGTCAATAACAATATTCAGAAGAAACATGACATACCAGAGCAGCCCTTAGTCAAACATATTACTTATTATCCACAATCAGAATCAAAACAATTACATATTAAGCTTTTGAAAAGATTTCTTTTCCCTTGATTCTGTCTTTAGGACAGAGTTCTATAAAACCAATAATGTAATATAAAAATTGATAAAAGTTCTCATTGTTAACCTCCACTTATCTGCAAATGCCTGGTGAAAGCAGTGTGATATATTGGAAGTCTCTAAATGCAAAACAGTACTACAAAACTCTCCAACAATGGAGGAAAAGAGTTAATTTTTTTTTGCTTAGTTTCTGAAAGGCATTTTTAACTAATCCTATTCACTCTTGGATTTCTGTACCACACTGTCATCTGATAAATACACAGAAATGAAGAATATAAGTTGATAAAATTACATGTCAACTTTAAAAAAATCTTTAGACATGCATAAAAATGTTACTCCTTATAGAAATACATGAATTTATTGGTGGATTCACATCCTTTTAGTAAGTAAGAGTAATGATCTGGTAGAATATTTTTTAAGTTTCAATCACACAAAAAACTTTATTGGAACCAAAAGTAGGTTATATATATATACAGACACACATACATATTGCGTGTATATATCTTTTTTTTTTACAATTGGAATTAAGATACCTTTACTAAATGACCATTTTCAATCTGAAAATGGTCATTTACTAAAGGTATCTTAATACCAATTGTAAAGAAAATTTGCTCTGTTTAATGAAAATAACCATTGAGCACTCTTTTGTGAGTCAGTTTTAATGTATTTCATATTCTATCTGAAAATGGTCATTTACTAATGGTATCTTAATTCCAATTGTAACAAAAAAAGTATATATATATATATATATATCTCTGCCGTGAGCCGACGGCTTAGTGGTAGAAGTTCCGACTGACGCCAATTCAGTCGGGTTTTGATCCTAGCTAGAGGCAACCGGACGTCTAGCCACACTGATGAGCTGTGAAACAGTGAAACAGTCTGTCTGTGGATGACAAAAATATTGGCTCCTGAAAAATTAATTTCAGTTGAGCTCTTTGGTTTGAGGTGTGAGTTTGTAAACAGTGACTATTTAAGCTAATATTGCAAGACTCTTCGGCAGAATTGAGTCACTGTCAGTCACTGCGTGTTTATCTAAATCTAAAAATAAACATGCTAAAATTCACCTTCATCCCTGCCGTGCACTGACGGCTTAGTGGTAGAAGTTCCGACTGATGCCAATTCAGTCGGGTTCCGATCCTAGCTAGAGGCAACCGGATGTCTAGCCACAGTGATGAGCTGTGAAACAGTGAAACAGTCTGTCTGTGGATGACAAAAATATATATATATATATACATACATGCAATATGTTTGTGTGTCTGTATATATATATATATATATATATACACACACACACACACACACACACATATATATTGCGTATATTTTGGCAGCATGTTTTCATTGGGACATTGTTTCATTGAATAATTTAGGCAAATTTTGTCTTTTATTTTTAATTCAATTGGAAAAGTTTTTGACCAAATGCTTTTGATTTATTTAGCTATTCTCAAGCTGATATCAAGAGTTACGGACAAAAACTGTGAATATCAATATACTTTTTCTTGTATGTACAATATCCCTTTGTCTCTCGACAACTTCCTATCATCTCACACTCCATTCTGGCATCCATTTACACAAGCTCAATAGTTAAGTTACTTGCTGTTTCCTACTGTCGCTCTTATCTTCAACATGACCTGTGGGTGTTAATTTCTCCAAGCCATCTTTCATCATTTCCCCCTCCTATCCATATAAACTACACCTTAATATAACCCTCTACCTCAAGTGGCCACCAGGCTTTGTAAAGGGTAAATTTTACTGTAAAAAAAGTAGTATAAAAAGAAAAAGGTACAAATTCCTTCTCAACTTCTTTTTATCTACAAAGATGTGTCTTGTTTCTCCAACTAGGTAACTTCTTAGTCCCTAGTAAACCACATGCTGTATTTGACTTAATGCAGTGAATAACTGCCTCAAGCTGATAACTCTACCAAACCAACAAGAATATAAATCTCTTAACATCTTCAATAGGACTTTAAATGCATGTAAAAGTGAGGACATCACACTATACACACCATTTACCTCTTTTTATATTTTTCTTATTTAGTTTGATTATTAGGTAATAAAATGTTAATTGTACAATATTGTTTGTAAATTCAATCCTAACTCCTGTTTAAGTCAAACTCACATGCATCCAAAATACCAGTACACAATATCACAATATTGTATAAACATACATCCTATTACTAAATATATTCCTTCAACAATAGGTAAACCCCACAACAATATATTCTAGACATTTTCTAAACTTAGCTGAGTTAGGTAGGAAGCTAAATGGGAAGACAGGAAGATTGTGTTGCACCCATTCTAAGTGGAGAGGGCTTGCCTGCGGCTTTAAAAATTAGTATATGACAATCTTGCTTCATCTGGGGTTAAACACAGTCTGGTGACACTGTCAAAAAATAATTTCTTTCTCTACAATAGAACTTAGTTTGGAGTCGGGACAGCTAAGTAGGGTGTCTAGTGAGAACTGAACTCCTGAAACAATGGTCTACAAGAGTAATTTGTTAATCTCAGCTTTATGGTAGATAACCTTCCTCTTTAATACCTCTACTTTACAAATTTAAGCACAGAAGTAGATTAACAGCTAGGTCACATCGTTTTTCTGTTGAAATTGCACGATGTAACCATATGTTTTTCACTATTTTCTTCTTTTACACTTCTCACTTGTGGAACGCTCTTTCAGCTTCTTGCTTTCCTGTCAACTATGATCTTCAAAAATCTAAAGGTAAAATCAATCATCATGTCTCATTTAATCCAGTTATTTTATTGTCCTTGATCCTCAAGAACATTTTCTCAGTTTCTTTGATTCTCAGTATCTTAATGGCTTTATCACCTTGCTCGGGGTGAAATGATTAAAAATAATAATTAGATACTAGGTCTAACTTTATCTGGCACAAGACCACAGTAGTGGAAAACCCAGTAAATACTGAGCTTACTATAATTGTGTATGGTCATTGAAACCATCTGCTGACCATCAGACTACTGTGGGAGTTCATAAATGTCTGGTGTGCTTGTTTTCATTTGTGTGAATCAAATTTCAGTAATCCTTCAGTTTTTTCTGGGTTTTTTTTTGTATGTGCCATGTCCTTTTAGGGTATAGGCAATCATGGCTCTCCACCTCCCTCTATCCCTTGCAGCTCTCAACAAGTTCCTTCCCTCTGCCACCTCCCCCAGACCACCTTCTGTCATCCACTTGCTTAAGGCCGCTAGGTATGTTATGCGTCATTTTCCCTTGTCTCTCTTTCCCCGCTATTTCCTCATTATGTGTCCAGGAATTTCAGCTGCCTCTTCCTGATGTTAAATATAAGCCTCCTCCTTGTTTGCATCCTCTCCAAGACCTCATCGTTGCTCACACATTTGGTCCATGATATCCTTAGCATCCTTCTGTAGAACAACATCTCCATCGCCTCGAGTCTCTTCTTCATCTTTGAGGAAATCGTCCAACATTCGCTGCCGTAAAGAAGGACAGATGTCACATAACAGCTCAGTATTCTTTTCTTCATTACCATAGAAATCCTCCTGTCTGGCAATATTCTTCCTGGCTTTTGGAATGCATCTTTGCCATCCCAATATGTCTACAGACCTCAGTGTTGCATTTACCATTCTCTGTCTTCCCAGATATTGAAACTGTCGCGTTTGCTTGATTCTAGTGTTCCTGATCTGCAAATCGCATTTTGGGATCATCCTTTTACTGATGACCATGCATTCTGTTCCAGGTTGAATAGACTACACAATAGCTTCTTTCAGAGTCTCTATTCACCAATTCAGCACTTCAACTTCTTCTATTTTCTATGTCCTTTCAGTACATAGGGGATCATGCCTCTCCACAATTTGCTGTCCTTCATACCTCTTAATAAATTTTGTCTTTTTGTTATTTCTCAGAAACTTTGTTCCATCATCCATTTACTCAAGCTCCTCAGGTAGGTTATGCATTGTTTTTCTCTGTTCTTCTTGCCTCCAATCTGTCTTGTGAGTATCAGATTTTCCAAGCCCTCTCTCCTCATTATGTGCCCTAGAAATTTCAACTATTTCTTTGTGATTGTTAGATGTAGACGTCTCTTCTACTCCAATAGCTTCATGTCTCGCACATCTCGCCTATGGAACTCCCTTCCCTATTACTGTTTCCCTGACAAATACAATCTCCAACGGTTTAAGTGTAGCGTCAATCGACATCTCCATTTACCTTGATCTATACACTTCCCTTCTCCACATCATTTCATTTCTCATTCCTATCTGCTCTTGCTCCGGATCTTTTGTGGCCCCCTTGCCTTGATCGACCCACTGTCTTTCTCTTTCTCCACATCCCCTCCCTTGCCACTCCTATCTGCTCTTCCTCCAACCCTTCTTTAACCCCTTGTGTGATAGTGGCCTCCGGCCTTGCTTGGGGTGATATGATTAAAAAAAAAAAAAAAAAAAGTATAAGTTTTTATTTGGTTTCCATTTTCTCCAAAACTTTGTCATTGCTCATATGTACGGTCCCTTGCTTGGGGTGATATGATTAAAAAAAAAAAAAAAAAAGTATAAGTTTTTATTTGGTTTCCATTTTCTCCAAAACTTTGTCATTGCTCACATGTACGGTCCATGGTATGGACCGAACATGTGAGCACCTTAACTAAGAAGCACTTTTCCCTAACTCCACTCAATACGACCCAATAGCCAGTGATATTTACAATGAAAAACATTGAAAGATATAAAATGACAGTTATTTTTATACAGCTTATATGAAGGATTATCCAAAATTCTATATATTTCTCTCTTTACTATAATGAATAACCCACTTTGTCTTTAGTTTTATTTGGATTTGGAGAGACTGTTGACAGAGAGTGAGTGTGTACGAGAGATAAAATGAGAGAGAAGTGACTGAAGTGGGGACATCAAAAGGTTTGTCATTTTCTTGTGTTTCTCTCAAACATTTTCTAAAATCTTTGGTTTCTTTCTGTTTCCAGCATTTTTCTTCTTTCAAATGAAAGCCTGGTTTTTATTTGTTTTTTCATTCTTACATTAATTTGTTTCTTTCTTTCTAACTTTTTCTTTCTTTTTTTTTTCTTTTTCTTTAATTTCATTTATTTTTGCTAAGTGCCCCCCCCCCAACTCTCATAACTAATTCCAAGAACCCAAATAGTTATGGCATAAATAATGTTAAGTTTTTTTAAGGGTTCTGTTTGTTTTTGTTGAAGGTGAACTACTTAAAGAATGAAAATTTCCATTACTCTAATACACACACAGACACACACCAGCATATATATGCCCCTTGCAGGCTTCTCCTCCCCTTTTTATGTTCTTAACTTCTTTAACATTTCCCCCATTATTTATTTAGTTTCACTCTAGTAACCCCCACTGATGGGGCCCTGAAGTCTAATCTTATTCCCTCTATTTTCATCATTTCTTTCTCTTCTAACTTCATTCCTCTTTGCTCCTTTTATTATTTTTCTTTATAAAAAAAAAAGACCAGACAGCCTAAAAGAAGATAGTAAAAGTTAAGACAAAATAATCACAAAAAGCTAGGATTAATAATCATTCGTTAACGTTTAATCATCACACCCTTTCTCCTGATTATTTGCCTTATACACTGCACAAGGGCAGATAATCACACACAACCCTTTGCATTTAATACTATCCTCACATCATATTATATAACCTATTCAGTTTGTAAAGGCACTACATGTAATGCAGCTATAGCTAGGGCAAGACAGCCTGGCAGAGCCCAACTCTCTTTAGGCTGGTTTTGAATTTACAATTTTCTTCTTTACTGGCTGCCACCTCAAAGCATGAGAGAAAAGACAACCTTGCTATATAACCTTTATCTGGAGGAAGAATGGATAGAGTAATGCTTTTTCAGGGATATTTGTGTGAAAGCGAATGCAATGAATTCAAACTCAACTCACTGATTTCTCTGAGTCACTCACCATTACACTACCTATACATCCATTTAATACAACAGAAAATCAAACCTTTAAAACACGGATATACACAACAAAAGGTATCAACAACATATTTGTAATATACATGTACATACAATGAAGTAGAGAAACAATATACATGGTGAGGCAAACATGTAAATGATATCTGTAATTCTACCATTCATCCATGCTTAGAAACTTACTGCCACATATGGTCCTGTGCTCCTGCAATATATCTAGAGATTCTTGAGAAAATCCAAAGTATCAGCAATATTATTGGTCCTGTCCTGGCATCTCAGCTTCAGTCACTTTTCCACCAACATAAAGTTGCCTCCCTGTACCTTCTCTATAAATACTTTCATGGTAATTGTTCAGATGAGTTCTTCTCTATTGTACCTAGACTTTATGAATTCAAGTGCTGTCTTAGACTGGCGATGAGGTTTCATCAATTTGCAGTTGAGGTGGCTAGATGTAACCATAAGTTTTATGTTAACAGTTTCTTTCCTCATACTTCTTGCTTGTGGAACATTCGTCTGGCTCAATGCTTTCCAGTAAACTTTAATCTTCAAAAATCTAAATACAGTGTAACCCGGATATAAGAGACCCGGATATAAGAGAAACCTGGATATAAGAGAGATTTTCTCTGGTCCCAAATTAGAGCCTGTGTTAATGTATATATAACAGACCAAACCCGGATATAAGAGAAACATGGATATAAGAGACTTATTATCCAGTCCCAACAACTCTCTTATATTCGGGTTACACTGTACAATATCAGTTGCTACCTGGTGTCTTCCTGATTACCCTTCTATTGTTCTCACTCTTTAGTAATGTTTCTAATTTTTCTAATTCTTTCATACCCTGTAACCCCTTGTATGTTAGTGGCATTGCTGCCTTGCTTGGAATGAAATAGATTAAAAAATATCTGTTAATCAATCCAGACCTCACTTTTACAGAATGTTTTGGACAAGTGAAACTCATTCTGGGCATTTGTAAAATAAGGAATAAAAATCTTCCCAGAAATTCAAATATTATTAGCTTCAGCCTTTAGTACTTGGCTTCCTATCCATAACACCCTAATAAAAAAAAGGCTTATAGCCACATCACTTTAAAACACCAGTTCCTGCACAATCTTTGAAACTAAGCAATGTCGAGTTTGATCACTGTCTAGATGTGCAACTGCTTGGGAATACCAGGTACTGTAAGCTTGGATGCGTGAGTGTTCTAATGGATAATGTCTTGGAATTTTTAATTGGAGAACCAAGTTCCAATTCCCGTTGAGTTCATTATATTCACTTACATGCAAATACCCTTAAGAAAGGTAAGAACACCTCTTCTTCCCCAGCTATGGTTTAATTAGTAAGACTTGTACCATTAAACCATTATTATCTCCAAAAACAAAATTCTTACAATGTAAAAAAAGTATTTTCTGGCTTTAAATAACCTGCAGTGGGTTGATAAGCTATAGAAAATGAATGAATGAATCAAACCTAATACTAATGCCTTGTATACAGTGTAATATAAGTTTAATTTTCAAATGATAACCTTGTAATCCAGTAAATATATTTATAAATTATATATGCACATTAACAAGCTCATAAGTAAATACATATATACATCAATAAGTTATTGTCCTTAGAGACAGGTTTCCAGTCAGGGGACCACAAACCCACAAAGCTGAATTAAATCAGTTTGATATTTTTTTAATGATAGGAATTGTGAAAGTGAGAAAGACAGTAGGGAGAAGAAAAAACAGGGCAACCTTTCAAAATTCCTGTTGTTCAAATTTATTAACTATGTCTTAAGAAAAGCAAAAGTTTAACTGTAGTTTTTCAAAAGAATCACAGATCACAGATTCTCAAAATATGCAACAAATGTCTACCCCACATGAGTTAATACAGGACACTTCCTTCAGCATCAAAGATGGGGACAGTCCCATATTTTGCCAGAAAGTTGGCAACCTTATTTCTAATCATGTTTTATCAGTATATTTTATTAATTTGTATTCAAGCCATGACTTTTTCCTTCTTTACATCGTCTACAATAATGTTCATGTTCTGTCAAACTGCTGTCAGCATTATCCATTTCATTACTCCAGTTGGTATAAAAATTGTTTCCTGGGACAGAACTGAGAAAGACAGATAATTCAAGAATCATAAAAATGCTTATTCATTCTATCTCATTACAAGATTCATTCACATATTCATTCCCTTCCAGTATCCTTCTAATCTTGCAAGTTCCTAAAAATATGGATTGCCTCACATATTCATTTATTCTCAATGGTTTAATAATAAAGAAAGTTCTTTCACATTTTTAGGCAACTTTTCTATACTTACATTAAAATAACCATTAATTTTTCTATATGGTAAAATAACTATTAATTTTTCAATACAGTAAAATAACCATTAATTCTTCTATACAATAAAATAACCATTAACTTTTTACATACCAATGTCCTTTTCTTTCTTTGTAGATTACTTAATATCAGAGTGGGCCAATTTCTTTATCAATTTTGCCATTTTAAAAATAAGTTCAGATCAGATTTTGATTGATTGACTTGTTTAATGACATATCAACTCATTATATGTCATTTAATGCTGAAATTAAATTTTCTTGGGGCCTTTGAACTAATAAAAATATGATACATGCTATTCTGCTTTCACAATAGAGTACATAGTAGATGATACTAATCTTTTGTGCATATCCATGTTTGTGTGGACATAATTATTAGAGGTGATGATATCAGTTTACGTTGTAGTTCTGTTGAAGTTATATTTTGGAATACAGTTTGATTCCATTAAGAGATTGTAGAATATTATATAGATTAATGCCATGAACGTCCTTTCACATTGGTTGGTTGATTTCGTTTCGTGGTATATCAATCTCTATGGGTTATTAATGCCAAAATCTAAATATTTTGAACACAATTTTATGGTTTCAACTAAACATATTTTGAATGCAATTGTCTGTCTTCAACTACAGATAAAATGTATTGTTGGTCATTTTGCTATAAAATGTATTGTTGGTAATTCTACTATAAATTTGTATTGCTGGTCATTTTGCTTTAAAAATATATTGTTGGTCATTTTACTATAAAAATGTATTTTTATACCTTCATAGTGTTTTGTTTGTGGGGGGGGGCTATTTGCCTGTAGTTGGGATCCTAACAGTTGCTACCACCTTGGATTAGGTTGGACCTGGGAACAACAGAAATTAAGAGGTAGTTCCATGATCCTCAAAACCTCCCAATCAGAGGCCTTCTTCAGATCAGATATCAAACACTTCCGCAATAGAAGTAGTAAGAAATTCTGTTTATGGAAATTAAGCTTTAAGTGTCTGGACAAGCTAACAATCATTTGTTTTTTTAATTGGGAAATTTTTCTCTCGAAGATTCCACTTGATCTGGTTGACCATATTTTGGCAGCATTGAACTTCTGAAGACTATATTTGAGAAAAATCCTAAGCAAGCTACAAGAGAATTAGCAAAACAGTACAATACAAATCACACTTTGATCATAAAAAAAATCAGTCCCTCATTATCTGATTATTTCTCAGCTTAATCAAAAATTTTCTCTCTGCTTGTAATTACTGAAGAGTAAATTTACTACCAAACCTTTTCAGGGTACAATCATCACCAGTGATTAAAAGTGGGTTCTATATAATCATATCCAACAAAAAAGACAATAGGTAGCTTCCTCTGAAAAAGAATTAATTTCCAAATCAGGACTACACCAGGAAAAAGTTATGCTCTGTTTTTGGTAGAATATGAAGGGCATCATCTATCAAGAAGTGCTGAATCAATGATTCCCAAAGTGGGCAGTATCAACACCTGGGAGCAGTGCAAAAGATTCCAAGGGGCTGGGGGTGCAGGGATAGGGTTATGGTATTGAGAAAAAGAGTGGGCAGTGAGAAGGTGTGAGTGAACCATCTCTCTCTCTCTCTTTCTCTCTCTCACACACACACACACACTCATTGTACCTGAAGTGTATCTTGCCATCACTTTACAGTGTATCCCATTTATATAACAATTATTATGGGAAATACTAAGATACTCATTTGATACAAAATTAATCGCAAGAAAATTCAATAACAGATTGACTGTACATATGGCAGGCAGCTTTAGGGTTGTGTTTTGGTATGCAAGTGTGGGGGGTGCTAAACCAAAAATGTGGTAAAGTCTTGTAATTGGTTGGGAGAATTGTAAAAAATTAGCAGAAAAAGTATCTATCATTTGTTAATCATAAAGGTATGTTGCTTTTACACAATAATGCAAAACTATATTATGTCAGAGTCACTCAGAAAAAGATTGTAAAACTTAAAATGGACCTTACTTTTCTGACCTTGCCCAATCTGACTATCATTTTTTAAGACCATTGTAAAAATTTTTACATGGAATTTAGGGTATATTAATTGTGAAAAAGTTTATAACTGATAATGAGTGTTTCTTTGCATTGAAACATACGGAATTCTATGCCCATGGAATCAACAATTATTTCTTTTTTTTTTTTTAATCATTTCACCTCTAAGCAAGGGAATAAAGCCACTAAGAAGCAAGTGGTTACTGAATATTAGAGAATATGAGGAAAAAACACTATTAAGGATAGAAATCATTGAAAGAACAACTATTAAGAAGGCAGTAGATAACAATTGACATTGCATTTAAATTTTTGAAGATCAAGGTTGACAAGGAAGTAGGAAACTGGAAGAGAGTTTCGCAAACGTAAGTACAATAGAAGAAACTGTTAGTATAAAATTTATGGTCACAAATAGACAGAATTAGGTTATCAATAATGGGGGTAAATATCATCTTGATTAAATACATAATTAAAACCTAAGAAGCATCTGTCTCTTTTCCATCTTCAAATGTGACAGAAGTTTATTTCCAACCTAAGAGACAGATTTTCAAAATATGAATTTATAAATGTATTGTTAGTTTACACACAGAGATAGATACGTATGATACACTTAAAACATAAAATATATAAATATACATATAGTAAGAGAGAGAAAGAAAGAAAGAAAGAAGAGGAAAGGACAGAGTGCAATGTCTATGATATGCTACACCAGTGGTTGGCAAACTTTTGCTGACTATGTGCCGACTTAGGGTTTTAAAATCATTCAGTGTGCCAACAGCATACATATTTTTATACAAGTCAAGGTTAATGTTGTGGTAGGATCCACCTAATCTGCATAGGTGACTACCGACTATATAAATAATGGTTGGTACCGGAAGACAGGGGGGAATCACGAGATCCAACTAGAGACTCTGCCCGACTGCGACTTAGTCAACACATTCTCCAGGAACGTCTTCCCAGAAATATACAGAAATACTATATGTAAATATTGTGTACACTTTCTTGTTATAATACATTCTTGTTCTAAGTACATTTTGTGTTGCATTATTATTCCATGCATTAGTCAAGACTCAACAGTTAACATACCTGTTCTATAATTTATTTTATATAGTAATATATAGTATATATACTTTAGTATATATTAAAATTGAAACAGGTAAATATATTTACATTGTAGTAGTTATTGGTTTGGACTCCATGATGTCATTTGCAGCTGCGTGCCATTGGAAATTGCTTAGCGTGCCACATGTGGCACATGTGCTTTAGGTTGCCAACCCCTGTGCTACACTATAGGCATGCAAATCCATGTAGTGATTTTCCAAGCGTAGCTTAGATGTGGCATAAGGCTGAAAGTATGGGTCACCCAGTGAGGATCAAACCCACTACTCAGTCGTAATTTTTCTAGCGAGACAAGCTTGCGAACCATTACACCACGTCAGGATGCCCCATGCAAATCCATGTATGTGATAATCTAAGATGTATAAGCATGCAAACGTTAAAAAGGCTCTTCCTAAAATCTGTCCAAATAAATTTTTTTTTTTATCTCTTTGTTAGGTAGTCCGAGAACTTTTCAACATCCTCCTTGTATTCATTTATGTACTTTTATGCACACGCATACAATTGAATCTCATGGGTCCAGAATATGTGGTATGAACGAGTTCAAATAAACCAAAGTTATGTAGCATCACTGTTGGGATTTAAAAAAGAAAAATAATATACTGACTGCAACTTTCTTCTTCTCAACATTCATGTACTTTTGTTCAATGCCATCCACAGGCTTATCAGATCGGTTTTATGAAGAGGTATTCGAGTAATAGTGCAATGTGATATGTAAAGATTTCAGTTTCTAGAAATAAAATCTCATCAAATTTGAGCAGCTATCTATCTATTCACAAGCAGACAATATACTAAATATATTCCTAAATGTATACCATATATACTCAAGTATAGTGTAAGTTCCTATGATCATATTTTTATGCAAGAAATAGCAGGTAGCACTATACACAGGTAATTTTTCTTGAAGAGGTCATTGATTTTTGGTGACCAATTTGCACTATAAACAGGTAACTTTTCTGGAGGAGTTAAAATTCAGAGTCTGCATGATACATAAATTTGGCTTATACACAAATATATACAATACACTGACTCCTCCTCACCATCCTCCATAGTACCATTCCACTATGGAGAATAAGCATACAAACTCACTGCACTAGGTGTTGCTGCACTGGTTTCCATAGCAAGTAGGTTTTTATAGGGTGAAGTTACCAGCACCACACCCAACCAGTTTTGAATACAGTGTTGTCTTTCTCCAAGAATGATTCCCAACCAAGGCTAGAGAGCCAAGTATACTATTCTATTTAATCCCTAACTGGAGGTAGAAGGAATGGATTCATAACTTTCCTAAGGGCATTTGTGAAAAAGTGAATGCAACTCTGCCACAATTTGAACTCATCATGCAAATTCCACTTCCCATACCAATAACAGCTCTGCTACAAGCAAATCCAAAATAATAAAAATGTATTTGTACAAATTTAAAATACATGCAAAAATATGTATCATTCAAATACATATTTTTGCACAGCTATTTAAAACTTTTATGATGTTCTATTATTCATAGAGAACGAAATGTTCAAATTCTTGTAATTTTCTTGTATGCAAATACTGTCTGTACATATGCTACAATGAGTGCAATTATGCCTGAATAGATGCATACAATTTTGAACCATCACAATGAGAATGCGAACTCCATAATGGTCAGGACATATTTGCACCTGAAGATTGCAAGAACTGCATGAAAAACGACATTGGATATTATGTATATTCAATATATATATATATATCACACCGCCTCCTCACAAATATAACCAAAATAACAGATTTTTTAAGCCAACAAGATAGGCAGATTAAGGTGCATTCACAAGGAAGGATATGATGTTGAAAAATAAGTAGTTGGTGAATAAATAAATTCTTATTGACCCCAATAATCTATATAGGTTCAAACCCTGACAGAGAACACAATTCCTTTAAGTTTTCTTGGGTGTGCATATCAATAGACGTAATAAATACTGATTGAATAAAAATGGGGTAACTATTTCAAACACAGGTATCCACTACATATATTGAATTAAAAATAAACTCTCTTTTTATATATATATATAAATATATATATATATATATAGGCATGAAAGTGATGCCCTGCAGAGCTACAAAAATAAATATGCTCACTGGTTACTTTGTTAAGTATACTCTTCTTGTATTGGGTTGGACCTCATTTTATACTGAGAACTGCTTCAAATTCTTCTGACATGGATTCAATAATGTTCTTGAAGAACTCTTGAAATTTGGATCCATGCTATTATTATAGCATCTTGCAACTGTCTGTCTGTACATCAAGTTTTGAATCTCCCTTTCCAACACCTACAAAAGGTGCTCTATGGGATTGCAGTTTGGTGACTCTGGTTATCACTTTAACACAGGAAACTCATTGCTGTGTTCCATGAACCAATCTGCTACTATTTTTTCATTTGTGATATGGTGTGTTGTCCTGCTGGAAGTTACCACCAGAGAAGCGGTCTGCCCTAGTCATAAATTGAGGCATGTGGTCAGACTCAATGTCTAGATAAGCTGCAGCATCTTTTATAGGTACCAAGGGTCCATGAAAATATTCCCCATATAATTTCACCACTTCCAGGTCAACCTGAACTGTTTATACAAGGCTAGATGGATCCATTCTTTCATACTGTTTATGCCAAATTCTGTTGCTACCATCCGAATGCTGCAGCAAAAATCAAGACTCCTCAGACGAGTTAATGTTTTCCAATCTACTGTTATCTAATTTTTGTTATCCCAACTGAACTGTAACCTCAGTTTCTTGTTCTTATCTGACAGGAATGATACTTCACATGGTCTTCAGCTGCTGTAGCTTATCTGCTTCAAGGCCTGATGTGTTGGTTTTTTTGTGATATTTTCAGTATACCCCCATTGTGAAGAGTGGTTATTTGAATTGCTGTTGCTTTTCTGTCATCTTGAACCAGTCTAGTCATTCTTCTTTGATCCTTCATCAACAAAAGATTTCTACCCACAGAATTGTGCTCATTTGAATTGTTTTTTTTTTTTTTAGCTATACTCTTGGGAATGGTTAAGGGTGAAAATCTAAGAAGATCAGAAGTTTTTGAAATACTGAAGCCCATCCATCTGGCACTATTGATCACGCCATGTTCAAAGTCACTTAAATTACCTTTATTTCCAATACTAATGAATGAAATGAAATTCAGCAGGTTACCATAACTATGTTTAAATGCCTATATCCATTAAATTACTGCCATGTCATTGGCTGAGTAGAAATTTATATGAAAGCACATTTGTTCACATGTACTTAATTAATTGGCCTGTGAATGTATATATGCCTTCATTCATGAATGAAGAATTTAATCAATTAAATAAAAAAGAACTGAAAAAAACCTATTTTAATCAAGAAAATAATTGATCACAATATAAAGGGAAAATAACTTGAGACTGAATCATACTGAGTCATGAACGAAAAGAAAATTCATTTCATGTCACTTGTGGCTGAGTGTGCATAAAATCACATTAAATTGTATACAAGATATATTCAATTTTTTTTTTTTTTTAAGCTTATCACCCCAAGCAAGGCTGGAAGCCACTAGCATGCAAGGGGTTACAGAAGGTTTGGAGGAAGAGCAGATAGGAGTGGTAAAGGAGAGGATGTGGAGAAAGATAGTGGATCGATCAAGGCAAGGGGGTTACAGAAGATTTGGAGCGAGAGCAGATAGGAATGAAAGGTGAAAGGATGTGGAGAAGGGAAGTGGAGAGATCAAGGCAACTGGAGATGTCAATTGATGTTACATTTAAATAGTTAATATTTGAATATAATATGAATTGGCACCTTGGTGTGGGTTAATGGTTAATGAGGAGAGTCTGCTGATCTATTGTGTAGATTCATAAAACTTATACAGGATTTGGTTCTGAGGCAAAATATACACATGTAAACTGGCTTTTATAATTACATGTCATCTCAACCTAACTGCACAAACAGTTTATCTACCATACTAGAACAATGTCACATGATCCAGCAACTTGTACATTCAAACTAGGTGACAATTCAATTTTTTGTAAAGACTAAAATGTATATAAGGACAACTAAATAAAGCTAGCATAGTACCTGTCTAAATAAAGGGAGAATAATTATGTACGGAGTGGCACTTCTGATTGGCATTACGATTAGAACACATGAAAATGTTGCTTCTCAGAACTTCTTCCTCAGTATACGTGTGTCCTCTTTGAAAAGTGTTCTATATACATGCACACTATTGGCCAAAAGTTTAGGTCCGCACTCAAGATTTCAAAGAATTGCACAAAAATTGAAGGTTATGTGCATTTTTCAAATGAATTTACTAGCTCCCTTTGAGCCAGAGAGACTTTTTTTTATCATGCAAGGTTTTATCATATATTCAACACTAATAATAATAATAATAATAATAATGAAATTAACAGGTTACTGCATAAAGTTTCCTTAAAATTTCAGCTCTTTTTGCATAATCTTGCTGGGTAATTTTCAGGCTGACAAATATATATATATATATATATATATATATATATATATATATATATGATTTAGGCAACATATTTTCATTTAAACATGTTTTGTTGAATAACTTAAACATATTGTGTCTACTTATTTTAGTACTGATCCTTTCAAGTTGTCTAGTTAGTTTCTTGATATTGAGATGAAATCCATCAAGGAAGGCACCTTAGTATTTTTAACCTAAGCATTTTCAACCTTTTCTAAGATCATTTTCAGGGGCAAATTACAAAGTCAAACATGCTATTGTAACTGCGATAAACAGAAAGACACACTTAAATATCCTCTCGGGAGTCTGTCCCACAAAGTTCTCAGGAAGAAGTCGTCTAACTGGAACTTCCTTCTTACCAATTTAATATGAAGAAGATCAGTCAGCTGGGTGTGCATGGCATGGCATATCCTAGATGTAAAGGTCTAAACTTTTAGAATTAAGGAATGTAGTTCGTCTGAACTGTTGCCATGGAAATAACCTTAGAGTAGAGATAGACTTCAGATGTTTCATCTCTAGGAGAGGGAATGTAGGTTTGAAAATAATTCTGTGTCCTTATATATATATATATATATATATATATATATATATAGAGAGAGAGAGAGAGAGAGAGAGAGAGATAGAGAGCGACAGAGAGAGAGTTTTTTTTATAGTAAAAAACAAATTGAATTGGAAATCCTTGCAAAAATCAGATAATTGTCGGATTTTAATGAAACTTCCAGGACATTTTCACAAATGAACGAAATTATGTTTTTAAATATACCTTTTTTTTTAGAAAATCTTAGAAAAAAATTTGTTTCTTTTTTTTTCATCTTTTACTCTTTTTTATATCTTTTATTTAAACGTTATTTTTAGTGGATACCCATATTTGAGTAGATGCTCTGTTTATTTATTAAACAGTATATTTAGTTATTTTCATCCCCCAGCCTGAATATTCAAGAAAAGATGCACCATCCTTACTGATTAATAAATAAACAGAGTGTCTACTTAAATATGGGTATCCACTAAAAATAACATTGAAGTGATAAAATCTGTTGGATTAATAAATAAAGAAACCATTACTTCTTTATATAATGTTTAAAATTTGGTATATTTACAGGTGAAGAATGCAGAATATTGAAGACAGCATTTTGAGGAATAGAGAGTGTGGACATAAGAACCGACACTGTATGTTGATGGTAAGTTTCAAGTCTCAAGTGATCTTCAAACTAAAGCCAATACTGTATCACACTCATTTTCTGCATATATATATATATATATATATATATATATATATATATATATAGAGAGAGAGAGAGAGAGAGAGAAAGAGAGACAGAGATACAATGTGTGTGTGTGTGTATGTATGTATATATATATATATATATATATATATATATATATATATACGGTCGTGAGACCAGAAACACATGTTGTAAAACTATGAAAAATAAAGAATAATATTTTTTTAAAAACCCACATTACAACCAAAAATGTTTGCGGTACCTCTCTTCTTTTTAATATACACACTTTTCTCTCGTTGGAACCATTATAACCTCTTCATTTCATTTTTTATATATATAAATATATATATATATATATATATATATGCATATAGAGAGAGATAGCCATCAATTGACTCTCAGTTCATTTTCACACAATAGCAGAATTTAGTGGAGGAGGGAGAATATATGCAAGGAGAAAGGTAGATATTCAGAAAGTAAGCTGGAGAAAAATGAAAAGAAAAGCAGGTAAAAGCAAAGGAGAAAGATATGAAAGTTCGACGAACAGGACTGTTGTCTTGAGTCTTATTATTCATTTACCGATTTGATCTTTTAAAGTGGAGTGGAGAAGCATTTTATTAGTTTTTTAGCATGACACAGACCTTATGTTTGAAGGTAGGGAAATACAATGCAATTTAATATCGAGATCCTTGTTTCAATTTAGATGGACCCTCAACTGGCGTCTGTTTTAGTGTCCTCAGCATTTTTATGGTTTTTGTGTTTGTATTTTTTACAGATTTCTTTTCACGCTTGACACATCTTTCTTATTTCTCTTTGTCTCCAAGTCTTCAAGAAATTCCTGTCCATTTATACAAACATTATTTTTCTTACTGAGCAAATTACTGTTCAAGTCCTTCTCCAAATTTTTCAGTTTTTCTTTTCATCCCTTATTCTTGATCTTTTACTATTCCATCATTCCTTTACTTTGCCCTCCTTATTAAATTTTTTTTTTATCTTGTATCCTTTTTTTCTTCTTTTCCTAATGGTATGTAAAGTATCAGTAATTATTAGCGAACACGAAACTGTAACATTCTTTACTAAAAGAAAAACTTTGGCTACTGTAGGGTGTGTCTCCAATCCTGTGTCTAATTACTGAGAGCAAATCATCCGTTTCCTGTGTTTTATGATAAAGAAAACACTATCACCGGGTGCAAGGGGAGGGAAAAAACTGACTGCACATCAGGAATACTGAGAGGGGCTGGAGAGGAAAGAGAGTTAAAAATGTCTTTTTGGCTTGCTTTTAAAATCTTGTTTATGAAGTGGATAAAATTCAGTTACTATATCAACAAACAGATTTTATTTTTTGGTGTTTTTTTTAGGTTTGTGGGTCAACCAAGAGACATGAGCTGGGGCCAGAGTGCAAAACAGAACAAAATTAGTGTGCGTATAAGAGAGAGAGAGAGGAAAGAGGACATACAAAATGTGTTAATGATTTTTACACAAGGAATAAATTTACCAACTACTGATTGTAAGAAAAAAGTCTTGAAAAGTCATAAGGTACAATTGTTAGGGTAGCAGAAAAAAGTCATAACTTCAGTTTATGAATTAAAAGACATACAGAAAATAAGTAATATTCTCATTAAAAATAGCTGTGAAGGATAGGAAGTTGTGAAGAGCCATGATTGCTCCTGTCACGAAAGGACATGATACATAAAAGATTTTTTTCATAAAATGAATAATAGAATTTATTTACCGTATCTAAATAAAATAAGTCTAAATTAACTTAGTAATAAGTAATATTTAATTTGGTAATAAGTTATATTTTAATACGACTAACAAAAGTGTCAGAACCAAATATTCCTGTACCAGAGATTGGATCACAAATGGACAGTCACAATGCAAGCAGGAGAGTGGATCAGTAGTCCTAGACTGATGTCACAGCAGTGATCAGAGGATTGTTCAAGAAGCCTTTGACTGGTGCCAACAGAAGAAAATGAATGTTGCCATTCAAAACTGATCACTTTTGAAAGCACAATCTCATATTTGTGCACAATCTAGCAATGGTGGCGATTGCGAATAGATGAATATTTTAATAACTTAAATATTGGCAATAAAAATTACCAAAGGTAACATTCAATTTAATTATTTAATGGCTATAAAGTTATTTAATTTATAGCCATTAAATAAGTAAAGTAAATGTTGGCTTTGTTAATTTTTATCATTTATTTTTATTGTTTATTATTATTAACATTTTTTTAATGTTCTGTCCCTTGAGGGCTCAGGCAATCATATTTCTCCATAGATTACTTTACTTTTATTATCTATGATTTGTTATGACTTCTTTGGAAAAATAATGAAATGGTTTTCTATTGCTTTCTCTATAATTTTAAATTCAGAGGTGTTCTTTTCCTAGACTAGTTGCCATCCCAAACTCGAGAGCTTTACTATTTAACCCATAGCTGCAGAAGAGATGGTTTTCTTAAGTGCATTTTTGTAAACGTCACAATTTCCTTTTCACACCAATAATGTTTATGTTACCCTTACATTATGATAAATTAAAAATGACTTGTATTAAGATATGTTCATTAACTTAAAATATTACTTTCTTTATTTTGAAAATATGACCAATTTTAAATGGAAATATTACTACTGTGTGCTAAAGAAATGGAAGGGTGGATCATAATAAAACATAAAATTTAATAAATAGGAGGGGTTAATAAATGGGGTGTTAGAAAATTATTAAAAACAAGTTTTTCAAACAAGAACAAGATCTTTAGGTCTGTAATGTAAAATGCTTCAACAAAACCAGAAATATTTTAATAAAGTATTGCCAGTGCTAAAATGTCAATTAATGTTAGGTACCTCAAAAAAAAAAAAAAAAATAAAATAATACCTAAAGTTTAAAATGCATTTTAAAAAAATGAAAAAAACTTTCTTGAAGTTTTTATTTTAGTTTTAATTAAAAGCTAGAGTCACTCATTCTTATCTAAAGCTTGATAGATAACTTCAGAGATGGCCATTAACATGTTGGCGGTAGACCTGACAAAATGGAAGCAATGTTGTCAGAAAAGAAATCATCTAAAGTAAGATGCTTAACCAGTTTGGCATTGATTACAGTCTCGAATACTTTACCAAAAAGAGGTAAGAGACTAACAGGATGATAATTTGAGGGGTCAGAAGGTTCCACAGTGTTCTTAAAAACAGGAACTACAGAGGAGGACTTCCAACAAGCTGCAAAGCAGTGAGGCATTTGTTGTAAAATCAGGAGAGGGCTGGAGCCAGCTCAGGAGCACTTTTCTTTACAATGACATCAGGGATCCTAACACATCCACTTGCTTTGTGGAGGTTTAATTTGAGATGATGCTAGAAACCAGTGGCAGAGTTATGCATATGTCACTCTGTAAAGTGTGCATTCTAGGGGAAAGATCTGGCAGAAGTACTCCAGATGAGTCGAGAGTAGAGCTGGAAGAGAACTTCTGGGCAATGCACTCTACCTTATCTGCAGTAGGTGCCAAAACTAAATTGATTGAAGAGGGGAGAGACTGGGGAATTTCTATTGTTCAACACACTCTTGCAGAGATGCCAGTAATCCCTAGAACAAAACCTGTGAGAGGCTATACAGTATCTCATTCCATCAGCAAAAAGTGACTTTGCTTCTTTGAGGACATGCTTGCACACATTACGAGCAGTAATGAAGATATGTTTGTTACAATCAGACCTACCACTCTGGTATAGCCAATAGAAGTGATTCCTGTGGGCTATAGAAGCTGAGCAAGCAGATGAGAACCAGAGATATGATCATGGTTTCCTTTGGTATTTCCAAGCTGGAACAAAAGCTTTGATATCAGCTTTCACCCAGGAAGAGATCTTGGAGGCACATTTCTGAGTAGGATGATTTGTAGAGGACCATGTGGGTTTGTGTGTTGGTGTTTTAGGGATATCTGCATTTAATTTCCTGCTAGAAGGAGGTCCAACTACAAGAAAATAGCCGGAATTGAATTAAGTCCAACTGAAGATAAAGAAGACTCACAAGACCGATATATATATATAAACAAATATATGTATTAATCGAAACAATTTTACAATGGACAATAACATTTGTGTGTGTGTGTAAACAGTGGTGTCTGTTCTTTGGTAAATGTTCATATTTTGGTGAATGTTTGTACGTACGTGTATGTGTGTATAATGTTCATGGCATCTTCCCACAAGTGGGAAACGCTACCTCCTAAGAGAGCTTACATTGTGGTCGCTGAAATGAAGAAATAAAAAAGAGAATTTACCTCACCTCCACACGAGGTGGGATGCGGCACAAGGCCTGAAGGAAAGAGAACAAGGCGAGAAGTCAGCCAGTATAGGGAGAATGGCCCCTAGTGACAATTTGGGAATTAAGGAGGAGCTAACTCCGACAGATTAAAAATATCCTTCCAGAGGACATTTAATCACAAAATCGGCCCCAATCAGCATGATGATAACAGAAAGAAATTCTGTTCATCGGGGGTTCATGACTGAAGGAAGAGCAGGAAGAGCTATCTATAGACACCACCACATGATTGAAGTTGCCAAGAGGACAGAGCTGCAGTGCATGCTACGAGTCCGGGATGGAGGTAAGGAAGAAATCGAGTAGAAAAGTGTTTCTATCAGAATTACTGGGGGAGCATGAGGGAAAGTCTACTATTTGTGTAAGTGATTGCATAACAGAGAAGTTGAAGGTCTGGATGCCAGCAAGGTCAGTGACATCAGAGTGAGTAAGCGACCTGGTGGTGGGCACTGAAAACACTTCACAAAGATATTTGCAAATGAGTGTAGCGAGAGGGCTTTATCTATACTATCAGAGATTCTATCAAGCATGTAATAGTCATGAGAGGCAGGGGAATGATAGAAGAGATAGCTGACTGAGTTTAGTAGAGAAAGACAGAGACACATGTAAGAACAGTTCAGAAACTCAACAGAGAGTTCCCTTGCCTGTGAGAGCTGTTCCTAAACATATACACCTGGGCCACATGGGTAGACATTAGAGTTTTCCCAAAAGAGAAGAAGATAGCTAGGAACAGAGACTTTAGTGGAAGAGATTGAAGAAGTCAAATTATTTTTCTGGGGAGTATTCCAGGAGGAACAATTCCACACTATAAAAATTGGTACAAATACCATGAATGTTGAAGGAAGAAAGGTTGAGGTTTTTTTTGGCAAGATGGTTTAGTTGTATTTTGTTTGTGGTTTTTAGTCATGGGAATTTTTTTTTGAAAACAAGGTGGAAAAGCCAAGAATAATACTAGCTTTGTAAGGTAATATGTGCTGGCAGGGAATTGGCATAGACTGCAGCATAGTTTGACCTCAGGGTTGTCTACCAGAAGTGCTTGCAAGGACACATTTCAATGCATGACATGGCACTGCATGAACCGCAATATTATGTGACTGTATGAAGAGTTGTAACCACCATCCAGTCATATGACCAAAATTCATGACAGCCACATCTCAAAAGAAGGAAACCAAAAACCCTATCCTAAACAGAGAACAAGGGATAGCGCTCTATTCCTGTTCAATAGAAGGAGTAATGAACCAGCTGATAGGTAAACCTATTTTTTCCTATTAAAAAAACATGAAACAAAACAAAAACAAAGAAATAAAAAAAAGTCAAACAGAACAACACCAAAATTGTCTGTTATATTTTAACTTAGTAAAACAAAATATCCATGATGGGGAATAGACAAAATTAATTTATCAACTCTGGTTTTGGTTAATTTTCCATCTGTTTATATACACATTTACAGATTCACTTTGAAAAGACAGCTTACTTCTCATTGGCTTGCAGTCTTATATCCTGGTTGTGAAAACTTTCTCATTGGTTGGTTGAACTATTTTTAGAAATGGTAAAATTTTTGCCTCCTTGTTTTCATTATTTGTCTTCTTACATCCTATTTATGAAAGCTTTCTGATTGGTTGGTCAAACTATAGTTTTGTTTGGCAGGAGATTTTTATTATCCATCTACTTTTAGGGATTGTGGAATTTTGGTCTTACTATTATCTATTTTTATTTATTTACTTATTTATTTCCTTCACAATAGTCTTATTACAAAGACACTTGTTAAGAAAATGTTACAAAATTACCAATAAGTTTTAAATTTACAATAGTTACTGCACTTATTTTTTGATAAGGTGATGTATGAACATTTGTATTTACAAAAAATCAGCATGTTTATACACACAGACAAAAAATTATTTTTTAAAATACTGGCAGTTGCTGAATTGTTGTAAGTTTTTCTACTTGTACATTATTCTAATTAAAATTTTTAAAAATGAAAACAATTCTTGTAAAAATCCATTATTCATCAATAAAATTAGTTTCATATGTCCATAATATATTTTATACATAAATGTAATTAAAAGCTTTCTCTAATTAAATAATGTATTAGTTTTATTGCATTTTTTATTTTACAATTCAGAGCAGATTTTCAGTAACAGTAGTCCTGTTTGATCAAAAAAAATTATTTAAATCCTCTGAGGACTTCTTCTTATAACTAATATAAACATTGAGCCCTATAAAAAAGAATTTGTTGAAATTTCATAAAATTAAATAAAAGATATAAAAAAAAGAGTAAAAGAAAAAAAAAATTTCTAAGATTTTCTAAAAAGAGGTACATTTAAAAAATAATTTCATTCATTTGTGAATAAGTCCAGGAAATTTAATTAAAATCTGACAATTATCTGATTCTTGCAAGAATTTCCAATTCAATTTGTTTTTCACTGTAAAAAACCCCTCTCTCTCTCTCTCTCTCTATATATATATATATATATAGAGAGAGAGAGAAAGAGAAAGAGAGAGAGAAAAGGGAGAGATTATTGTTGTTCCAATGAGAGAAAAGTGTATATTTTAAAGAGAGAAAAATCTGCAAACGTTTTTGATTATAACCCCACACAGAAACAACAAATCTAGAAACACCTGGAACATCTCTTATAACAAAAACGAACACTTATACAGAACCATCCAAAAACGAAATTTATGCACTGTGGTGCACAAAATGCAACAAATGTTATATGGGTTTCACTCAAGCACTAAACAAGACAGTCTCCCTACACAAAAAACATTAAATTACCACAACAACAGAAAATTCTTTGTGTCACAACGCATCAACAAATGCAACAAAGGTAACTTTAAAATTAGGCCAACATATTGTAGATGGACCATGTGGGTTTGCGTGTGTTGAATTAGGGACACGTGCTGTTTATTTCCTGCTAGAAGGTCCAACTACAAGAACAATGCTGAACTCAAGTTGTCCAACTGAAGATGTAAAGAAAACAAACAAGACTGATATATATATGTTAACAAATATATGTATTAAACAACAAATTTACAAGTGACATAGATATTAACATTTGTGTTTGTGTGTGGATGTAAAGAGTTTGTATTTTGGTGAATGTTCGTACATACGTGTATGTGTGTATAATGTTCCCACAAATGGGAAGACGTGAATCTCTATAAGAGAACACATTTTTAAATGTGTCCACTGAAATGCAAAGTAGAAAAAAGAACTTGCCCAGTATTTATAGTGTAGGGAGAGCAACCCCTCGTGAACAATTAGGGAATTAAAGAGGAGCTAACTTTGACAATATCAAACAGATTATTACTCTTACCTCCAAATACAAGAAAAGAACTTCATAGAAAAATTAAAATTAGCACTGAATAAATCATAACCTCACACACATAAACACACACCATATACACAGAGTAGCAAAACACTAATCAGACCACACACACACACACCATACAAAATGCATGTATTTAATATATAGGTTTCCTTATAATAAAAGAATATATAATATAGTATGGAGAACAAATATATACACAGATACTGGCAAACACACACAGATACAATACACAAAAATAGAGGAAGGAATAAACCATGAAAAGATATACAGGGACATAAAAAGACAATAACAAAGACATCTACTTTTTTTCCTTTTCTCTGGCCAAATTTAATTGTTTTATTAGCCCTCAAGCAAAACGAACATTTTTCAGCCAGTTCAAAATGGATTTAGATGACTGCTACTAAACTCAAAAGACAACGGGTTAAAAGATTTAACATACGAAGGAAAAATTCATTCATTTAAATAATATGTGGAAATAACCATACTTCACCTGATGAAGGTCACAAGACATGAAACCTATGAAGCAAAATATATTGAATAAAGTATTTTAAAAAGTCCACATTATAATAAAAAATGTTTACAACTTTTTCTCTCTTTATATATATATATATATATATATATATATATATTGTGATATATATATATATATATATATTGTGATATATATATATATATATATATATATTGTGATATATATATATATATATATTGTGATATATATATATATATATATATATTGTGATATATATATATATATATATATATATATATATATATATATATATTGTGATATATATATATATATATATATATATATATATATATTGTGATATATATAGATATTGTGATATATATAGATATTGTGATATATATATATATATATATATATTGTGATATATATAGATATATATATATATATTGTGATATATATATATATATATATAGTGATATATATATATATATAGTGATATATATATATATATAGTGATATATATATATATATAGTGATATATATATATATATATATATGTTGTGATATATATATATATATATAGTGATATATATATATATATAGTGATATATATATATATATATATGTTGTGATATATATATATATATTGTGATATATATATATATATATATAGTGATATATATATATATATAGTGATATATATATATATATATATGTTGTGATATATATATATATATTGTGATATATATATATATATATATATATATATATATATTGTGATATATATATATATATATATATTGTGATATATATAGATATTGTGATATATATAGATATTGTGATATATATATATATATATATATATATATTGTGATATATATAGATATATATATATATATATATATATATATATATTGTGATATATATAGATATATATATATATATATATTGTGATATATATATATATTGTGATATATATATATATATATATATAGTGATATATATATATATATATATATAGTGATATATATATATATAGTGATATATATATATATATAGTGATATATATATATATATATATATAGTGATATATATATATATATATATAGTGATATATATATATATAGTGATATATATATATATATAGTGATATATATATATATATATATATATATATATATATAGTGATATATATATAT
The DNA here is from genome assembly GCA_964036315.1 of Acanthosepion esculentum. Taxonomy (NCBI): domain Eukaryota; kingdom Metazoa; phylum Mollusca; class Cephalopoda; order Sepiida; family Sepiidae; genus Acanthosepion; species Acanthosepion esculentum. The sequence goes on along the minus strand of OZ038487.1, from coordinate 52,230,870 downwards.
ATATGTTGTGATATATATATATATTGTGATATATATATATATTGTGATATATATATATATATATATATTGTGATATATATATATATATATATTGTGATATATATATATTGTGATATATATATATATATATATATATATATATTGTGATATATATATATATATATTGTGATATATATATATATATATATATATTGTGATATATATATATATATATATATTGTGATATATATATATATATATATATATATATATATATTGTGATATATATATATATATATATATTGTGATATATATATATATATTGTGATATATATATATATATATATATATATATATTGTGATATATATATATATATATATATTGTGATATATATATATATATATATATATATTGTGATATATATATATATATATATATTGTGATATATATATATATATATATTGTGATATATATATATATATATATATATATATATATTGTGATATATATATATATATATATATTGTGATATATATATATATATATTGTGATATATATATATATATATTGTGATATATATATATATATATATATTGTGATATATATATATATATATATTGTGATATATATATATATATATTGTGATATATATATATATATATATATATTGTGATATATATATATATATATATATATATATTGTGATATATATATATATATATTGTGATATATATATATATATATTGTGATATATATATATATATATATTGTGATATATATATATATATATTGTGATATATATATATATATATCTTGTAATATATATATATATATAGTGATATATATATATATATAGTGATATATATATATATATATATAGTGATATATATATATATATATATAGTGATATATATATATATATATAGTGATATATATATATATATATATTGTGATATATATATATATATAGTGATATATATATATATATATGCAGAAATATAGTCTTAAAGTGTGCTATATTTATGGGGTAAAGTGCTCAATATCAGAGATAGAGCGTGTGTAAATATAAAAGTGGACATGGATGTCAGCACTTAGAGGCGACAGTCTGTTTCATGCTAGTGCAATCGTCAGGCGACTAGTGCTGTTATTTTTCTCGGCTGTTTATATAAGGGTCAGTGGTGCATTATGGGTAGTATATTTTGGCGGTTACTTTTACTGGAAGTCGCTTATTTGTTTATTTATTTATGTCAAATTATTTTGCTTGTTTTTTTGTTTGTTTTTTTATTTTTATTTTTATTTTTTATCTTATATATTTATTTATTTATTCTTTTATTTTGATCGGTGTTTTTGGTTAACGTAGTAAAAATTTGTTTATATAGCTTATTGTTGGTAGTCTATAATGGCCGCCATTTACCGGAAATCGCTTGTTCGCTTATTTATTTGGGTCAAATTGTTTTGCTTATTATTTTTATAACAGTTATAACTTTCGTCCGTTCTTTTGTTTTGATTTTATTTCGCATATTCTAACAGGTGTGGTTTTGTGATTTGTTTGGAGTAGTTTATTTTGCTTATTTTATTATTGTTTGTTTATATATTTATTTATTTTTCTATTTTAAGTTACCTAGTAAAAATTTGTTTTCATGTCTACATTTTGAGATTAGCTCGGATCTTTTATTTAATAATTTATTTTGATCTGGGAAGGTAATGATAGCTATTTTTTCCTCCAAGCAAAGTTTGCAAGTTTTTGATAGGTTGTTGTAGGCTGATGATTTTTTCCTTATTTTCCAAGATATTTTTGGTGTGGTGTGTGTTTTGTTTTTTATTTCCCAGATATACTTAGAAAGCATTGTGCTGTTCGCATATTTACTATTTGTGAAAGACATTTTGTGTACATAATTTCTTTGTTTCCATGGTCCTTCGGTTACTCCTATGTATACTTTTTCTTCATTATCTGCTGATTTTGTCGTGGCTTGGTAGATTACGTTGTTTTGTAAACAATTACCGTTTAAGGGACATTCGTTTTTTATTCTGCAGTTGCACGTGGGTTTAATTTGTTCGTGTGGTTTGTTAATAATTTTTCTGTTGTGCTTTTTTATTATTTGTGCCATGTTCTCGTTGCAACTGTAGCTGATTTTTACTGTGTTTTTGTTGAATATTTTGTGTAGTGTGCTTGATTCCGGGAAGAAATAGCTATCATTACCTTCCCAGATCAAAATAAATTATTAAATAAAAGATCCGAGCTAATCTCAAAATGTAGACATGAAAACAAATTTTTACTACGTAACTTAAAATAGAAAAATAAATAAATATATAAACAAACAATAATAAAATAAGCAAAATAAACTACTCCAAACAAATCACAAAACCACACCTGTTAGAATATGCGAAATAAAATCAAAACAAAAGAACGGATGAAAGTTATAACTGTTATAAAAATAATAAGCAAAACAATTTGACCCAAATAAATAAGCGAACAAGCGATTTCCGGTAAATGGCGGCCATTATAGACTACCAACAATAAGCTATATAAACAAATTTTTACTACGTTAACCAAAAACACCGATCAAAATAAAAGAATAAATAAATAAATATATAAGATAAAAAATAAAAATAAAAAAACAAACAAAAAAACAAGCAAAATAATTTGACATAAATAAATAAACAAATAAGCGACTTCCGGTAAAAGTAACCGCCAAAATATACTACCCATAATGCACCACTGACCCTTATATAAACAGCCGAGAAAAATAACAGCACTAGTCGCCTGACGATTGCACTAGCATGAAACAGACTGTCGCCTCTAAGTGCTGACTTCCATGTCCACTTTTATATTTATATATATATATATATATATATATATATATATATATATTGTTATATATATATATATATTGTGTGTGTGTGTGTGTTTAGGCAGCAATCCTTCATTTATACATGTTTCATTAAAGACGACAGACAAGGTACTACAATTAAGCTTTTTATTTAATTTCTTTTTTATTATTAAAGCTTCCATTATTTTTAATCTTTTTTTTTTATGTGGATGAGGTTATTATGTTTGTATTTTCCACTAGTATGTTTCAGATGGAATTTGGAAATTTGTGTATGTGTCTAAATGGGTTCTAATAGAGCTGTGGTCAGATAGGTATAACATAAGGCATCTGGATAGGCATGTAGTCATGTTATCGGTGTAATTATTTATTTATTTAATGATATGATATATATATCTATATATATGTATATATATATATATATATATATATATATGTTAGCCCAGTAGAAATGTAATTAGAATTTGTTATCTTGCCTAATTGTGTGATGCACAAAGTAAAATTTTGTATTCCACATTAGTAAATTTTATGCCATTTAATAAATATAAATTGCTTTCAAATTTTACACTCGAGTAAGAGTCTTGTGTTTTTCCATTTGTGCTTTTCATAATACTTGGGGTAAAAGACTGGCCATCTTCTCTTCCCCTAACCTTTTCCTTTTTCATCATCCCCCCCTTATCTGCATTTTTGTTTTTCTCCCAAAGAAAAAAAATCCTTTTATTGGTTTTACAGAAGGATGTTGAGAACACCTATAGATAGAACATATGAACAACAAGAAAGTTTTAAGGAAAGTCGGTAATGAGGAAAGAGGGCTTGGAGAATTTGACACTCATAGGACATATTGAAAGCAAGAGGGACAGAGTAACCTACCTAAGGAGCTGTGCAAATGGACACCGAATCATGGATTAGAAGGGATAGTAAGGAGACAAATGTTGACATATAGGATATTGTAGAGAGACACGATCGTCCGTGTCCAGAAAGAACATGGCACATAAAAGAAGAATCTGGCAATTTTGCTTGTGATCAAATAACAGAAAGTTTCTTTGATTCTCCTCTGTTTTAACACCAATTCTCATATGATCACCTTAAACGACGTTAAGCCTGATCAGTATCTAGATGGGTAACTGCTTGAGAATACTTGGTGCTGTAAGCTAGGATGTGTGGGTGGTGTGATCTAATAGATAACAGCTCGGAATTAGAACCTGGAGAGCTGATTTCTAATTCCTGCCAGTTTCATTATATTCACTTACATGCAAACACCCTTGGAAAAAGTATGAATCCACTTACCCCAGTTGTGCGTTAATTAATAAGACTTGTATAAGTAAATCATTATTATCTCAAAAAAATTCTTACACTCTAAAAATATTTTCTGGCTTTAAATAACCTACAAATTGTTGAGAAGCCATAAAACACAAAATCAATCAATCCAAAATATGTATCAGCTTTAAATAACCCATGAAGGGTTGATAAGCCATAAAAAAAAGCAATTAAAAATTTAATTTTTCAGTATTCTCCACAATTTTCTCATTGATTCAAGTAATATTATTATTTAGTTAGTTAGTTTCAATTATTCCTAAATTTTTCAATTACTTTGCAATTAAATAAGTAACTTTTTAATGAACTAAATTTTGCTGATAAAATATTATTATTTAATGATTATAATTTAATGATTTTAATGATTATCAGCACTTAGTTTATTCACTTATTTCATTACTATAACATAACTATTACTTTAATATCCACATTATTAAAATGTTAATAAGTCCTATTTTATTTATAGTAATGAAATAATATTTTAATAAACTATCTTTTGATGATGGACTTGTTTTTACAATGTATCAATTTTTTGCTGGTTACATAAAGCTGAAAAATATTTTTAGATTGTCAGAACTTTGGGGAGATAATCATGATTTATTGATACGAGCCCTACTATTTAACCCATAGCTGGGGAGGAGAAGAGGTGGCTTCGTACCTTTCCCAAGGGTATTTGTGTATAAGTAAATATAACAAACCCAACTGCAATTGGAACTTGGCTCTTCAATTTATAGTTCTGAGTTGTTAACCATTACACCACTGGACATCAAGGCTTACAGCACCTGGTATTCCCAAGCGAACACTCATCTAGGTACTGACCAAGCTTGACATTGCTTAACTTTGGTGATCATATGTGAATTGGGGTTTTAATGCAATACAGCCATCAGCCTAACTTTTTTTTTTAAGTCAACATTTCATTTCTGTCGATATTTCTGAGATGAGGGATTGTAATTATTTACATTGTACGGACTGTTGTCCTCATCTTTATTGCCATTGGCAATAAGGATGAGGACAACAGTTCAAACAATGTAAATAACATTTAGTTTATTAAAATGTTACCTATTTCATTAAATGTGACTTTTATTAAGAGATATCCAATATGTTCGAATATTACTTGGTTCATTAAGACATCAGTAGCAATCAAGTGCCATACACAATACCTGCTTAGGTGATCATGTCTGTTTGGATTCATGACTGTCTAGGAAGATTTCAAATGAAAGGCTTCCATTTCTTTCTCTGGTTGACCAGTTGCTAACCAAGGCTATAGGTCCCAATTTGTCCTACTATTCAACCTATAGCTGGGGGGAGAAGATATAAATTTATAACTTTCCCAAGGTAACAAACCAAACTGGAATATGAATTTGGCTTTCCAAATTCTCATTCTGAGCCATTATCCATTACACTACACTGCACATTATTCCATTACACCACACTGTGAATATATTACCTGTTTTAAAATAAAAATATCATTTATTTTCTCTGTTATTTTTTTGATAATCTAACAAAGTTTACATCATTATTTTTCTTTTATGATTATTCACTACAATCAAACATGAATGGGCACTGAAATTGTAGGATACCTCTGGTAAATTCTTTAAGGAACCACTGGATGTAAAAGCAACAGGTTCTTTATTCTTTTAATTTTGTTAACTTCCTCACAAGTAGTGTGTTTCTAGTCAGTTATACGTCACTAGTACAGATTCGCCAATTTTCTGAATTTCTTCACAGGGGAATTTCCTCACTCATGACAGCATTTGGCTGCATCATGCCAGCTGATGAGGGGAAAATCTTAAATTTTAGTCTTCTCAAATTGCTCAAAATTACCTTTTCCACAATTATTTTTATATAAGTAAAATACAGGAAAGTCATGAACAGAACAGGAAGAAGCAGAAAGAAAAATGAGTAGAAAGCATAAGGAAGAGATTTCTACAAATTTAAATATCTCTATAAATTTGTAGAAGTATCTACTTTTTGCTTTCTTTCCCATTTTTTTTTCTCCTTCCCATTATTTCTCTGCTGTTACTTCTTTTCATAGGCAAGGTTGTTGGTAGCCCTATGAATGCCAAAACTTTTCGACCTTTTGCTCTCCTAACAGCTGTCAGTGACTTTCACCTGTGAAGACCAAATCCATTCTGGCTTGTCAGTCAAACCAACCTTCTTAAATAACTACTTATCAGCTCTGATTTGAATCAGAAATTTGATACTTTGAGTTTGTAATTTAGTTTCAACATTGGTTTAAAAAAATATCATAAAATGTATCTCTTAAACCCTGACTCTTTGCAAGCTTTATTTAGGCAGGTTTAAAAACCATAAAATTTGAGCATCTTTTTTTTTTACAAATTTGAAAACTAAATTTTATACATGCATCTTTCAAAAATTGTCAGGTCAGGCTTCATTTTTGTAGTATTCTTACAGCATCAATTTGTGCCTCACACATACAAAGTTTTACACATAAAATTTTATTCAAGCTATTTCTTTACCACTAACCATCTGGTTTCATGTTAGTAGTTTTTCTCTTTAAAGAATATAATTTCTGCTTTTAATAAGCGCTATTTTAAACACTTTGAAAAGAAAGTGTAATAAACAAACCTAGTCTATTTTGTTATTTATTTTAATTTTTTCTAATTATTTCAAACCAAATAAGGCAATAAAGCCACTAAGATGCAAAGGGTTACTGTGTGTTAGAGAATATGAGAAAAAAACACTATTAAGGAGTGAGAACAATAAAAGACCAAGAATTAAGAAGACAGTAGATAACGATTGACATTCATTTAAATTTTTGAAGATCAATGTTGACTGGAAAGCCAGCCAGAAGTGAGTTCCTCAAGCAAAACGTGTGTTAGAAGGAATTGTTAGCATAGAACTTATGGTTAGATCTAGCCATTTCAACTGTAAAATGATGAGACCTTACTGCCAATCTAGTACTGAATTTAAATTCATAAAGTCTAGGTACCACAGAGGAAATTTCTTCAGAACATTTACCATGAAAGTATTTAACCCTTTAATTATTTTTATGTAATTTATGTTTCCTTTTTTATTATATGAATTTTTATAGGAGACTTGTTACTGCTGCATTGAAAGGGATTTAAGAACTGGTTCTGCAAACTGATTTAATTTTTATAAACGGTTTACAAGAACTAATGAGAACACCTTGGATCCAATCACTGGTTGGATGTCAAATTCTAAAGGTTCTGAATATTAATTGATGAAACGGGAATGAAAGGGTAAAGAAAATGGTCACAGTCAGTGGCAGCTGCAAAAATGTCCACTATTATGAAAGGAAGTAGAAACGATTCAACTAATTATTTGCAAGTTCTTTGCGACGGAAATATTTAGATCATTTGCAAAGAAACTTCCAGATTGTTTGAGAAGACAAAAAAATAAATAAATAAATAAACGATTACCCACCCTCCTACCCAATTGTCCAAAATTCATTCTGAGTTGTCATTCAGTACATCTTGATCCTTCATTTCACTCTTATTTCGCTTTGATGAAAACATTTATCTTTGTCTTTTTTCTTTCTTTTACTTATAACTTATTTTTTGCTTTTTATTCAGGTTGTATTACTGAGACATATTGTCAAGTCTAACTTGTATATGTGGACAAAAGTTTCTTTTCTTTTTGCAATTTTTTTTTCGATGTTTTCTTTTAGATTCATCAGACACGTCTAATATTAGTATCCTTATCACTCAGAACAAATCATTAATTTTTTTTTCAGGTTTGATGTCTACAGTAATTGTTGATATCTTGGTAACAGTGATAGCTTATTGTCTCACTAACTCAATATGTAATGCTCGGTGACGAAGGTACTGATAGCTGAGGGTCGGGGAATGAGAGAATGGGAGAAAAGTGCAGGAGAAAGAAATGCTACAGTTTAGTGTTAATGACAACAATGCAAAGCTCTGCCGTTAAAACTAGTATCATTTATGCTCCATTAGCAGCTTATTGCTCTTGGCCAGATAGGCGTATAATCTCTCATCAAAACCTTACGCTTATAATCGGTCAACACTATTGGATATGAGTCTAGAGCCTTACTTTAATTTATCCTGCTTATTAGGCTGCCTTTATAGGTTTTTTTTTTCATTAATCATGTGATCCCTTTCTTTTGTTTGCCTGACATAACGTAGAAAAAACACCACCACCAGCTTTACACTCATATCTTCATTGTCCATTGTCTCCAACATGACCATCCACCAAAATCGGTATATACCTTCACTACTATGACCATGACGACAACCATCCCCTACCCTACCAATGTCTGAGACACTCCCATCCCGACAGCATTAACTTTTACTCCCACCTCTTCCAACAAATATAACAGTGCCACTATTACCACTATCATCCTGAAGGTACCAACTCTGGGTCACAAACATAATTTCTTGTGATTAGGTGACAACAGCATTGACACAACACCCCCAATTATTACCACCACTACTACCACCACCATCATCATCATTAACAAACAAGTTCACCGTACATTTCTGTAACTGTCCATCACCATGCTACCACACCCAACCTATTAACTGGTCACCATCACAAACTAACAGCACAAAATAATCATCAGAACAAGAGACCCACTTAAGTTTTTATCTACCAGAGACCAGACTGTGGAAGATGTTGCCATGATGAATAATGACAGAGTCCATGCAACTTATGACAAATTCCATGACTGACAGTCGTTTACCGAAAAGGAACAGTATTAAAAGTTAGTAATGAGCTTCACCATTCATTATCTAAACACGGAAAAAAGAAATTGGCTTCTTTCTTTTGTGTATCTGTGTTTTTTTATATCTTTAATTTCTTGTACTTATCCTTCCTTTCATGAATTTTTCTTTTCTTTTACTACTCTTTCTCACTTTGTTCACATAAGCTCAGTGCAAATTTGCTAATGTCTTTCCATGATGTCAGTCTCTTCTGGATGGAACATCTACTTAACGCTCATTTCTACCATTCATTTTCTATCCTGTGCATCCGTGTTAATTTGGATGATTCCGGATTATTTGGATAAAAGATTAATTTGGCTGAAAAGCTAACTCTAACGAGGAACAACTTCAATGGACAGAAGAAGATAGGTAAATAATGGGTTAAAAAGTCTATGTATTTTCATCTTGTAAAACCCTGTCCATGGAGACAATTTAAAATCATAATGAATAGATAGAAATAACTGCACAATTGTGCAATGCCCATCTACTTATTGCATATAATCAGTTTACCTTGATTTGCCTTGCAAGAAACCTTGACCGTTAAACAGATCCATTTAACAATTTTAAAATATAACAAATTATGTAGCATTTATTTTGATTAACCATGTCATTTAGAATGCTTACTTCACTATGTAAATGTAAAAATCTTATTTATTTTTTTTAATCAATTCACTCCAAGCAAGAAGATAATACTACTAAGACGCAAGAGGCTATTGGCAGTAAAAGAGAATGAAAAGACTTTAGAAGGAACCAGAAACCTAATCCTAAACAGGGAATGAGAGAAAAACTTTTACTCCTGTTTAAAAGAACAAGCTTACTCCTGTTTAAAAGAACAACCAATGTGTAAACTGAATGGTAGATGAAACTATCTACTCCTATTGAGGAGATGAATAAATAATTAGTAAATAAAATTTCAGATTTCAGGTGTAGATTTTAGAAGTATAGAGCTGAATTAAGCAATTGTCAGCAATTTTGTTTGTAATCATTTCACCCCAAGGAAGGTGATAATGCCACTTAGACACAATGGGTTACTGGAAGTGAAAGAAAATGAGAAAACTTTAGAAGCAACCAGAAACCCAATCAACAGGAAACAAGGGATAAACTTCTACTGATAATCTAAGTGAGAGATGTCTATAAAAAGGCACTGTTGATTATTTACAACTAATTTGTTTAAATAATGCACTGACTATTGTTTATGTCACATAGCAATAATTGATGCACAAAAATAAGAAACCAACTAATTGTTTTAAATTCTTGGAATATCGGTGCCATTTTAAATTGAAGGAATAAAAAGTACTTTGATAAACGTTTGTGGTGAATAAATATTTCTTTAACAAATAACAAAGTAATATTGACTTTACTTAATTGATCATCTCTTTGTTTCTTATCATATGCAGAATTTTAGTTAGCACAGGTAGTATATTAAAAAATTCAACCACAATTGTTTATGTTTTATCTTGAAATAAGAATATATTTTAAAAACAAACACTTATTAAAAAATATAAAATAAGATGTTGCTATAATTTCAAAAACCTTGTACCAAAGAAATGCTTTACAGTTTAAATCTGATCAATTTTCAAAAGAAACAATTGAATGAATAAACATTTAATCTACTTGAACTAATCCAGATTTCTTGTATTTCGTGCTTTCCATTTAAAATGGATGTGTGGGTGACATAATGGTTATCTATTCAGGAAATAAAATCAACAGACCAAGTTCAAAATCTTGTTGAATCAGTTGCGTTCACTTAGCACTAATCCTCTTGGAAAAGGCATGAATCCATCACTTCCCTCTCAGCTATCAGTAAAATAACAGAGTAGCCAGTCTAAAAGGACAACTCTCAATTCCAAACATACCAATAGGAAATTCACATGAGAGCCATGATCACCAATGTACTGAAGCAAAATGATATTTTAAAAATCGTTTTAGTCTCGACATTTAAAAATATGACTTCCAGTCCTTTTGATTTAGTACCTCATTGAATAAAATTATGAAAAGAAAATGAAACCCACAGAAAAGAGTTCATTTTCCACATTTGATATGATGTGTCTGCAGGTATATTACTTTTTATTTATAACCTTGAATTTTCCAGAGACGTTTCCATCACTTTTTTGTGTTTATTTATTGCCAAAATTTTCTTTTGCCTTTCCAAACTCTAACATGGTAACATAATTTCTTTACTGAGGGGAGAAACCTGTCTGTACTGGTGATGCTTATACAACAAATCAATTTTTGACCAGTATATTGTTCATCTTGATTTCAGTTGCTTTTTATTACAACTACTCAGATTTTCAGTTTATAGCTATTAGTAAAAAGCAAAGATCAGAAATAAAAAATCAGCTCTTAGTAAGACTTGAACTAACATGCATTTTGCTCACCTTTTTGTAACAGCTGCTCTTTGAGGAAAAATGAAAATTTAATTTAAATGGTTTGATTTCTTCTATCAACCATAAGTGTTTTCTAACTTAATAGAGTAGTGTAGTTATGGGAAAAACAATTTCTTCAAGGCAAAAGGGATGGAAGTTTATGAGACATGGAGTGCTTATTCATATTTCTCTATTGTGCTGCTTATTAACAGCTGAAGACTGATGACCTTAATGGCTGCCATGAAAAACAGCAGAAATTAAGATGAAAGAAATATAAGACAAAAATTAATAACAATGACAATGCTTCATCTATATAAATAAATGTGTCACATTTTTTTCAAATTTACTCCTAGAGGCTCTAGCCCAAAATATCAAACCATTTTGGAATCAGACCAAATCCATGAGCAAATTAAAAACATTCTGTGCCTGATCCAGACCCGGACCCACAATCCTGAAATCTTGGATTCCCAAGTTTTCATTACTGTGGTTGCTTTTGGTTATTTTTTACATGATTTTTTGTGACAAATTTTTTGTACGATAACAATTTTTATAACTTGGAAATAAATTTGGGAATAATTTAAAGTAATTGCAAAATCCAGAAAAAGTTACCCATGAAATAAAAATAAATGTTTGTAGGGAAAGAAAGGATCTACATACATCCAACCGTCCTTAAATCAAGTGGTGGCAGAAAAAATATTGTTGAACTTTTAAAATGTAAGCTTAGATATTAATGCAATACTTAAATGCAGCAATCAATTTTGAATTTTTCTGTAATTTATTGTTGTCTATCATATACGGCAGCAGTATGCCTCGCAAAAAGAAATCTCTGCCAACAGAGGACCAGATTGCAATCAAAAGAGCCAATGCTGCAGCAGGGAAAAGAAAGCCCTGTGCAAATGAAAACCCAAACCAAACGGCAGCCAGGAGAGTTTCCAATGTTGAGAATAGGTAAAGACTTAGGGACTCTTGAAATACCTGTACTAGCAGAAGGCCCAATCAAGAGCCTTCCACAGGAGCTAGCTTAATTGCTGTCCAAAAGGGCAGCTTTTAAACTAGTCTAACAATGAGTGAAATTCAATTCAAAATTAGTCATATCCTACAGAAGTCAAAATTAAAAAAGGGAGAAAAGTCCAATGTTTTCACAAATCACACTTTTTCAATGTACCAGCAGTCATGCTTTATCACTGAGGGTGTTCAGGCCTTTCAACATCACCCACACACCCTGTTGATAATTTCACAAAAGAAATTTGTGATAAGGAACATTAAGGGCAGATAACCCAGACTGAAACTGTATAAAATGGTCTTTCATTCCAAAGTATTTTGTCATAATAATTATTAAACTGAATTTAGGTACAGATTACAGAGTACAGTTTATTAAACTGAATTTAGGTGCAGATTACCTCATGAAGATTGAACTTGCTTACACATTAGTTAGGGGCTGTGAGACTAGCTTGCTAACCCTAGCTTGACAGTAAAATACTTAAAATATTTCCAAAGCTAGCCCAAGGCCACAAAAAGGAGCACTCAGTGAGTATCAAACTCACTAAATAGTAATGGTCTATGAGACTAGCTTGCCAATGAGTTGCCAATAATCAAGTGACTAATATGTTTGTCTTTGGCCCTGAAGTTTAGCTTAATTTGCTACAGAGATAAAGAAGCAAGGTACTCATTGAGGAAAAAACTCGTCAAACTTGCTGATTGGTCTGTGAGAGCAGCATCATTTTATGGCAAATGCCCTAGCAGTAATAAAAATGAATAGATGTTTGATGATTTGACAATTTTAAAAGCAGAAGCTGAAAGTAGATCAAAAGATATGTTTTTAATTAATTAGTATTTGATGAACAGGCAAAAATCACAGCTGATTTTGTTAATATTTCAATGTTTATTTACATTCTCCACAGAATTATTATTAATGGAAGTAACCACTTTTTAAAATTAAAATGAATTAAATTAATTTTATGAGGATGAGGTGTATAAACATTGTCACATTAACGAGTATTTGATGATCAATCAAAAGTCATGGGTGATTTTGTTAATATTTCAATGCTTATTTATATCATCTACAGAATTATTATTAATGAAAATAACCTTTTCTTTAAATATAAAATAGTCTTAACTCTCAAACTAATTGTATCAAATGCTACTAAAAGGAAATAAATTGATGTTATAAGGATTAAGAGTATATACATTGGCTTATTTTTTAAAAAAATCACCCACAACTTTTATCTCCAGATTAATAAACTATTGAGGACAAGCAATAACTTATGGTTGTAATGCTCATATATAATAAATGTTGTCATTTAAGAATGGAGTAATGGTTAACAAGCTATTTCCACAGAATATTATTACTGTTAAAATGAGTTTTAGCTGAAGTGTATGCACCACACTCGTTGCCTTGAGTCTGACTAAGCTAAGCTTGTTAAATATTATTACTAAGTAACTACTGTAGTGCAATAAATATCATGCCATAACTATTTTAATGACTCTGATCCTCACACATGAGACTTTGTATTATAATAAGTAAAGCTGATTAAAGCAGATGTTCACAATGATTAGCAAACTAGTCTATTACTTAGATGAGTTCAGTCTTCATTTGGTGCTCAACACTTGTGTGAGATTAAGCCAAACTTTGCTGTTGAGCAGGAACTAGTAAGTTATTTTTTACTGTCATTTAATACTGGTTCTTTACAAGATACCTCACTTGCTGACATGAATCAGTGTTAGTTCAGCATTGTAAATAACTATAGTCTTGTATCATCATGAACCTGTGTGTAGCAAGGAATTCTTGCAGACCATTCATATTGAAATGACTTTGATCCATACTAGGCACTCCATGTTTGTAACCTTATATCTGTATAAGCTAAGCTTATTAAATCTAAAGCAAACATTATCGTTGAGGATGTTGAATTTTGAATTCAAACTCTGTTAAAAACCAGGTTTTCCAATGCTGATTTTCACAGCAGACATGTCTTTTATACTTGGAAGACAACCTTCTTATCCTCATTGCCCCATTTTGTGCACTCAGTAAATGTTAGTCATGTTTAATTACCTACAAGCATGTTGGAGTATCAGTCATCTTTTCGTTGCATGACTGCCAGAGATTTTACAAGGTAATACCTATGTATCATAATAATTTATACATTTACATAAACATTTAATAGAAAAAATAGAACTGTTATAGAATAAAGATTTTTTTTTTTTCTCATTTTTTTCTTCTAACTTTCAATAATATTGAAATTAAGAAAAGCAAAATGAGATAAAAAAACCAACTCTGTCCTCTCATTAATATTATATATATATATATATATATATATATATATATATATATATATATATATATTAATATATGTTTCATTAAATAATATAGATAAGTGTTGTCTATATATTTTATGTAATTTTATTATTTAATGAAACATGTATTAATGAAAAAATGCTGCCTAAATATACACAATATATATATATATATATATATATATATATATATATATATATATATATATGAACGATAAAAATTATTAAAATAATTGAAATCTTCAGACACACTGGGTTGTAGATTAATATTCTTTCGTTTTTATTATTATTATTTATTTTGATTCCTCGACTAGTTTCGGCCCACATGGCCATCATCAGGAGAAAACAATATTTCTGCCTCGCTGGTAGCATTAAACTACAGAAATGAATGTCTTGATGGAGAAAATGAACTTTTGTCTGTAGTTTTCATTTGTTTTTTTATCTTTTTAACATGAATTTATTAACATTCCTTGTGTTGGTCAAACAGTCTCTTTTAAGTTTATATAATATATATACACACATATATATATATATATATATATATATATATATATATATATATATATATATATATATATGTTATTACTATAAATGTACTTTCATAAACATCAGAATCAATTCATATATATATATATTATTATTTTTTAATATTTTAATATTATTCTTTTCGATATTTTTTCAATAATATTTTGAATTTTTAAGTGGTTTTAAATTTTAATTATTAGTTGTTATTAATAATATTAATAATATTATTAATAATATTTTTATTTTATATTTTTTGTTGGTAATCTTTAAAATAATGTCAAGTGTTAACTGTAAATTATATTAATCTGTATCTTTGAAATTAACCACAATATGCCTATATTTGATAATTTATTCTTCCTTTTCTTCTTTCGCCTCCTCTTTTCCTCCCCACCCCTTTTGTTTTCTATTATGTCTTATCTCTTTTCTTCACTTTTTCTTTGTCTCTCTTTTTCCTGTGAAAGGACTTATTAAACATGTCAAAATGTTTGGCACTTTACCATACCACCCTTATATATCTTAATAAAGATAGATTTAAGCATACTCCTATTTCCCTCTCTAATTTTGATCATATTGGTCGTCTCCCTCTCTCTATCACCTTACATCAACTTAAATCTACCCCTCAAAAACTTATATTAAAATAATAATATGCAAATTTTTAAACTATTTTCTTTTATACTTGGAAATGTGATCTGAGGAACCAGGAAAAAATCCCATTCCTCAGGAAATAAAATATAATCTATGAACCCTTAATGTTGTCTGTTTTTTAATTTAACTTATATATATATATATATATATATAAAATGAAGAGGTTATAATGGTTCCAACGAGAGAAAAGTGTGTATATTAAAAAGAAGAGAGGTACCGCAAACTTTTTTGGTTGTAATGTGGGTTTTTAAAAAAATATTATTCTTTATTTTTCATAGTTTTACATTTTTTTAAAAACCCACATTACAACCAAAAAAGTTTGCGGTACCTCTCTTCTTTTTAATATATATCTATATATATATGCATGTATGTATGTATGTATGTGTATACACATTTGGTATATAGAACACAAGCAGATTTTGACATCAAAGTAGTGAGTAAAAAAAATATGGTACTTTATCTACTGTGTACTATTGCACAAGTAAGGTTAAGGTAATATTTGTGTGTGTGTGTGTGTAATTTATTTACATGTCATTATGTTAAAAAAATACAACCTCTGTTTCATTATTACAATTTTTCTTAATTTCATTGTTACTGAAATTAGTAAAAAATTGAAATAAAAAAATACCATCTCATTCATATTGTTTAATAATATATATGTTTTTAATTTATTTCTTTAAACGTTATTTTTAATGGATACTCATATTTGAGTAGATGCTCTGTTTTTATTTATTTATTTATTTATTTTCATTCCTTAAGGAATTGACTTTGTTTATGTTAGGATATGAAACAGAGTAGATATTTCAAAGATCGGGAGAGATATGCTTTCAAAACCACTATTCAGACTTTGTTTGATCATGAGGTCCTATGTGGCTGACAGGTCAAGGCACATCATATCTAATGACATTTTTCCTCTAGGGGATGCAGGTTCAAATCCTGCCAAAGAATGCATATTTTTCTAACAAGATTTCTCAAATATTCAGGCCGATAAATGTAAGTAAATTAATTTACTGTTTAATAAATAAATAAAAACAGAGCATCTGCTCAAATATGAGTATCCTTTTAAAAATAACGTTTAAACAAATAAATTAAAAATATGTCGGATTTAATCCATTCCTTATTTCCAAGGAATTAATTTTAATGGGTTTAATTTTTAATTGTACATTTTTAATATTTCAGTTTAAGCTTTATTTTAGTAGACACTTTTTAATTGAAATAGATGCCACATCATCTATTTCAAATAAGAAGTGCTCACTATAATAAAGTTTGGAGTAAAATAAAATACTACCTCTGACTGATTATCCCATTTTTTAAAATTTCAATAACATTAAAATTAAGAAAAAAATAGATAAAATTACCAACTATATTCTATAATAGTTATCATATTTAATGTATCAAATGTATTAAAACCAATATCAAGAACAGAACCTCAGATATGACAGCTGTATGCTAACACTTCACTTGTCCATTCATGTTATTTTAATTACTCTTGCATATATAGAAACTAAAAAGGGATATCATAAATTAAACTCAGATTATATTTTTTTCATTTTATGCTAAAATTAATTTTCTATTTGGGTTTGTATCAACAGCTCTAGTACATGGGAAAAAATCTATAGTAAGGAACAAAGTTCTACTTGCAAAAAGTGGAGGAAAAAGTCTCCCCATGGATAGAGTATTCTGGTGTAGGTTGAACAGGGTCTTTTACAGGAGGTGAGAAACAGACTGAAATATAGTTTGTCCTTGACTTAGAAATCTATGACAGGTTCTATAAAAGTTGTAAAACAAGCTTAGAGGCCATCAGCCTCACTTTGAGAGGATGCAGAATGTGACTGTGATATGAGTTGTGTTTACGATAAAAATCCCCTCAAGTCAAAATGATTGACAACTTGAGTGGGTGGATATACCACATGATGGAATCTGCGTCAAAAATCAGAAAAGGTTCCTAAAACCTTATACTCTGGAGGGAAAGACATTGAAGGAAACAATTTTTTTTCACTAAATAAACTAAAAGAAAAAATAGCAGTTATGATAATAATAATAATAATACATACATACATACATACATACGTACATACATACATACATACATACATACATACACGCACCTATGTGCAAATACTGTTTCAAATATATGAATGTTTCATTAAATATGATAGACAAAGTATATTTTGTAAGTTTTTCATTCAATTTTTCTTACGTCCTAACAATATTTCTTTTGTGAGGACTGGGTGTGTGGCGTCCATAGTGTTTTATGTCCTGTGCACTTTCAGTGAATACCTTAGTCATTTTCAAAGGTATAATAAAAGCCACAAAAATATATTGGTGAGGCTAAGGAATTTAAATAAAAGAGTATGAACACAAAAGAATTCTTTTTACACAGTGATTTAGTCATTCATCATCATGAATCTGACAATAGTTTCAACTTAAAAAATACTGCTCTAATTAAAAGTGCAAAAATACATAGAAAGTACAGAGGCAAAATACATAGAAAGTACAGAGTTTTTTAGTCTTCCATGGTAAATTTGCATACAGGTTCTTACATGTCACCATTCTTAACAAATCTTCTGTTGTAGTATGGAATATTGTTGTAGCATACCTATGGACAATAATGGATATGTCCCCATTCACATAAATACAGTAGTAAATACTGTATGTTGGTCTGCAGTTGAGAATTCATCTCCAGCTGTGCTGGTCAAACTCTCTGCCTTCAGGCAGAGAGGATCCCCAGATGAGGCTGTCAAAGGGCAGAGTCTTGTCTTGGTAAACAGCTACCTGACCCCGTTTTATACGAGGTATATGGGGAATTTTTGGCCGAGCCTAAGGGTTCAGATATCCTACATTAAATTCAGCCTTGTGCCACATCTGACCACATGGACAGTTGGTAGATATCCTGCAGTTGGAGATTCATCATGGAATTCACTTGACTTATTTCTAGTAGTTGACTGCTTCTTCTACACACTGTTGACGAATCTTATATGTGTTGTTCTTGTCCTAAGTATTATCATTTATCACCAGCCTTCATTTAATTATTTTATTCAGTAACCTTCCCTAGGTTACAACATTTTGGCGATGAGGATTAGCCAAAATTACAACAGATATTTAAAAACAACAGCTATAGGAATAAAAACAAGTCATCGGGGAAACTAAATGAAATCAGCTAAATTCTTGTGTCTAGACACATCAGACACCAGAAATTTTTAAGTTTAAAATTTTGTGTCCCGCATCTACAGCATTTCCTCTTGGTGAATAATTATAACTAAACTTTTTATTTTTATTTACTTCAGTCCTGAGCCAGCTCTAGGGTAGCTGGCAACCCCGGGCAAGCTGAATGTATGTTGACACCCTTACAAGAATAATATTTTTAAATTTTCACAAAGAGAAAAACTGAAAATGTAATACCCACTCATTCAGTGTTCTGTTATGGTGTTTCTCCATACCCGGATATAAGAGACCCGGATATAAGAGAAATCTTGACATCATAACAGAAAAAATTAATAATCAAATTCTCAAAATTTTTACTCCACTTAGGAAATTTAATATTTTGGTGTTTTTTGTATTTTATTTATTATTTTCACATTTTTTCTTTTTTGTTTGGAAGATCCCAAAACACATGGCATGATGGCACCCTGCACCACTGCCTGAGTTGCCAGTACCTTGAGCTAGCCTGCTCTTGTCCCTACATATATATAATTTCATCAATAAGAATATTACTTTAGTCTAATGAAGTTCTTTTAAAGATCAAAATGTTCCTTATAGAATATTTTCTGTTTTGACTTCCAACTACCAAATATAATAGAAATTGGTCAGTAGATCTTGCTTGCCTGGTTTCAACTGTCATTTTTAATTTTAAAAAAAAGGGATTGTACAGTGGAATTTTTTTTTTTTTTTTTTTTTTTTTTTTACATACTGAAATGTTCTCAGCCTTACAAAAATCTGCCCAAACATTAGATTTTTGTGGGTGAACAGTTTCTTGGTCACACCTTAAAATTTTAAGCATCCCATAAGTTTTAAGTACTGGGATCACCGGAGAAAAGAAGATATAATAATATAAAGAAAAAGATAAAGGCCTAAGACTAACTGATTTATAATAAATCCATATTTTTAACAGGGTTTTTTGCAAGTATCTTGTTTAGTGAAATATGCAGCAATATTTATGAGATGTATGACATTAGCTGACAGATATATACATACACACACACACACATATATATATATATATATATATATAAATATACATATATAAGTGAACATAGAAGTCAACACTTAGAAGCGACAGTGTTTCATGCTAGATGCAATCGTCAGGCTTGACGATTGCATCTAGCATGAAACAGACTGTTCACTATGTTCACTTTTATATTTACACACTATCTCTGATATTGAGCACTTTATCCCATAAATATAGCACATCTTAAGACTATATTTCTTCCTATATATATATATATATATATATATATATATATATACATACACACCTTTCAGTTTCAAATAGACAATTGTTTTTTTTTTAGAAAATTTTACCTCATTCTCAAAATCCCTTTTCTGAAATATTTAGAAATCTTCCTCCAATACCTTTATTTATGTTGAGAGCAGCCTAGGACTAAGTAAAAATTATAAAAATTATTAAAACAATTCCAACAATCACTTTTAATCCTGAAATATGTATGTATCTCTCTCATATATATATGTGTGTGTGTGTGTGTATTTAAGCAGAAATCCTTCATTTATACAGGTTTCATTAAAGACGACAATCATGGTACTACGATTAAGCTTTTTATTTAATTTATTCTTGTGATTGAACAAGTGTTTTCTTTTCTGAACACAGAGTTTGTAGAAACTGTGGCAATGTTCTGTAATTCCAAGCATTTTCAGCTATATTTTTAATCTTTATCAAGGATGAATTTATTTTTACTTTTTAATTGGATGTAAGGTTTTATATATATATATATATATATATATATAGAGAGAGAGAGAGAGAGAGAGAGAGAGAGAGAGATAGAGCGACAGATAAATAATGATTTATTCATTTTCTATGGTTTATCAACACTTTGCACATTATTTAAAGACAGAAAATGCTTTTAGATTGTAATATTTTTTTATAGATAATAATGACACAAGTCTTACTAATTAACCCATAGTGGGGAAGAATATGTGGATTTATACCTTTCATAAGGGTATTTGCACATAAGTGAATATAACAAACTCAAAGACAACTGAAACTTGACTCTCTGATTAACAATTCTGATCTATTATCCATTAAATTGCACATCTTAGCTTACAGCACCTGGTATTCCCATGCCATCACCCATCTAGGTACTCACCAGGGTCAATGTTGCTTACCTTTGGAGATCATATGGGAACTGGTGTTTCAGCATGTTGTGGCCATAAGCTTGATAGATACATATATAGGTAGATAGAATTAAAATTTTAAAAAAAAACTCAGAACAATTTGTTTGCAAGTTGACTTTTACCTTCTGGCTTGTCTGGTCAGAAGTGATAGGACCAATGTTTATTTATTCAAGTTATTGATCCTGGAACTCGTGGTTAGATGAGCCAGGAGCTAAACGTGTACTTGCTGTATGCTTTTTGATTTTAATTCAATCTAAGATTGGTCTGTTTTTTTTCTGAAATGCTGAGCACTTTATATTATTATTTGTTATGTTTTTGGGTGTAAAAGGATTTCCTTCTTTCATATGCCAGAAAGCACACAAAAGTGCATTCTATGACATTACATTATCATTACATTATGACATTCTGTGATATTAAATTATTACATTGACATTTTATGATATTACATTAACATTCTATGATAGTACATTATATTACATTATGACATTCCATGATATTACATTACATTACGGTATTATATGATTTTATGTTATATTACATTATGATATTATGTGATATTACATTATTTCACATTATTATTACATTGTATGCTATTGCATTATATTACATTATTATTACTTTTGTACTGGTGAGATGGAAAAGTACTAGGAAGAGGAAAATAGTCAGTTATGTCCTGACCCCAAAAAGAAGAGGTATTGAGCAAAATTTCATGGAAAAATTAGCTCAGTGGGAGGTGTTGTAATGGAATGTTCCACTCTCCCTATCGCCTATTGTGGACTGACTATATCAGTAGATATAGATAGTGTGCACAGGATATACCTGTCAGACTTGCTTCAGGAATTACTAGCTTGCTAACTGATTCCCTGTCTTTCAGTAGTGTATTCTCTTTTACAATAAACCTCTCTTTCATCTATGCGCAGGTTGCTGTTCCTTTCACTTGAGTACCATCTTTGTCTGTTTGTAACCTCTTTAAGGATACAATAATTACATTCTATGCTTATTACATTATGATATTCTATGCTATTACATTACATTATGACATTTTATGATATATTCTATATTATGACATTCTATGATATTACATTATTATATATTGTTATATATCCTAAATTAGCTATGTCATCTAATAATAATAGCTATAATTAATTTTACAAATGCATTAAAATATAAAAATAATTATTTTTCTCTGTATGATATTTATTTTCAATATTTCCTATTTAGTGAACTCTTTTGATGACTGCCACCTCATTGTCAATATAACTATCACAAGATATTATAAGACCAACTTGCATTTTGAAGGGATGGGTTTTTTTTTTAAGTATATGACACAAAGTGGCTTTTATGACTGATAGCACTGGTACAGCAGTATCTCTATAAACTGAATAGAGATATGTATACTTAACAGACACTCAGGCATTTGCATGCATTTCTTTGTACACAAATGCACATATATCTCTATAACATGAGTACAGCTGTATATAATCTATAGAAATTTATAAGCATTTGAATGCATTTTTACTTGTGTATACAAATGGTAAGAGTAATATTAGCCATTTCCTTATAAGGAAACATTCGGCAATCATTGACCAAGCAGCCAGTACTATTGTTGGTTGACATTTATAAATTTCTCTCTTAAAGTATTTTAGCATGAATAGCAAGAACAATAAAAGTGTAATCAAGAAGACAGTAGATAATTCCTAGATAATTGTATTCCCAGAACTTCATTGTTGCTCATGTTCAGTCCATGGTATTCTCATTATCCATCTGTGGAACCATATTTCTGTTGCCTGAAGTCTCTTCTTCATCGGTGAGAAGATTGTCCAAGATTCACTGCCATATAGGAGAACCGACAGTTTAGTATTCTTTTCTTTGCTTCTAACAAAATTTGTCTTGCTTCTTAATACTTTGCTTAGCTTTTGGAAAGCACCTTTCTTTAACCCAATGCCCCTATGGGTTTTGGTGTCACATTTTTCTCCCCCTCTTAAAACACTTTTTAGATATTAAAAGTTTTGTAGTTGCTTGATTTTGGTATCTCCAATTTGTAATTTGCATGTGGGGCTGTTCGTTTTGCTGACAACTATACATTCTGTCTTCAAACATGCGCTGTGTGTGGACACAAATGGAAACAAATTTATATAAAATAAAATCATCTATATATATATATATATATATATATTAAAGAGAAGCCACAAATGTTTTTGATTATAATGTGGTTTCTTTAAATTTATATTATACTTTATTTTCCATATTTTTTTCCTACATGTGTTTCAGGTCTTATGACCTTCATCAGGCGAAGAATGGTTATTTCCACAGATTATTCAAAGGAATTAATTTTTTCTTATGTCTTTTATGTTTAACCATTGTCTTTTGTGTGTGGTAGTAATCCAAATTCTTCTTGGACTAATGGAAAAATCTTTTGCTAAAGGGGTAATAAATTAGGATTGGTCAGAGAAAGAGGAAGGAATGAAGTCTTTGATCTTATCTTTTTATGTCCTCAGTATCATTTAAAATTTTTCTCCATTTTTGTATTATTTTGTGTGTTTTTTGCTAGTGTGTGTGTGTGTATATATATATATATATGTATGTATATATAGTTATCTCCACAGAAAACATGATACCTAAGAGTTAAAATTAATTTTAAAAATTAAAAATCTTTTTTGAAAATTATCTTAGTTTTAATTTCAAGTCAGCAAATTAAATTTAATATTTCCAATAAACAAAATACTTTGCTATATTTCAAAAACTAATATAAAACTAATTTAAATTGACTTTTTTACTAAAATAGCTAATTAACACACTTCTTTAGTTGTCTTTCATCGTAATTTAAAACTCTTCTATATAATAAAGGTGAATGTCAGTGTGTCACACTTTTTCAACTTTACTCCTAGAGGTCGTGTCCCAAATATATACTATTTTGGAGTAAATTAGAAACATTCTGGGCCAGATCTGAACCTGCAATCCTGAAATTTTGGATTCCCAAGTTTTCATTACTGCAATTATTTTTGGATTCTACTATCTTTGCTTCTACTGAAAAACAAAAACAATTATAAGGACACAAATCACTAACTTTCAATAGCTCATGTTCAAATAAAAAATTACTGTTCTCAAATTACAGTGTTTCAAAATAAAATTGTCTGTATTTTTAACTTTACTCCTAGAGGCTGTAACTCAAAATATCATACATTTTTTGGAATCAGGCCAACTCTATGAGCAAATTAAAAATATTCTCGGTTGAATCCAGACCCACAATCCGGAAATTTTGGATTCCCAAGTTTTCATCACTGTTATTGATTTTGACGATTTTTTTACGTGATTTCTTGTGATAAATTTTTTTGTATGATAACAATTATTATAACTCAGAAATAAATTTTGGAATAATTGAAATCAATTGCAAAATCCAGTGAAAGTCACCCATGAAATAAAAATAATTGTTTGTACAGAAAGTAAGGACCTATGTACATCAAATTATCTTTAAATTAAGTGGCAGCAGAAGTATTATCATTGAACTTTTAAAAGGTGAGGTTAAATATTAATGCAATACATAAATAAAGTGATCAAATTTGAATTCCTCTGTAGCTTATTGTTGCCTTTGGAATCTACTTTTTGCCTATTGCATCTACTTTTCCTTACCTATTGTGATGAAAGCCCAATCAAGAGCCCTCTGCAGGAGTTAGTTTAAATGCCACCTGATAGGGTGGCTTTTAAGCTAGTTATTAAAGAATCTTCCAAAAATAAAATATACTTTTCTGAAATTTTATTTTATGAATATTAGCTAATTTAAAGTATAATTAATCTGATTTGAAACAAATATTATGTACTTTAAGTTTAAAATATTGCAGAAATGCATTTTTAAGACATTGATAACTATTTATTTAAGCTGTTTGGGTGTTGACAGATTGATGTTTATCTAATGTTGTTCTACTGGGGCTTTATCTGTAAAAAAATAATTAAACAATATAACGTAAGTGCCTTTTTTTAGAAGTACTCAGTAATCTTAAAAAATTAGGAAAATATTCTCTGTAATCTAATGTATTTTTTAAATATTTTTGCTTTAAATTTACAACAGTTATTCTTATTTTCTTATATTGTCTTGTATTCACAAAAATCTGCATGTTTATACAGATACAAAATAAAATTCACAATTCTTTTAAAAATATTGGTGTTTGATGATTTACATTAAGCTTTTCCATTTATGATTAGTAAAAATAGTTTTTACTTAATAATAATAATATCATCTAAAAGGGAGGAACTATTACAGAATTTTAAAAGATTTAAAACTTCAGTTATTAACTTATTTTAAATAAAATTAAAACAATTCTTGTAAAAATTCATTATCCATTGAAAACAATTTTTTTTAAGACAATAGTGTTCTTAATATATCTTATTTATAAATCAATTAAAATTTTCTAATTAATTATGTCTTAGTTTTATTGCATTTTTTAACTTACAATTCGAAGCAGATTTTCGTTAAATGGCATTTCCATTTTACAAGTTGTAGATTTAAATTCTTCAAGGAGTTCTGCTTTTAGCTAATATAATTATGAAAAGGGTGAAATATTGATTTCTCAAAATTTTATAAAATTAAGTAAATAAAAAAAGATGTAAAATGAAAAAAAAATTTTTACCAAGATTTTCTAAAAAAAAATTTCAAAAATAATTTAATTCATTTGTGAATAAGTTCTGAAAATTTCTTTAAAATCTCACAATTATTTCATTTTACAAGAATTTTCTTACAGTGACAAAGACGCTAAAATTTCCTGTACTAATCTCTCCCTACCCCTTGGTGATGCAAGAAAAACAAGATTTTTAACCAAAATTTCAAACATGCTAGAAAGGATTAAAAAATTTAATAAAATAATCAAAAAATACTTTTGTTTTTCCTTTTAATAATAACAAACATTTTGACAATAAAACTTTGTTTTCATCAAATTTGAGGCCTGGTATGCTCTTTTTTCAGCAAATTAGTGGAGGTACCTACATAAAACCATATACTTAGATATTTGAATGCATTTCTGCATGTGTGTGTGTGTGCGTGTGTGTGTGTGTGTGTGTGTGTGTACACAAAGGCACACTAATATATTTTTATAAAATGAAAAGCAACCCCATCCCTGACTTATTTCATAAAACCACAGAAGGAATAAGAAAATTTTAAGGCAAAATTGCAAACATATGTGCTGAGCACAAAGAAAACAAAAATGTATTTAAATGAAAGTTATGAAATATGTTTCATGTAAAAGGTTAGCAAATGAATAAAAATAATGAGAAATTTGCTGAGAAATGCCAAAATTAAAATAGCCACCTGTGTTTTGACAATGTTTTGAAGAAAAGCAGCAAATCTTATAGCCTGGTGAGTATTAAAATATACTCTTAGAACAGACAGTTTTGGGGGCATCTGTTATTTTTAAAGGGTAAACACATCTCCCAATGTGGGATAGTATGGTAGATAAATTTAAATTTTGTATGGGAAAGAAGAATTTTTTTTGTGAGAATCAAAATCATTTCTCTTGTGACTATCACTGCATATGACTACTATCAACATCATCAACACTATGACCATTATGAGTGATATTTGACATAGATTAATGGTGAGATTAACCATTTCCATGCAGGAAACAGTCTGCATTCATTTACTGAACAATTAATGTTATTTTCATTAAATATTTAAAATCTTTCATTTTTAATTTTTTTAAAAATTATTTCGCCCCAAGCAAGGATACAAGGGGTTACAGAGAGTGAAAGAGAATGAGAAGACTTTAGTGAGAGGTGAGGAGAACGAACTGGATTTAGGAAGACAGAAGATGGCAGTTGGTGTTTCATTTAAATTTTTCAAGATTGTAGATGGCAGGGAAACAAGAAATCAGAAGTAAGTTCCACAGC
This sequence comes from Acanthosepion esculentum, assembly GCA_964036315.1. Classification (NCBI taxonomy): domain Eukaryota; kingdom Metazoa; phylum Mollusca; class Cephalopoda; order Sepiida; family Sepiidae; genus Acanthosepion; species Acanthosepion esculentum. The sequence continues at coordinate 52,203,992 of OZ038487.1, read as the reverse complement.
TGAGAAGTGCGAGAAAAGAAACTATTAGAATAGGACAGATGGTTGCCTCTAGCTAGCTCAACAGTAAAACAATGAGACCTAATTGCCAATCTAGTAGTATGCTTCAATTATGCAGATGAGGCACTAAGGAAAACAGCTTTATCAGAACAATTACCATTATAATATTTGTAGAAAACACAGAGGGAAGCCATGTCATTTCAATGAGAAAGTCATTGAAGTTGAGATGCCAGGTCAGGATCGATTACATAACAGACAATTCTTTGAATTTTGTCAAGGACATCAAGATATATAGTAGGAGCACCAGACCAGATATGGCAGCAATATTCAATACATATATGCAAAATGGATTCTAACAAGAAAATTTGTTTGGCACAATATTTTCAACTTTCCTAGCAGGAGACCTAGCAGTAATTCAATATAATCACTCCACTTCATATCAGTGGAAAATCTGAACCCAAGAATGCGCAAAGAGCTGCTCTTCTGGAGGTTAGCATCAGCCATGCTGATGACAGGCAGAAAAGATTCTCATGGTGATTACATGAAATTAGTTTTATTTTGGAGGCATTAAAATTTACAAACCATTCTTTACCCCAGTTAACCACCGATTGAAAGTCCTTTTTGGGAGCAGTTGCCAGAGTTAATTTGTTGGATCTGTCAGAATTGCTACTAAGACTGGAGTAGGGAGTTGTATCATCTGCATTAATACCTAGCTGGGAACTGTTTAAAACAGTTTTTCTGAAAAATAGGTTTCTCAGTTCACTGTTATTTTCTTGTACTGATGGGAGTTTCCTTTCGAAACTTTTGTTTAACACATTGAATGCCAACCAGAAGATAATCTGTGGTTGGTAGTTTTATTATGACAATGACGATGAGTTATCTCATGCCAGGCATTTTCTGATACATTTTCATCTGCAGGTGCCAATAATGAATTTATTCTTGTGATACTTTTAGTGTGAAAACAATATTAAGACATCAGTTGAAGCTATAAATTAACACACAAAACTTTTTATTTTCTAAGTTGGCTATTATAAAGTTGGTGCTTGAAGTCAGATTTCATAATTGACCTTTGACAGTCAATGTGTTAAGGTAGTGTAGAAAGTCAACATCTTCACAATATCATTATTTTCCCTTCTTGTTATATGTAATACCCATTTCAGTCATTGCTGTTGGAAGCAAGTCATCAAGTGAAGTGGTTTTTGTTATTTGGTAAACCTCTTTAATTCTGTAGCGCCAGTCAGATTCTATTACATGTCACATAAAAGAGAATAGAGAAAGTAAGATTACTTTATACAGATTCAAATAATTTTCATTGGTGATAGCATTCATACTGCCACTATCATCATAATCACCATCAACACCATGACCATTGTGATTGATATCTGAAAATCATAGGTTACTTTCGCTTGTAACAGGAGAAAGCTATGGAAGAAAGATTTATTCTCCCATTTGTATCTCACCCATTACAGGCAATATTATATCCATGATATAATAACACCAATATCTTACAGACAGAATGGAATGACTGAAAGGAAAAGGAATGACAAATATGCTTTATTCTCGGAGAGACTTTTAAATCACTAAGACATACACAAAACTATATATACACACATATACAAATATGCAGAGAATAATATATCACATATATCTACACAGCAGAGCAAAGTGTAAGGAGAAACAAAATGGGTTTTACATATAATATAGAGATACACCTGCATCTGGAGAAGTCATGTTTAGGTCTCCAGATTCAAACAGGCTAGATTCATCTATGTCCCAGACAAAGACATATTCCATGAATGGGAAACAGCGAGTCTTGGGTTTTCCCAATGGGAAACAACACCATAGACTTGTAAGCTGCTGGGGGAAGCAGATTTAGCCTCAGCCTGGGCCCTTTGGCCCAGGGTAAAAGAAAGCAACTTCACATGGTGGCTGAATTTGACTGCTGCTATTGTCACTGTATTGAATGATGTTACTAAGCAGCTGTCATGTGACCCACATGACTTATCTTGACCAAAGGTAGATAAGCACTTTCTGTATCCCAAAATGCTGAATAACTGCTACATATGTGACTGATTGGACAGACAGCTCCTTTCTCTCAGTAAGCAGGATTTTACTAATATAAGGCTGTAGATGGAAACTTATAACTTCTGACCAAATGTCACTTGATCTCACAAATTTTCATTTATTTATTGATTATATTCTTTCACTTTAGTCAAGTGGATTGCTGCTTTGAACACCAGACTTTAAAAACTATCTTCCGGCTATAAAAAACACACACAACACTTCCGACTCTGATAACATCATTTTGGGCCTACTTGACTGTGTTTTCAGCCAGTTTATATGTGTTGGGGGTGCTATTATGCCACGGTCATAGATTAATAGATTACTATTACATGACAAAGAGAAATAAAGGCAGGAAGTCCTGCAAATGAAAGGTTCTGCCATGTTTGAAAATCAGCATTCAAAACCTTTCTTCTTTTCTGGATCTGAACACCCATCACCAGCACTGTGAGGAAGTATATAACAGTATTAATTACAAGACAGTTGACCTTTTCTTCATATCAGTATGGCACATGGTCAGATTATGAGAAACAGGGTAAAGAAGTTTTTGTCATGCCACATTTCCAATCGAGTATAGCCTGTTTGCTTAGAAAATCAGCTTTTGAAATCCTGACTTTTACCTGGATTTCATCACTGACACAGGTGGGAAATATGAAACTATTTCAATCATGAGGTAAGTTAATATAATATCATCATTGTTAGATCAATTAACCTGTAGCCTGACATACAGATATTAGCTGAATCTTAATGTGAAATTTTCACTGTATAATGTTTTTTCTGTGTGAGTAATGGTGGTATGTTGGATCAAGTTCATCAGCAAGGAAAGAGATGATATAAAAAAAAAAACAAAAAAAAAAAAAAAAAAAACTTTTTTCACCATTAGGTTAGGCTGGCATCCCGTTTCCACCCTTTCACTGTTGAAACTGTTAAATGTAGACATCTCTTCTACTCCAATAGTTTCATATCTCACATCTCACACCTATGGAACTCCTTTCCTCATTCCTGTTTCCCTGATGACTATGATCTCCAACTATTCAAGTGTAACGTCAATCGACATCTCTAGTTGCCTTGATCTATCCTCTATCCTTCTCCACATCCTTTCCTCTAACACTCCTATTTGCTCTTGCTCCAAATCCTCTGTAACCCCTTGCGTGCTAGTGGCTTCCAGCCTTGCCTGGGGTGAAAAGCTTAAAAAAAAAAAAAAATACACATCGATATACCTTGATGATTACCAGTATATTATTATCTGGTGTGTTTTAATCTAACCTTTGACGCAATGTGACATGCTTTGTAACCAAGTACTAAAGTACACCAGAAGATCAAATGGTGGTTTCTCCTAAAACATGGTGGGCTGATCTAATTCCTGCCAGAGAGCACATTTTCTTTATTAAGATTTCTCAAATACGCAGACCAATAGACGTAATACAAACTGTTTAAAGTAAAATAAAAAACGGGGCATCTATTTCAAATATGATTATCCATAATAAGTCTCATAAATTTTAAATTTATTTTCCAGGTAGGTATATAAGATGACATACAGCTGGATCAAAATTATGAAGTTTTTAGTTTTAATAATTTCAATCATTGAAAATCATTGTCAAGCGTATTAATGTTATCTGTTGACATTGACAATATAGAAAAATGTTAATTAATTTCCTATTTATATTTTTTGAGAAACGTTATAATTTAACCTTTAAAAGTATGTGTTATTGTATGTGATATCAGGGTTGGAATTATATGCAACAGATGCTCAGTTTTAAAAAAATGCAATAGTTTGTTTGAAGTCAGGTTAAAATATAACAGTGAATCCAGGTAAAAAAGTCATAGGGAAAAAAAGAAAAAGGATAATGTTAGTGCGGATGTGAACACTATTGTGGGTTTTGTGTATATTTTAGATGAAGGTGCCTGTTCAATATATTTTAGCATTCTGCTTCCATTTGATTGTATTATATTATTATTTTCAATTCAATGAATACTATTCGTTGAAAAAGATTTCAATTCATTTTCTATGTAATAGTTTCTTTCAACAGCAATTTTTGTACAAACTAAACACAAAAGTGGCTTACAACAAAAGCCTTGAATAATTCTCCGACTTCTGATTGGCTAATATATGTGAAAAACATTACAACGCCTATGCAGTTGTGTTCAAAGTCAATTTACCGCCAAAATCTGGTTATGTGTTCTCGAGCCTACCATGTGATTCATATTAATTATAAATACTTTGACACATTTTTATTCATCCTCTTTTCTTGTCTTCTCAGACCCACAGCAATGTAGCTCTGTGTAGAGGATCACATTTAGGGAAAATGATATGAAACACACGCACACACACATATGTATGAACATTGCACATCTACGAACATCCATTCACTCCTTCAACCACAAGGACAGAAACACTTAACATAACATTGTGAGTAACAAACTGTTTAATTCTCTTACAAGTAACAATACATCTTACTAAAGTTCTCCAAACTCACACACTTTTTAATACACATCACAGTTTATCAACAGAAACATTTTTCTCACTCAAAATTCCAAGGATAAGTAAATTTCAGCGTTTTAAACAAAACTGAATTATTGTTTGTATAATTGTTGTTATGCATATATAAATTCCATTTACTTATGCAACTTCTCTTGTTGAATGTTATTCTTCTTGTTTGATTATTCCTTGTTAGCACATTTGTAAAGTAAAAATAGTAGGGGTTGAATGGCTGCTGTTCAACCCTCTACAATATAGACAAAAAAGATTGAAGAAGCATACAAAAAACTTGTGTTTCAGCTACAGATGTTAATTTCTTTTATGTTGACTATATTGAAACAAAGTTAAATGTCTCTTGAGTATGTTCATTTTATTTTGGGTTCAGAAATGATTTATTGGAAGTAAGGATAAGAATGGGTAAAGATGGTCGAGTTCAAGTCAGCTAGACACTAAGTGGGGATGGACGAATTTCTACTTCATGTGAAGGGCTGCTGAAAACACATACAAACGATTTCGTTGGAAAGTGGAAAAGACAGATTTTGACCCTTCTGGAAATAGAGACATAAAATAGCACATGTGACCAGAAACCCTTTTCAGTTTCTTTATAACTTGCATCATGGGAAAATTATTTTTTTAATTTTATTTATTGGGGTTTATTTCATTTTCCCAAATTAGCATTGTTTCTGAGTTTTTCTTTGATAGACGTTTTTTTCCTAACCCTTCTTTATCCTTAATCTTGAAGACAGTGTGAATAGTGGGAATCTTGGCTCTCTCAGAGCTGTTGTTGATGTGCAATACTTGGATTTAGTGAAAAATAATTTTGACACCTCCTGCCATGGAAATTATTGACAGTCATTAGCGTGGTTCAAAAAACTGCTACAATGAGTTCATTCATACCAAACATGTCACTTGCGAAACAAAATTGTGACTTTTTTCTGCAAATTTATTGCCGGGCATGATGACAGCATGTAAAGAAAGACCAAAATATTATTTTCAAATAAATTCCAAACAAAGTCAAGTGCCTTCTCACTTTATTTAATTTACACATTTAGTTAATTTATTTATTTAAGAATGACTTCATTTCTTTCAATAGATTTGTTGATCAAGTCATACAGTAATTTATATTCTGATTTGAAAATTCATAAAAAAAATGGACTGATAAAAATTGGCAGTCAAATTATTACAGCTAAAAATAACAAATAAATTAAAAATGACACATGCACACATAAGCAGAAGGGGGTATTTTAAGAAAAGGAAAAACATTTTCAAAGTCTTTGCTGTTCACATCTGTTTTTGGCTAATTTATTTATGCAGTTAGGTGGAGATATATTGCAACTTACGTTTCACAGATTTTTTTTTTTTACTCCACCATCATTTTAAATCAGACTTGTCCATACACAACAAGCATTTTGCATTGCAAACGAAAAGACAACCTGTAAAAGAAAGGAGAATGTTGCAATATATTAAAAAAATAAATAAAAATATTTTTTTAAAAAAATACTTCTTTTTGTTCCTTTGAGTGAAAAAAAAAAAAAAGATGGCGTCAACAAAAAGGCTACACTTTCTCTTGAAAAAAAAAAAAATTAGCTTCAATGCTAACACTGATAAGTTTCTTTACTCACATTTGTTTCAATAGTTGCAACTTTTCTTTAGCATTCTTGTATTAAACATATATAACATGTCAGTATTGGCTGTCATGTTTTAGCTTTTTTTTTCATTTCCACTTTCAGCAACTTTTTGTCCTTTTCTAAAAAAAAAAAAAATGATAGTGCAAGTTGGAAGGCCTTTTTATTCTATTCTCTCCAAAAATGTATCCTTGTACATAAAACCTGTTTTATTATTTACTATTAAATATTACATGTACAAACAAGTTTGTTTCTCATATCTTTTAGAAAAAAATATTTTTGTAAAAAAAAAATGAAAATTTTTTTGATGATCTTTTGCATCCCAGTTTTTTTTCTTTCTCTACTCAGATTCAGCGACATTAGCTTCACCTCTCACATACTCTCTTCTTTCTCTTCTTCTTTGACTCACCCTCTTGTCTCTATTACCAACTCACACATCACCATTTCCCTTCCTCTTGGAAACCTTTGTATCTCTTCTCACTTTCTCAAAACATATGTCCTTTTTTTCTTTTACAAAATCTCTTCAGCACTTCGCTTTTTCTCTGAAATATATTTGCACAGACCCTTTTTCTCTGAAACCATTCAATTTTTTTCCTGAATGCTAAACAGAGAGACAAATGCAGTCTTTCTCTTCATTTGAAACCTACTTTTTCCCAAGAGAAAAAATGCTTATGAAAACTTGGTATGTAATCAATTACTTTATTAGATTTTTTTTTTTTGCTTTTAGAAAAGAAACAGAAAGACTTTTTAGAAATACAAACAAAATGTAAAAAAAATGAATGCCTTAGAAAAATACCATCAACGATTACACACTACATAAAATGATGGGTTTTCTTGAAAAACAAATAAATCAGTTTTGTAAAAAGGGGAATGAAGTATATATATATATATATATATATATATATATATATATATATATATATATATATATATATATATATGTATGTATGTATGTATGTATGTATGTGTTTATATGAATTGTAGTAGATTGATATGTTATTTACCCAGTAAATCTTGAAGGAAAAAATGTATTCTCAACTAATCAATTATCATAGCAAAAGTTTAACAATTCAACTTGGAAAAATATACTGAAAGGAAGTCAACAAGATTCTGTGAACACTTTCTGATTTCAATTGGTTCAATATTTGCCAGCCATATAAAAACAAAGTGAAACTAATTAAATAAAGACAATTTTTAGAGTTATTACTATTAAAAATCTATAATAATAATTGAAACCAAAATCCTTATCTTCCTAATTCTTGAGTACAAAATGCAAGTGCAGCAAATAACCATGCCCAGGGCCAGCATGTACCACCCTCTCCCTGGGAGTGCTTTGTCATCCTCGCTATCTTATTGACATTTGCTTTTTTTTCTACTAACATTTATATACATTGTTACAAACTAAACACAACTGACTATTAAAGGGTAGATTAATTTTTTTCAGATTTTAATGCCATTCTGGAATTTTTTTGTTTTCATCCAAATCCATGAATTTTTTTTTATTTTTATTTATTTATTATTTTTTTCAAGACTCGAAAAAACACTAAAAATACACTATCTGTATCCATAAGGTTAAATGTGTTAAATTATTCAACTTTTTAACAAGAAAAATCTCAAATTGATGTAAAAATTGTTGCAAAACATTATTGATTTATTTAAGATGGAATATGAGATGAAATTTGTATTTAGATTGTATTTAAGTTATTTTCAATTTTTCTAGTTGAGTTTTTCACCAAAATTGCATGTAATCTATTATTGCACATAATTAGGTTATAATAAAATTTATATTTTATATGAATACCTTCTTATGCCAATTGTGATGTAATAGAGTTGGTTGGGGGCATCATAGACTGAGTGGGGAGACATGAGGCCCTTGCCCTGATCATGTCGGTTAGAATTTTTCAACTTATAAAATAAATGTGTAATTTTTCAATTCTTGGAAAATTATTGTTCCATGAAGAAAATTATTAGAAAAGTGATAAGCATCGTTATCAAATAAGCCCTGTGCTAGGAAGTGGGGTAGATGAAATAATTTTATTGTGCTGGCATTTGTATTTGATACACAAGTGTAGCATGTGTCTGAAGTTAATACCTTCCATAAGACTTCTAGCAGATTATTAAATTATCAACTTTTGTGAAATATTAATATTACATTAACAATTTAACTTGGAAAAATATATACTGGGAGGAAGTCAACAAGGTACTATGAACACTTTTCCCTTCAGTAGATGTCAGCGTTAAAAACAAAGTGAAACTAATTAAAGGCAGTCTTTAGTGGTTATTAGTAGCATGATAACTGAAACCAAAATCCATATCTATATGATCTTCCCTATTATTGTGTACCAAATCCAAGTATCATCTAGAATAATCATGCCAGTGGGAATTTTCCATTCTTTGAACAAAATAATTGTACCAGGGAGAAAATTATAAAAATGATAATCACCGTTACCAAATAAGTTCTGTGCCAGGAGGGAGGGGATTAAAGGAAATAATTTTATTGTGTCGGCATTTGTATTTGGTGAACAACTGTAGGCATGTCTCTGAAGTTAATATTTTGATAATTAAATTATCAACTTTTTGAATTATTAATTTTACATTAACAATTCAACTTGAGAAAAATATATTGGGAGGAATCAACAAGATTCTGTGAACACTTTCTGATTTTCCACACTTATTGTGGTTCAGTATCAGTCAGCATTATAAAAACTAAGTGAAATTAATTAAAGACAATTTTTAAAGTGATTATTAAAGCTATAATAATTGAAACCAAAATCATTATCTTCCTTATTCTTGTGTACCAAATGCAAGTGTCAGTGGGAAGGAGTTTAACTGATAAAATAAGCAGGGAAATGTTTGTAAAAAAAATGTGCCACAGAGAAATTATTTAAAAAAAGAAAGGAAAGAAAAAAGAAATGAAAAAAGAAAGGAAAGAAAAAAAAAAGAAGGAGAAAAGAAAAAAGAAAAGAAAAAAGAAAAGAAAAGAAAAAAGAAAGAAACGAAAAAAGAAAAGAAACAAAAAAAGAAAAGAAACAAAAAAGAAAAGAAACAAAAAAGAAAAGAAACAAAAAAGAAAAGAAACAAAAAAGGAAAGAAACAAAAAAGGAAAGAAAAAAGAAAGAAAATGAAAGAAAAGAAAGTGAAAGAAAACAAAAGAAAAGAAAAAGAAAGGAAAAAGAAAAGAAAAAGAGAACATGGAAAAAAAGAAATAAAAAGCATGTCACATATAATAAGTATGGCGTAAGGTGGATAATTGAAGGAAATAATTTAATCATGTTAGCACTTATATTTGGAACACAATATATAGCCCAAGCTATAATTATTCTAACTAAAGTCTATATTATCTCGTGTGCTAAATACAAGCGCCTTTTGGAATAATCATGTTGGTGGCAGCTTTTCAACATATAAAATAAATGGGGTGCATTTTATTCCAAAATAATTGTTCCATGAAGAAAATTATTTGAAAAATGATAAGCGTGCTCTACCAAACAAAAACAGAGCTTGGATGGGGTAGGGTTAGGGTTGTATTTGAAGGAAATAATTTAATCTTAACGGTAATTGTATTTGGTACACAAGAGTATTGTATTTCTTATCAACCTTCTTTTAATCAATTCACCCCAAGTAAGGTAATTATGCGACTAAGATTCAAGGGACCTTGGAAGTGAAAGAGAATAAAAAAGACTTTAAAAAGATCTGGAAACCCAATCCTAAACAGGAAATAAGAGATGAACATCTACTCCTGTTCAAAAGACCAAGGAGGAGGGTGAACCAGACAATAGGCAAACATATCTACTCCTGTTGGTGGAGGAGAGAAAAAAAAATTAAATATATATATATAGTTTGTGGATAAAATTTCATAGTTCAGGTGCAGATATTAGGAGTACAGAGCTGAAACAAATATTAGAAGGAACCGGAAACCCAATCCTAAACAGGAAGGAAGAGATAGGTCACTACACATGTTCAAAAGACCAGAGAGGAGAGTGAACAGGAAAATAGATGACAAGGGGAATCAAAAACAGCACCCAGATTTTAGGAAGTCATGCCGATAATATTTGTCTTTTATCGTTATTAATTACCTTAGTTAATTGTTTTTGTTCTGTTGTTTGGTACAGTTCCTTATTAATTTTCCCCCACCACATAAATGGTTAGGTAAACATGTTTTTCCTTGATTTCTACATTATGGGACACAGTAATACAAGTGGATAAAAGAGTAAAAAAAAACAAGGTATAAAAATATAGGTTATCTCCCTTCAGTAGATAGCACCTGGTGATAGAAAGAGGAGTCCATTTATCTGATAATAATGGGTAAGACCCAATTTTGGAATTTTAGGTGCCAAAGTAGAGACTGAGATGACAATGAATGGGGCAGATGTGTTTAGCCTACTCTCTGAACAGGCAATGCTGGCCATGAGACAACCTAAATGATGCTAGGAGTAGGACATGTAGCTATTGGAGGAAGACATGAGCAGCACCAGATAAGTGTTTCATCTTTTTCAGACAGACACGTATTTGGATATTGTCCCTGATGCCATGACTTAACTGCTAAAAGAATATGTTTTATCAATCCTCTATTCTCATTCTCATTGTATAATATATTTCTTATATAAAGTATGTTTTTTAAATTGTTCAATTGTCTCATCTTTGTTCATCTACCATGATGAAATTTTGGGAGTCACTAAATTTCTCACAAAGGTTCTTTAATTTTGGTAGGATAATCAATCTAAGAGAAGGGCGATTCTGAATTCAAATAATTTGCCAACACATCAGCAAAAGACAGTTTTAGTTCTTTAGACAAAAAAAAAGAGAAAAGATTAATAATAGACAAGTGTGTTGGTATCTTTTGTACACACACATGTAATATACAAAATGCTACAGAAAAAAAAGGGAATTTAACTTTAAAAATACTTTTGTGAAATAGGGGTATTATATATATTTTTTAATAATTTCACCACAAGCAAGGCAATAAAGCCACTAAGATGCAAGGGGTTACTGAGTGGGAGAGAATATGAAAGAAAGAAAAATATTATTACGGTGAGAGAACAAAAAAAAACATAAATTAAGAAGGCAAAATGTAACAGTTGACACTGCCTTTAAATTTTTGAAGATCAAAGTTGACTGGGCAGCAAGAGACCAGAAGAGAGTTCCATAAGCAATAAGTGCCAGAACTTATGGATATGTTTAGATAGATAGATAGATAGATAGATAGATAGATAGATAGAGAGAAGGATGGATGTAAACAGATGTATAGATAGATCGAAGCAGATAAGAGAAGACGTAGTCACAAACAATATATCCAAAATTAAAAAAAATATAAAATATAGCAAATTTCCTGTCTTCTCTTGCTTTATTTATGTCAAATTTTTTTGATTTAGGATGTGAACTCCTTGACCCTTTAGAAAGCCTATTTAATTTCTTTCTTTCTATTTTATAGAAGGTATCTGAGTAATGGCCGAAAATAAAGGATGCATGGAGCAAGAAAGATATACACTTCTCAAATGAATGTTACTTTGACACTTAAGCTGCCAGAGTTCTTCAGTCTTATTTTTAATTCACTTCCATCTGATGATTTCTGATTGTTGTTTAGGAGATAACTCAGTTTTCATCTTTCACACAAGGAAACTTTTTTTCACTTTCAAACTCTCCCTACACACTCTCTCTCTCTCTCTCTGCTTTCTTTTTTTCTGCATGTGTCAGGGTGGGATTCAATTTCACTATCTTATAAAATTCAGGGAAACCCCTTCAGCTAATTAGCCCCTTCCCACTTTTAATTCTTTCAGGCACATTGCACATATTTGCATGACAATTTACTCAATTGCCAGCTTAACCTCTGTCACATGCCCATTGGCAGGTTTAGGGTTCTCCCTGTCATTGTTATAAAATTGAACCCTTCATCTTCTATTCACTTTCTTGGGATTATAGCATTTTTTATTTTTTATTTAATTCTCTAAATGTGGTCATATTTCAGTCAAGTGAGCAATTTAAAATAATAAACACCACAAATGCAGGACAATAGAATTGTGGCTGTCTGAAAATGACCTATTATATATTGACTGATGAGCCTAAGTACTACAATGGGGCTCCCTGAGACATTGTAATCATGTTTATGAGACATGTGAATTCTTAAATGCCAGACTTAATTAATGATATAAAATAATGCTGCTGTTGTTGTTATTTCTTTTGGGGTGGGGTGTTTTTTTAATAACATCTATACTTATTGATTTTGTTCATATTTGTCGTCTTGTGACTTTAATTTGGGGTTTTCTAATTTTTTTTTTGTTAAGAAGACAGACATGTTTATTTTATTTTCTAATATTTTTATAATAACATTTATTGTTTTGTTTGCACAATATCAACTGGCACAAGCAAAAATGTTACCTTTTATATGCTCACTTCTACAATATGTGTCTCTTCTGAATGTGGACGACCAAGGCTCTCCACAACTTCCTGTTCTTTGTATCTCTTAATTTTTTTTTTTTTTGCTCTCTCTCCAAATCCCTGTTCTGCCTACTATTTACACAAGTTCATTAGGTAGGTTATGCACTGCTTTCCACTGGTCCTGTTGCTTTTAATATATTCTGTGAGTATGGGGAAAAAATGATTTTTAAATCATTATATACCTGAACAATGTCGGGAAAATTAATGACAAAGCGTAAAAAATGTTCATGTGATGCATTTTATTCTTTAGGACTTTATCAGAGTAAAGTGATGTTTATGTAGCTGTAACTACACATGCACATGAAGCAGAGTTCTATCAGTGTCAAATTTTCTAAGCCCTTTTCCCTCATTATGTGCCCTAGACATTTCATCTGATCCCTCACTGAAGATTATATAATCACTATATCTGCATATTTGTCTGTTATTTCCTAAACTGAGCATATTATCAGAGCACCACATGAAGATCACTCTCATTACACTAGCAAATTAGTTTGTAAAACAAGCAAACTAAACATAATTGACATTTTCTGTAGACACATGAGAACATGTGGCTGGATAATTGTTGAAGACATGAAACACTCAGTCACTATGCAGTGTAGAGTTTTATGTACAGGAATCATTCACTTATTGTGGCTAATGTGTACAATGGTAACTATAAAAAATCAATTTTCAATTACGAAACTGAAGTATGTTTTACCATACTAATCAAGTATTATGTATGCACTAACTGAAGATTGGTATGTAAAAATTATAGTGCACTAATCGAAAATGCATTAATCAAATGGGCATTAGTTGAGGGATGCCGGTATATAATACTAAAGAAAATTGGTAGTCATAATATAGTTATGCTCTTGTAAAAATATACTTGTGGGTATATCTAGATTAATCAATTAAACTAATTAATTAACCAATATTAAATTAAATATTAATTAAATTAAGTAATTAACCAATATTGAAAAATACAGAGCAACTATATATATATATATATATATATATATATATATATATATATATATATCCGATGCGATGAGAATGAAAGTAATATATAAAATATATAAATTCTAACGTTCGCAGCATTCATTCAAAAAAGAGCTCGATACAGGTAGTACCTCACAAACTTAGGACGCTTAGTAGTTGACCTACCTAAACTTTGACCGATGCTTATCATCGGAAGAATGTCCACACTCCATTCAACATTAACTACCCGGCCCACCCAACACCAAACTGCTGTCAACAACAACTATCGTTTCACTTAGATACTCTATGTATATTTTGTTAAGGACATTTTTCTTCTCAAAAAATGGAAAAAGGAAGTGGCGTTTTACATCCGGGCTTGCCTACGAACAGGATCGTCCATAACCATTTCCGACCCTCACCCGTAGATGTGCAGTTAAAATGCACTGAAACCAAGTTGCATCTTTGTTGTGAGTAAAATGGTTTTGTCTATATGATAAAATTATAATATATATATATATATATATATATATATATATATATATATATATATATATATTAGTAGTTGTAGTATTAATAGAATAAAGTAATTCACTTAACCTGTATGGATCCATATTAAAAATTTCATGGAAATTTTTATATTCAATCTTTGGTAGATATCTTAATGTACTAAGTTTAGTTATATACTGATTGTATTATTTTTCTCTTCTGAAATCATTATTTTATTATTTATAAATCATTATTTATAAGTTGTATTCATGTATTTTATATATCTCCAAATAAGAGGAAGAACAGATAGAATAAATACCACTGTCCATAGCATTTACTTTTGAAAAAAGTGCTCAATAAAAAGTAGAGGAAAATACTATTATAATATTTATATTATAGCTGGCATTGGTTACCTTTTACTTAAAATATAGTTAAAAAAAATTCTTCATAAATAGCTACGTTTTACAATAGTATAACCATTATTTTATTAGTATATAATAGTCTACCCAATATTTATTTGACTTATTCAACTTTAATATTGTCATGTTTTACTGTCTATTCTGTATAATTAGCAACATATATAGATGTTCCACATTTTTAATTTTACCTATTGGCCTCTTTAAGAAGCTTCTTGAGTATATAAAAAAATTTAAAAAATATTTTGTTCCTGATAAATTTATGTCTACATCCATAATACATTTGTCACATGCAATGTTTCCTATGATCGTTGGATGACATGCCTAAGCGTCAGTTTTTCTTGACATGTAAAAATAACCCACCCACCTCCACCCTCTGACCATATTTTTATATTTTAGCATAGATCTGACATTTAATTGGTTATTCTAGACATACCCACAAGTATATTTTTAATTCTGACCTTATGCACCCACACTTCAACTTCCCAAAAGAGGTAACAATTTGTTTTTAAATTTACCTAAAAACATTTTTTATCATAAGTTATCTACCATCGCCTGAGGAAGTACAATGTATGTTTTTATTGTAATCTATTATAATATAAATATTATAATAATATTATATATATATATATATATATATATATATATATACTGGGTGTAACAGCAAAATTGTAATCATCTAACAGCATAGGATAATCGTCCATCCCACAAGATGTTTAATATCTAAAAATCCACTCAACTAATTGAGTTTCTTTTTTCCAGGTTTTCAGTTAAGACATTTAGTCATCGTGACACCACTTGTTATAAGAATCACTGAAAAACACTGAGTTATTCAGTTAGAAAGAGAACAGGTTAAAATCACTTTGTATCAGCCCCACTGTCTTCTCAAATGAGAAATGGTGAGAGGAAAATACTCTGGCTTCAATCTTTAAAATCATTTCAGGAACTCTCAAGGGAATAGTGAATAAGTTTAAAAAAGAGGGAACAGTAGAGAGGAAAACTGGATCAGGAGGTCACAACAAGAAAGGGATCATCATTTCAACTTAGAATTAAATACATTCTTGTTGTTCACAGTATAATCCAATAGTGTTATAAAAACATTGGAGAATTCCATTAAGTTATCTTTAATCCTCTCTAAGATACAATGGTTCAAAGCTTAATCTAGCAATTGGACAATTTTGCTGTTATACCCTGTATGTATATATATATATATATATATATATATATATATATATATATATATATATATATATATATATATATATGTATGTATGTGTATGTGTAGGATAAAAAACATACATACAAAAAAAATTGTACACATAAATATATTTCTTCAACAGGTATTATAAATAGAGTGCTCAATGTTATAAGACAGAGCTATAAGTATATATTTGAGAATATAAATAATATCCAATGTTGGTAGTAACTACATGAAACTCTGAGTCATGCTATCGATTTTGGATATTATGTATATTCATGAATTATATATACATATATATATATATATATATATATATATATATATAATCATTTCACACATATATATATATATACACAGACATACACACACATATATATATACACATATACATATATATATGTAACGACAGCCACACACACAAATATATATACAAACACACATATATATATACACACACACATACACACACACATATACACACATACACACACATATATATATACACACACACACATATATATATACTCACACACACAAACAGACACATACACGCACATATATACAGGGTTTGATGGATAAATTGTCATCTAAATTACACAAAAATGAAAATAATATTGACATCTCATTTTAACAGATATATTTACCCAAATTATGCAAAATTATCTTGAAATACTAAAGAGTAAATCTATTCAAAAAAATTGCCATTGGTTTAAACCATAACCTCCAGATGACTTCAGAATCTCCTGCAACTCTTCTGGGCAGTCTCCTTGTTTATGTTGGTGAATAATGCCATAATCCTTGCTTTCAGTTCACCTTTGGTGTTACAAGGAGTTTTGTTGGTCTCTCACTCAACTGCGCCCTGCACATAATAATCAAAGGGGTTGCAATCTGGAGGTTAGGTGGCCATATATAAGGGGTGATGTGGTTGCAAAAAATTGTCTGACAGTCATGACTCGGTTCTCATGACGTTTCTAAATTTCTGGAATAATGAATTGCGTCATGGTGCTCTTTTACTCACAGATGGTGCCCAACAGTGCAGTTGACAAAATCAAAAACAAACAGCATGCATGCACAAAATTAAAAATATAAAATGGCGACAATTTAGCCATCGCACCTTGTATACGCACAGATTATATTAATATATATATATATATATACAATCACTGTTTATCCATAGAGATCTTGCCCAGCTTTTTGAAAGAGTTATAAGAACACCATAAGACAAATGAAATGATACTTAATATGAATTACACAATACCTTTCCTATGAGCTAATGAGAACAATCTGATTGTCCACAAAGTGCAGCCATTTAAGAGGGTCTGTTTGATATATAATATTAGTCATCTGATTCCAAATATGTACTGTGAGAATGATTTCTGACAAGTAACAGTGTTCAGCATTGTGAAATTCATTCATTTCCCAGAAGATGGTGGGTAGCATTTTTGAAAAACTGAAAGGAAGATAAATAGAAACTTACTCCAAGAAATAATGGTAATCAAAGCCATGTAGAATTAAGAAAAATATAAAAACATCAGTTGACTTTATTAATGTTTCTATAGACTGGCTATACAAAAGCCATGGCCATTTTGGTAGAAACAGAATAGAGAAAGTGATGGTCACTTTGCTTGCTTCTCCTTCAGTGGGAAAAGCAAGAATGCTTTGGAACTGAACACTCTTCAAAGGAATTACTTGTTTGGTTTGGTTCAAACAGCAAGAAAAAAAAACAGTCAATAACAACAATGTAAAAATACAGCAATAAAACCCTGAAAATAAAATGCCACTTGAAAATGTTTATTTCTTTAAGATTCCTGAAATCTGCTGAGCCATATTGAAAAATGGATGCACAATGTAAGCATCGAGCTGGTTTGGTGAATGGCATCAAAGAAAGTGCACAGTGATTTCCTGGCTTTGCCTTTTCCCAAAAAAAAATCTGATCGGCCCATTAAGAATAGATCGGTTTTAAAAAGAGTTGGTCTTACGGAGTAAGAGGCCTGAGCCGTGAAATGAAAAATATCAGTCTGAGAAATGGACTTAAGTGCACAAGGAAGTGAAATAAATGAATAATAATTGTGACTTGACAAATAGAAGAAGAGAAGAGTATTATAAAGATAATGAAATCAAGTTTTGGCTCGAGTGACCAAAGAGATTCTGTTTGGAGGAGAATTCTAAAAATCTTTCTCTGTCAATAGTGACTGAATGATAAAAGCATTAAAACTTGGAGATATATGTGTGTGTGTGTATGTAAGTAAGATGTACTATATTCATGCATACCTTCAATGATACACATATAAAGAATTATATATGTCTTTGAAGTAAGTTATATCAGTTTTTAGTGCTTTAATATTTATTGCTAGATCAATACAGAACCTGAAAGAATTTCTTACCAGTCTATTTTTCTCCTTTGTAATTTATCCTTTGCAAACATTTCTTTCTCTCTCTCATTTTCAATAGGAGTAGAGAGTTTGCTTATCACCTGGTTCACACTCCTTTCCCATCATTTGAACAGGAGTAGAGGTTTATCCCTTGTTTTCTGTTTAGGATTGGGTATCCTGTTCCTTCTCTTAAAGTATTCTCATTCTTTTTCACTCTCAGTAACCCCTTGCATCTTAGTGCCATTATCACCTTGCTTGGGCGAAAATTATTAAAATTATATATATATATATATATATATATATATATATATATGTACATTTTTATCTTACCATTCCCTTATAGATATATATATGTTATGAATAATCAAGAGTGGTCTCTCCTTGTTTTGTTACTCTCCTCTTTGAGAGAGCTATTTCTGTTTACTGGGACTATAAAAAGACACTATATGCAAACCTTGTATTCTCAGTTGAATAAAGTTTTCTTAAAGCCTATACTTGCATACTTTTCTCATTACATATACATAAGAATGGGTAGGATAAAAAATGTACAATGCACGTACATATACTTGCATGTATGTATAAATGTATTTCTTCGTCAGTGCTGAATGTTGCAAAGTAGGGCTATAAATATATATTAGTGAATATACATAATATCGAATGTCGATAGCATGACTCGGACCTGAAGATTGCAAGAACTGCATGAAACTCCAAGTCGTGCTATTGACATTGGATATTTTATATATATATATATATATATATATATATATATATACGCTAATGATAAAAAGTATTTGTTACATAACAAATATTTCATTTTCAGTGTAATCTTCCTTTTCAATGCACTTAATTCACCGAATATTAATCACAGATTAAACATTGGAATTTCAGATCAATATTCTTTTAATAACTGTGTGCATGTAATTTTAAAATCAAATATCAAACCTGCATTTTACTTTGTTTGTAAAGTGATTATCCAGCAAGGACAAAAACTGTAAAAATCTCAAATTTGGTTTCCACCACAAAATATCTAAATTTTTACAGACTGAGTTTTCTAAGAAAAAATAATGGATTTATTTTTAATCAGACATAATTATTACTTTTTCAAATGTTTATTTTAAGTCAATATGTGTGTTTGAAATAGATACCCTATTTTTTATTTTAAATAGTGTGTATCGTGTGTATGTCTGTGTAGGCAGACAGGCCATAGATGTCCTCACCCCATCCTGTAATACACACTGTTTAAATTAAAATAAAAAGAGCAGGGCATCTATTTTCAAACAATTCTATTCAGTAAAAATAACATTTCAAGTAATAAGATTGAGATTTGTAACTTAAAAAGCTCATAAACAAATTTATCAATTATCAGTTGTCTTTATCATATTACAAAGCGATATTTACTTTTGCATAACTCGGTATTCCCACAATTGTGATATTGTACTATTAATAAATATCAACACAACTGGATATTTCACTGATTAAATACATATACAAAAAGAATATCTTTGCCCTAAGAAACCTTTGTATTCATATGTATATAAATACGCCTGTATTAATGCTAAGAATAAACACAACACATTTTAGCATGCAGAATTTAATTTGATGGCCAAAACTAATATGAATTAAATTTTATGCATATTTTAATTATTATGTGAATTAAGAATGTAATTATTTATTTTATTTGTTTTTCTAAATACCAATTCTTATCATACTATTGTAATAAATTATGCATGCGCTTGACTTAAATTGTACAATATGTCTCTCTGTGTGTACTCCAAAGATTTGCTAAAAATATGAGCATACATGATGAAAAAATGCCATAAACCTTAAAAACAAAGATTTGTTTTCAAAAGTTTTATTATTAAGAGGAAAGATCAAAGGATTTTTTGATTATTAAATTATAGTTCTTAATCCTTCTAAGAACCTTCAAAATTTAAGATAAAAATGTTGCTTTTCATGTGTCATCAGGTCAGTATAAATTAGTATGGAAAATATTAGCATCTTTTATTGGTGAAAAATTTGGAAATTCTTGCAAAAATCAGATATTTGTTGGATTTTAATGAAACTTTCAGGACTTATTCACAAATGAATTAGATTATTTTAAAGATGTCGCTTTTTCAAAAGAAAAATCTTGGTAAATTTTTTTCTTTTTTTTTACACCTGTTACCCCTCACCACATTTAATTTTATGAAATTTCACAAAATTGAATGTTATAGAATTTAATGTTTATATTAGTAATAAGTATAAATCCATGAAGAATTTAAATTATCAATTTTATTTTGTAAAACAGCATCTCCTAGTTACATAAAATTTGCTTTGAATTATAAAATAAAAAATGCTATAAAATCAAGACATTATTTAGTTAGAAGAGCTTTTAATTGTTTTTATGAATAATATATATTATGGACACTATTGCCTTGAGAAAAGTTTTTTTTGATAAATAATGAATTTTTACAAGAATTTTTTTCATTTTTTAAAAAGAATTTTTTTGTGTGTGTATAAATGTGTCAATTGGTAATTTTTAACATTCCATCAGCAAGCATAATTCGTAAGTTAGACTAAAAAGCCAAAATGTCTAAAATTCAATTAAATATTGGATAGCTTAGATTATTTTATTAAACTTTTAAGATTACTGGGTAGTTAAAAAAATTATATAAAAAGGTGTTCATGTTATATTTGACAAGTAATTGTTATTGTTATGTCTACCTTTGAAAAAATTCCCAAACTTAAGTCTATTGTGAAAGTTATCAACACCCACCTCCATGTTAAAAATGCTTTTCTGGAACATTTTAAACTAAAACTAAGTAATATTTGTTTAAAATCAAATTAATAAACTTTAAATCGGATAGTCATGCTCAAATAAAGTTTCAGAAAAGTATATTTTACTTTTGAAAAATGTTTTAATAAAGTGAATTACGCTGTGTTGACAGATTTGTCAATAAAGTTTCAGAAAAGTATATTTTACTTTTGAAAAATGTTTTAATAAAGTGAATTACGTTGTGATTTGTCATTATGGACGATTTTTTTTAGATAAAAATAATTCCAATCAATTTATATTCAGTTTGAACTACAGCAAATTATTTTGCTTATTTGAAATATTAAATTATTGTATTAGCTTGAAATTAAAACTAAAATTAAAGTTTCAAGAAAGATTTTTCATCTTGAAAAATCCGTATATAATATATATATATATATATATATATATATATATATATAATAGGATGCTATGGATAAATTGTCATCTAAATTACAGAAAAATGAAAATAACACTGTCATCTCATTTTAAAAGGTATATTTACCAAAATTACACAAAAATATCTTTATTCATTAAAATCACCATAAGCTTAAACCAAAGTCTCCTGACGACTTTGGAATCTCCTGCAATGCTTCTGGACAGTTCCTTTGTTTAAGTTGGTGAATGCTTCCATAATCCTTGCCTTCAGTTCACCTTTGGTGTTACAAGGAGTTTTGTTGGTCTCTCACTCAACTGCACCCCATACATAATAATCAAGGGGGTTGCAGTCTGGAGTGCTAGGTTGCCAGATGTAAGGGGTGATGTGGTTGCAGAAATTGTCTGATAGTAATGACTGTGTTCTCCTGCTTGTGTAGCATGGGGCAGAGTCATGTTGCCAGACAAAGGGTCTTCCAGCAGCCACCCTCTTGACCCAAGGCAGCACTACATCCTTCAGGTACTTGATGTAGGCCTCCATGTTGTGTCTGAAGTCTTTACCAACAAATTTGTGAGTAATTTTCTTATCAAAAAGTTTTCAGAGTTGCCATACAGTCATCATCAATGTTAGACTCATGTAACTGTTACTGAATCCTCTGCACTGCCCTCAGATTGACACTCAAACACTCTGAAATGCTCGTATTGGCGCTTCTGGTGCAAAAATGCCAAGCCGTACAGCATGCTGTTTCAAAATTTCTGGCAGAGTCAATTGCATCATGATGCACTTTTTTTTTCACCTACGATGCCTAACTAAGCCTACTGTGCAGTTGAAAATGCAAAAAATTAAAAATATAAAATGGCAACTATTTACCCATCACACCCTGTATATAGTGCATGTCTGATATACAAATCAGTGTTTTCCCAATAAAATTTGTGTAAGCCAACTGATATTGCTAAAATATTCAGGTTATACTTTTATTCCTTTGATAAATGCACCAAGTGAATTTTATTTACAATAACTTCCTTGATGGTGTGAGATTATGTAACTCAAGCGTTGTTGATAATACTGGAAATAAATATATATCACTGTACTGTCACTGACATTTATTTTCTAATTTCAGATATATAAATATTGATATAGGTTGTAAAAAAAAATATATAACCTCAACAGAGAAGATGCAAAGTTATTGAGTTATGGAAAGACAATATTAGAATCAGAATAATCAAAAAAATAACTGAAACATTAGTATAATAAAAACAACAATTAGAGAGGAATGTAGAGTTACATTGAATGGACCTGATAGATGGGTTCTTCATAGAAATAGTCAACCAACACAACTTAAAAAGCAACAGCAGGGTGGTAGAGTAATATTTTGGGATAGTATTGTAGGAAGTAAAATTAGATGTCCCTTAAAATAATTTTGAAAAAATCTTCAGATTTTAATTTCTTCCACAATACATTTTTTTTTAGTAGTATCAGTCATAACCAAAAAACTAAGCTAAAGAGCATATTCTTCCAAGAAAATGATCCCTTTGAAAAGCTGACTTCTGTCCATCTTGCCAAGAAAAAGGTTTTGAATCACCAAATTAATAAGATGACTCCTAACCTCTCCAGATATTAATCCAAAAGAAAAACTTGTTTCATCGTTAAAAGATATATATGTATATATATATATATGATAATGGAAAATGATATTCAAGCAAATAACAGTGAAAGGTAAGAAAGTTAGTTGAAAAAATAGAAAATTTAAGAAAATCAATTAGTGAAAGAGTGATGAAGGTTATAGAATGCCAAGAAGCCCATATTTACATCTAAGATAATGAGGTCATTTAGACAGATTTTGGGAAGTGGATTTGGCTGAAACTTTTTCAGCACCTGTTCATATATGTGTTTATGCATATGCACTTTGCATGTATCTTTGCATCAACTGACCAAACATGTATACCTGCATGAATATAAAGAATTATATTTGCTCGTAAGCAAGCTTCCATATACACAGAAATGCAAGCAGAAAAGCATCTATTGAAGTCTGTGTCTTCATTCACAGTTCAACATTAAATGAAGATAAGAAATGAAACAATCCAGAGTTGTCTATTTTGTTCTTCCCTGTTATTATTTGACCAAAATAAACCCATTCTGAAACAATTCCTTACAGTATCTCTGAACATTCCTAAAAGCATCAATATATCAAATGGTACCGAAAAACTTTCAACCTGACTCAATTTCCAGAGTTTGTTGTTTGTCTTGTTTTGTTTTACAGCATATCAACCTCAATGAGTTATTTAATGCCGAATTTTTTTGCTGGTAATTTTTTTTCAAAAATGTATTGCTGGTAATAATTTTTTTTCTTAAAAAATGTATTGCTGGTATTAAAACCTATTTTTGCACTTTCATAGTGTTTTGACCCCAATTTGGGGTTAACTATTTGCTGATACCTGGGACCCTAACAGATGCTACCACCCCAGGTCAGTGTGAACCTGGGAACACCAGCAATTAATAGGTTGTTCCACACTCATCAAAACCTCCTGATCAGAGGTCTTACTGTCAGATGTAGTTTATCATCATACCCAGGACGCCTTATTGAAGGGGTCTTAGCCCTTTACAGAGGTGTAGTTGGCATATTCTGAAGCCCCAGCTGAGAGGGCATTCTCAGAGTTTAACCAAATAACCAAACATCAGAATTTTGTGGAGAAGGGTTTTTGATTGGGTCAAGAAGTTTTCAGCACTCTTCAGGCATATACATGGATGTGCAGGTACTGTAATGGTTAACAACTCAGAATTAATCGATTTGTATTTTACAGCTTACAAACCATTTGCAGGTTATTTAAAGCCAGAAAATATTTTTAGATTGTAAGATTTTTGTTGGAGATAATAATGATTTACTGATACAAGCCCTGCTAATTAACCCATAACTGGGAGGAGAAGAGGAAGATTTTTACCTTTCTTAAGGATATTTGTGCATAGGTGAATATAACTAATTCGAATTGGAATTCGGTCTTCTGACTTCCACTTCTGAGCCGTTATCATTACTTTACTGGTACATCCAAGCTTACAGCACCTGGTATTGCCAAATGTTCACCCATCTAGATACTGACCAGGCTTGACATTTCTTAACTTTGGTTATTGGATGAGAACTGGTGTTTCAACATGATGTGGCCATAAGTCAGCTGCTCAGAATGAGAAATCAACAAGCTGAGTTTGAATTTCAGTCCCGTTTCATAAGATGGATTCATACATTTCCTTAATGTATGTGACCCTTAGAATGAATCCATCTTTTCTCCTCCCAACTAGGGGTTAAATAGTAGGGAAGACTTGATTGGCAATCAGACTAGGAGAAGGACAGCTATTTATTCAAAACTTGTTGGGCACGGGGCTAGTAACTCCATTCTGTAAAATACCTACTTGCTGCAGAAACCACAGTAGAAATGCCTAGCATCCTGAGAACTGTGGTCCCAAACTCTTCAGTGGAGTCTATGGGACTTGAGTGAGTGAAAGAATCAGACAGTCTTTGTTTATTAGACATTAAATTATGGCACCTAGCATCCTCCAGAGTTTACATTTAGCCTGAAGAATATTTTTGAGCATTCTTAAATTTATTTTTATTTCTGTTTATAAATGCAGGTTGCAAAATAAAATCCTTACATTTACCTTGCCAAAGTCCATCAAAGGACAAAATGTGTTGGTAAAGAAAAGTCTTACTTTTGTCTTTATATATATATATATATATATAAATAAAATCAGAACTGAAACAGTATTTATTTGACCAATTCTGGTAAACACTTCAGGATATGATTATATTATAAATATACCATGTTTATTTTTATTGTTATATTTCTCTACTTTTGTTTCCTGTTTACCTTCTTTATTTTTTCACTACAAGTTGGCTTCAATATCTTTGCCAACTATTAATTTGGCATGCATGTGCACCCCACTCCTAGTTGATTTCATTGATATGTACACTACAGGTGTATATATGAGTCACTCAAAGGTTAGTGTGTGTATGCATTAGAAGTTGTGATTTTTTTAATATATTGTTGGCCCATAAATAAAAAATTAAAAAATGCATATATATATGTATATAAACAAAAAGAAAAGGAAATATCAACAACAATGACAACATTTACCAAATTTTGTTTATTAGGTATGAAATTACATCATATATCATCCAATATAGTTTATCTTGACTTTTAAAGTCAGCCTTAAGAATATTTGTGAGCATTATTAAATTTAAAAATTTTGAAATCCTAACAATATTTTTTCTTCATTATAAATATATGTTGCAAAATAAAATCCTTACATTTACCTTGATGAAGTCTATCAGATAACTAAATGAGTTGGTAAAGAAAGGTTTTTCTTTATTGATATAGTTTTTTTTACAAATATATTTTATTTTCCTCACTTTCCAGTCTTGATAGTGTTCAAAAGTGTCTCCAAGTCCTTGTTGGAGAAGAATTATTTTCTCCACGTCCAATCTCTCTCTCACTGTACGTTACGAGTCTTTCACTGCTACTTCCATGGAAAATGCTCAGACAAACTACATTCCTTGATTCCACCAGGTCTAATCTTCATGGCTAGAACCCACCATGCCACTTACATAGTAGAAAACCACCCACATTCCTTCCATATTCCATCGACAAGAAGTACAACTCAAACAGCATCTTTCTGCAAAACACAACCCTGTGGAACAAACTCCCAAGATCACTATAATCTTAACCTGTTCAAGTCTAGAGTTAACCATTATTCTCCCCTCCTATCCATATAAATTACCCCTTAACGTAACCCTCTACTTTGAATGGCCCTCAAGCCTTGTACAGGGTGAATGTTAATGTGAAAAAAAAAAGAAAAGAAAAATATCTGAATTTTTACACAGCCTTGTATATGTGTAGAAAGAAGGCTGTAGTTATCCTGTTATATATTTTTTACAAATTAATCAGAATGAAAGCTTAAAATACAAATATATTATGGTATACAGAGATGAAGTAAAGGCCAAATTTTACTGTCTATAGTACCATTTATTGTTGACTCCATTTGATTACAGTGTTTAAAATGGTTTACTACTGTCATAGTTGC
The DNA here is from genome assembly GCA_964036315.1 of Acanthosepion esculentum. Classification (NCBI taxonomy): domain Eukaryota; kingdom Metazoa; phylum Mollusca; class Cephalopoda; order Sepiida; family Sepiidae; genus Acanthosepion; species Acanthosepion esculentum. Next base: position 52,177,729 of record OZ038487.1, on the reverse strand, counting down.
TTTTTTTCATGATTTGAGAGTTCATAGAGGGTGGTTGTGTTCCTTCTGGTTGATGGAAATTAATTTGTTGCATTCATCCTTTCTTCTTTCTCTTCTGGACTTGTATGTCAGGTCAAACTCACAAACGATGAATTACTCACCCTTGCATCTCGAACTGCTACCTCGAATCAAGTTCCAATCCCTGCAGCGTCTCTATTCTCATATGTGGTTTTCTTCTTTTTATTGGGGCTGACACATCCATGTTTCCTATTCAATTTTTGGCAGGACATGTTGTAATTTTTTTTTATATATCATTCACTGACCCACATAAACTAAATCTCGGTTCATGTCCATTACCGAGGATAGGAACAGTAGAAGGAAGGAAAGGAGATATATAGGAGAGAGGGTTTTCTTTGTCACCCACTTAGTAAAGAGGAAAGTGTATATTTTCATATGGTGTTATTGCTACCTAATCCTACTACAATATTAAATGTTTTATGATAATAATCTATAATGATTCTGTGATATGCAAGATCACTAATGAAATTATAACGTTTTTTAATAGCCACTTTTTTGGTGGGTTTCTTTAATGCTGATTTCTTTTTTATTTATTTATAAATTGTTGGTTTCAATCTAATAGGGAGTGACTGCAAAATACTTTCCCTTCCCCAATTTATAGACAGAAGCACACAAATGCATGCTGGGATTTCTTCCTAGCCAATAAAATAGACCAGTTCTCAGTTTCATCTAAATCAGTCCCGGTCTGTCTTGTCTTGAAGTCAGAACACTACATTCACTTGTCTGAACTTGCTTTTGTGTATCAATGCCAGTTCTTAGTTTGTGAAGTTTTTGCCTTATTATTGTTAATTTGCTTTGCATATATTGTTTGCTTGCTTTATATTATCTTTTGCCCTGTTCCTTTCTTCCTTTTTCTTGTTATTGCTTATTGCAAACTTTGTCAATTCTTTTTGTTGGCCTGTTCTGTTATTTATTTTGCATTTTATCATGGCTACTCACTCCACATAAATAACTGAATATTTCTCAAGCTGTTGTCAAATAAAATTTCTCTGATATCAATTAAGGAATCCTTAACATATCCTATTATATGTTGAATTAAGATTGTATATTTCATAGGCATATACAAAATTCATACTTTGCTAATATTACATATAAAAAAATGAGACTAGGTGACTATTTGTCAATTTTAAAAACTAATGAAAAATTATATTTTTTTATTTTATGAAACAAAAAATACTCTTGTATAAAATAATAAAAAACTTTTTTTTTAAACATTGCTAGGTCAGCTGCTAAGAAAGTTGATTCACTGTGTCATGCGAGACAGTTTTTCTCTCCAGAATCTATCTTACTTATCTGTGTCTACCATTCACCCATGCTTAGAATTTTGCTGCCCCTGCTATTTACTTTGAGCTCCTTGATAAAATCCAAAGAAGAATCAGCAATATTATCAGTCCTGATCTGGCAGCTTGACTCCAGTCAGTTTCCCAATGCTACAAGGTTACCTCTTTGTGCCTTTTCTATAAATACTTTCATGGTAATTGTTCTGATGAGCTCTTCACTGTGGTACCTAGACTTTATGAATTTAACCACGAGTACTAGACTGGCATCAAGATCTCATCAATTTGCAGTTGAGCTGGCCAGATGTAACTGTAAATTCTATGCTAACAGTTTCTTTTCACACACTTCTTGCTCATGGAACTCCTTTCTGACTATGCTTTCTAGCCAACTTTAATCTACAAAAGTTTAAATCCAATGTCAGTCACTATCTGCTGTACTCCTGATTACTCTTTTTGTTCATTATTGTTTCTGTTCCTAATTCTTCCACACCCAGTAACCACTTGTGTCTTAGTGGCTTTTCTGCTTTGCATGGGGTGAAACTGATTAAAAAAATACTTTCACCTTCCAATAGTTTAATGGTCAAAGTAAATTAATCTTCAACAAGTACCTAACTTATGTGGCCTTGTGCCAGACTAAGCTACACTTATTCAATAAGCAAAGAGTAAAAATCAATATAATGGTTTATTATTCTTTAGGCAAAAGAGTTAGATAATATTTACATTTGTTTCCTCATTTATTAGTTAACATGATTTTAGGCAACTATTCTAAATTGAAATTATCAATTCAGAATATGAAACCAATAAATAATTGATTCAATTATTAAATACAAATGTATGCTGAAAAGCTCTCAGCCCAACCAACATCCCAAAACCAGTATATCAATGACTAAACATCAGATATTTTAAAGGTTTAAATAACTTGAGAACCTGCAAGGGAAGTCTGTTGAACTTCAAAATGAATGTAAAATACGAGGGTCATTCAATAAATAAGGTGAATTTTTTGGTATAAGGACTTCTAATACAGATAGAAGCTTACTTTTTTTTTTTATTCTTGTTTGTTTTACTTTTTCACATGGATTTAATTTCTTTTGCAGATTAAAAAAAAACTTTCAGAGTTTTGGCGATTAACAAAGATGGCCGACCAAGAAGCATGCTCCAGGATTGAACAGCGGTCAGTTATCAAGTTCTTGGTTGCTGAAGGGTGCAAACCAGTTGAAATTCATAGGAGAATGTCAACTGTGTATCGTGCCACATTTTTCAGCCAAAAAAATGTCTACAAGTGGGCTAAATTGTTTAAAGAAGGACGGAGCAGTGTTGAGGATGAAGACAGGCCTGGGAGGCCTACAGAAGTGAGGTCTCCTGAGGTGATCGAATCAGTCAATGACCTCATTCAGTCTGACAGAAGGGTGACAGTGGATGACATTGCAAGGACTTTGAGCTTATCTGTTGGGACAGCACACAAGGTCAGCTGCCGGTGGGTGCCAAAGATGCTTACTGCAGAGCACAAACAGCACAGCAGCCCAAACAGTGCAGACCATCAACGAGCTGGCCTGGGAACTGCTCCCTCATCCCCCTTACAGTCCAGACCTTGCCCCTTCAGACTTTCACCTGTTTGGTCCCTTGAAAGAGTTCACAAGAGGCACAAAGTTTAAAAGTGACGATGAAGTCAAAAGTGAGCGACTGGCTGAGACATCAGTCCAAAGATTTTTATGGTGAGGGAATACGGAAGCTTGTGCACAGATGGGAAAAGTGTGTGACAATGCTGGGAGACTACGTTGAAAAAAAAAAAAGAAAGTAAGCTTCTATCTGTATTAGAAGTCCTTATACCGAAAAATTCACCTTATTTATTGAATGACCCTCGTAGTATGTACATTTTGTGACTCCAGGCCATTTCTTTCTCAGTGGTGGGAAGTTGACAACATATCAGCCTCCCTCATACAGTGAGCAAAAAAAATAAACATTTCATAAAACAAAATTCTAAAAATGTAGAAAAACATGAGGGTTCAAAATACATTTAATTTGTGAAGAATATCATTGGAGCCTGGCATATTTTAAGCAGGCATGAGTGAAAAAAAATTATTTTTAATGTTTCATTTTTTGTGGCAGTTAAAGAAAAATTTTTTTTCCCATCATGCATTGGATACTATCATTGTTTATAATCCTTGCTCCCACCTAATGCCTTGAAGAGTGACCTTAGAAATGAAAGCTGTCAAATAATTTATCTATGATGATAAATCATGCTTCTTATAAAATAAATCTTTCATTCAATATCAACTACAGTTTAGTGGAGTGAATAATGATCTTAATAGAATGACAAAAAAAATTAAGGAACAAAATATAACAACGGCAATAAAGTATGAAATCAGTTATAAACTTCTGAATAGTCTGCAAATAAAAGAAGGCAAAAATACTTTTTAAAAATAGCAATATGCAGAATTATACAGTGAAACTTTTCAATGAAAGCTATCTGGCTATTGTAAACAAGCAAACACTTTTGATTTGAAAATAGTTAATTAGGTATCGGCTAAATAACAGCAAGGTTCAATTAATAATCTCATTGAGTGTTCTGAAAGGTAGCAGACATGCTTCAAAGAGTCCAATGAATACCCTTCTTACACTTTTGAGTTGTATTCCTCATTAACTCTTCTTTATCAACTCAGCTTATCTTGCATAATGTTTATTATGCACACCCTAGCCACCATGAAAATAAAATAAATATGAATATATATACAAAATAATAAAAATCATGCAAGTAGAAAGAGCATGAGTCAAACAGAATTTTTAAAAAATTAACAAGTCGCTAAGTGCTAATATTAGAGGCAACTGAATTGTAGTTTCATGTAAAACTTTCTATGGATTTTGATTTGCTAAAGACTTTAAGAGTTTAATATTGTAGTAATTGGGGAAAAAATCCTCTCAGGAATCTGTTCCACAAAGTAGCAGTACTTGGGAAGAAGCTGTCTGAATGAAATTTCCTTCTTACCAATAGGATCCAAAGGGAATGAAGATTGTTTATCCTGTATACATTGTATATCAGGTCTTAAATGTAAATGTTTGAACTGGTGGAACTAAGGAATATAGCTTGCCATGGAAATAGTAGTGGTAATGGTACTTTTACCAGTTTCTTTTTAGGGAAAGAATCAGCATTCACTGGCCAAGCAATCAGTGTCACTGTTGGTTGAAATTTATAAAATCTTTCTCTTAAAACAATTTTTCAGGAAAATAAATTTCTCAAATCCAGTAGCTGTTATATCTCTTTCCAGTATTGGTGGGGGAATCTAATTCCTAATCTCTTGTTTCAAGAAGTGTGAAAAGTCAACATCTTCATTATATCATTATTTTCTCTTTGAGTTACATGGTCTATCCATTTTAGTTGTTGATGCTGTTGAAAATCCTCAAGTGATGTATTTTCTGTTATTTGCTAAAATTCTTGATTATGATTCAGTAGCACCAGTTCACAAGGTTCAAAGAAGAATAGTCCTCACTAAGACCTACAGGTTTCATTCGCATAAAGTAATTTTTCATCATTGATCTGAGAAAGTTGACAGTTTAGATATTTCTGAACGGTTTTGGCATCATGTATGACATGAAAGTCTCAATCTGACAAGTATATTTAAGAACATGACTTGAGTTTTCAGGTTAATGTTTTGGTTTTGTACCAATTTGTGGTATTGGGTGAAACTACTGCTAACACAGCCTATTCTATGTTCAATTTCCTTTTCTCCTCTACTAAATGTTATAACTGATCCACACATTGAGGTATTTGAAGTGTTTAGTATTTATTAAATCTATATCCTAAATTTTTGTGAATGATTCAGGTGATGGTGCCATCACTGCTTTCAATCCAATTCCAGATCATAGTTTTGTTTCGGAAATGTTTATCTTCAGTCTTATTTCTTGAAAAACTTGGTAGGAGATGTTGATTTCCTATTCAAGATTATTCTTATTCTTACTATAAATATCTATGAACTAATAATAGAATCTAAACACTGACATCCAGGTGAGGAATTTTACCTTATAAAATAAAGAGGAATTTTTTTATTCTTGGAACAAAATAATCATCCTACAGAGAAAATTATTTGAGAACATAAACAATATGCCATAACTGATTAGCACTATGGTGGTGGTGGAGTGTAGGACATAATTTAAATACAATGACACTTATTTAATACACAAGAGCATATACTAAGTATTTACTATATTCTACTTAAGTTTTAAAATTGTAGTAATAGTAAAAATTATGTGTCCAATAATTTTAGGCATCATTGTATATCAACACCTTTCACTCACACCTGCTAATATTAAACCAACAATTCTGCATAGTACAAGTACATTTTTAAATTAATTTTAGTAATCATTATTTTTTAAAACAATAAACATTGCCAAAGAGTTATGATAATTAAAATAAAAGCAGTGTCAGGGGAGAAAAAAAACAAAACATTCTTTTGACACTCCATTTTTTTTGTGGGCATGAAGATCCATGTTCACCGAAATAAAAATAGAATTATTTTCCTTGATGTTTAAATAATCTCAATTTTACCACATCACTATATATAAGAAAAGCCACAAGAAAAAAATTTGTCTTAATTACCAAAGTGAATGTATTTCAAGATATAAAATGTTTTTAAGAACATGATCACCCATACAAAAGTAATTATTTTTTAACACTTTATTTTCTAAAGAATTGAGCAAGATAAAAGAAACATTAACAGCAGCCCAAATGATGTTATTGAGAAGCAAATAAAATTAGTTCAAACAATTTGAGAATAAATAACACGGACATACTAAGCAAAAGATATAATTAAATTATTCTACTGTAACCAGATGCATCCTAATAATAACATGAAAAAGTCATTAAAAATATGATGTGCCAATACATATCACTTGATGATTCCAATAAATACCCAAGATTTATCATTTATTTAAAAAAATTTAAAACGTTTAGCACAGGACCTCAAAAATTCCATTATGCAAAAATAATGTTTATGAATACTTGTGCATTATGGGAACTTGCATTTGCAACACAAATTATCAAAAACAACATAAAATCCTTATATTGGTTACACAATCACCACACTCTCTTGTAGGTTAACTGCCATTTATTGAATCTTAATACACTTCATTATATACTTTGCTATTTGGACCAGCATACTCATTTTAATTTTTATACTCACAATGTATTGGTGTCTGACTTTGTACTTAAAAACCTTCTTGGAATTTCAAACTGAACCCTTAATTTAATCCATTTAGGGTAGATTATTATTATCATTCGGCTTTCCATACATAGGGGAGATGATTCCTATCAGTTAATACTCACCAGTTTTAAACAATGCTTTCAACCTCCATGCCATGCATTTCTTGGAAAATCTAGTGTTGAAATTCATGACTCATATTTCAACTTAATTTCAGTTTTTCACTTCCCATCAACAAACAGCATAGTTCGAGTTTGAAATAAAAAATAAACCTCTAGCAAGAAAAGAATTTTTATCTTTCTTTACTGTATTTTATAAATAAAATTTTACATCCAACATATATTTTTCAGCATTTTGTCTCATTTCATTTTATTAACTGTGAAAAAGAACAAGATGTGATATCCCTAAACATGGGCAATGGAAGGAGAACAATCTATCTCCATAGATTAAATAAAGGCTTCAGTTTGACAAGCACCTGAAGAAGGCCAGATAACATAACTAGCAAAATATTAATACAGCAACTATGATGAAAACAATTATAAACAGCATATACATGCAGAAACATATGATCAATCATGGTAAAGTGATATTGTGAAACATGTTTTAAACAGACTTCAAGGAAAATGTTGATTGTGATTCATTTGTGAAAAAGCAAGCAAACTCAGAAGATACTGTGAATGAGAAACACTTGAACCAGAGTTTGTGTTGAGCCACAAAAAGGATTATCATTAACTGCAACAATTTATCATATCTGTTATTATTTCTGCTAATCTCTCAACTGATTGAACAATTATGCAATTCGGAAAAAATATTGACAAGTTACAAGTTAATGAAATGCAAATTGGAAAGCGAGTCAAGTGTAAAAAATTTAGTCAGAAAAGCTGAACATTAAAATTTTGTCTAAATGTGTTTGTCAGGATTTCAAAAAAAGCTTAAAGAAAAATAATTGTTAAAATAATTGTTAATATGCTGCCATGTTTCAATGATCTGAATGTCGCTCATAGTAAAATTCTATCATTATTTTTAAGTATTACCATTGCCCAGTGGAGTAATGGTTAGTGGCTTGGATTGAGGAACCAAAAAGCTGTGTTTGAATTCCATTTGAGTTCATTACATTCACTTATGTACTAATACCCTTGGGAAAGGTATGAATCCATCTCTTTTTATCACAGCTATTCTTCTCAGGTTGGTTTATTTTATGACATGTCAACACTTGTTGGATTATTTAATGTTGAATTTTCTATGGGGCACTGTTATATTAAGTATACGGTGACAGAACAAAGAAGAAACAATGGAGGTTTAAAGAAATAAACGTAAAAATACAACAAATGGTAAATCGGTGTAAATGTCTCTCAACATAAGAATGAGATAAGTAGAATTGTAAAAGACGTCTGCAGAAGCATACAGCAGGAGAGTAAGAGTGAGTTGTGACTTATTGCGACGACAGCATTTGGAGAGTTGTCTTTTAGAGATGGGAGGTTTCATTCCGATGAGTGTTGTGAATCCGGGCTGTTGTACCATCCGACTGCCAAAGATGTACCTTTGATGGGCTTTTATATCCTTTTCTTCAGCTCAGATTGGCTTCAATTTTTATTTTGTTTCTTTAGGCGGGAGTAGGTGCTATTGGATGGAAATTCTGGATTGTATTTTTCTTTGAGTGTGGAGCCTATGTGCAATTGATGGAATTTTTAGTTCAGTTTTGGGGTATTCACATGTAGCCAGTGGTGGAAATTAGTGTAGAATAAATCGCAAGAAGATCTGGTTTTAGGAAGAAGGTAACAACACCCGGTGAGAATCAGACTCTCTACTCAGTAATCACAGTCAACCAGACTAGCTTCACTAACCATTACTATTGGTTTGGTTGGTTGATTTTATGATATGTCAAATTTTGTTGGATTAGCTAATTTTTCTGAATTTTTTGTTGGGTTTCAACCAGACTAAGCTCACTAACAATTAAACTATGTCAAGGCACCTATACAATAAGATAGAAATTGAAAGACAAATTTTTTTTTGTTTTTATTAAAATTGAACAAGAATAAGCCATAAAATATCCCCAACTCTTAATAAATTTTTAATATTAAAAGCAGATGATTTTAGAATTTAGTAAAAAAAAAAAAAAAAAAATCAAGGATTGTTCATATTGTGTTTTATATTCATTTAAATTCTATTTCATTGTCAAAAGGATGAACTGAGGTAAAGAAAAACAATGCCTTGCTTTACAAAAAGTGACATTTTGAAGGATTGCTACATATTTGTGATGGATAATTAAACAGGATTTGTCTTTCATGAAACTCTACACAATCTGACTTTTGGAGATTATAATTTCCCCATCAAATACGAGATTTGTATTTTTCTTTATAAAATTATTGAGAATTGGAGGAAATACAGCAGGACTTAGTAAAGAGGTTGAAGATTTAATGGAATATTGATCTGACACATAATCAGTTGAGTATAAAATGATGAATGCTTGGACTTTTGGAAGTGAGCCATGCTGGAGTAATTTCAAATGGATTATGCACACAAGTTCTAAGAAAAACTTGAAGATAAGGAATCACAGAGAAATTATATCTAATGATAAAACAAAAGTAATATCTGTAATATTAGTTAAAAAAATAGTTACCAAAGTTTTAGTCTTTGCATCAAGTCAGATTATTAACTTATTTTCTGTACCCTACCTCATTTTTCTGAACAATTTAAATAAGCAGTTATCAACAATAGGGCCATAAAAATACTGTTTACACTATTTACATTGTTCAGACTGTTGTCCTCATCCTTATTGCCATATTCACTGTGTTTCAGCTGTTGTACACATTGGTCTTCTTCAGGTGATATTTGTTGGATTTTCAAACTGAAACCTTTATTTAGTCCACAGGGGTAGATTGTTCTAATTCTATATATATTGACTTTAGATATCTCAATTTTAGTTAATTTTCCAAGTTTTTGTTCCTTCTGCTGTGGCCAAGTATTGAACTCACAACTCTTTGGGTTAAGTCACTTTTGTATCAATCTACCTAGTAAAAATACCGTATCAGAGAAATCAAGGTTATTTTTTTTTGCACCAATCAGAAATGAGCAAATAACTAAATCTGTTGTGTCACTTCAAGATGTGGGTGATCATGGCTCTCCACAACTTCCTATCCTTTATAGCTACTAGCAATGTTTTTTGTTTTTTTAACTATACTTCCCACTCCACTGTCATCCATTTACCTAAGATAGGTAACTTGATGTTTCCCTCTGTCTCTATTGCCTCCAATATGTCCTCTGAGTGTCATATTTTCCAAACCCTCATCATTATGTGTCCAAAAAATTTCAGATGTCTCATTCTGATTCTAAGTAGCCTTTTCTTTTTTTTTCTTAAAATTTCCTTGTTGCTCACATGCTCTGTCCATGGTATTCTCGGCATCCTTCTGTAGAACCACCTTTTTGCTATCTCCAGTTTTCTCTTCCTCCGTAAGGAAATTATCCACTGCCATATAAAAGGATTGATATTACATAGCAATCCAACACTTTTTTTTGTTGTAATGAAATGTTCCTGTTTCTTAATACTTGGAGATGCAAAGTTATGACCAAACTATTTGATCTCAGAAGCACTGGTTTCAGTTGACTCTCACATAAAACTGACATTCACCATTTACTCAGCTTCATGATATAATATCAAATAGAGGTAGGAAGATTCTATTGCACCAATGGAGAATGACTAGCTCTTATAAAAAAAAAAAGAAGAAGCAATATTTGAATGTTTTTTATCATGAATTTGGGATTTAATTCTTTTCTGATTCTGATAGATTAGTACCACCATTGGTATCGACGGGGAGGGGGAGTCCTCAAAAATTCACATCCTGTTCACTGCCAAGTTTATGTTTTAACATTGTATGGATAACATACTAACATAAGAGGAGCTACCTCATCTGTGGCAGTAAACAGACTGAACTATTTCCAGATGACTAATACCAACAATGAATATTAAATCCAGGTCATAAAAGAAAGAACTCTATGAAGAGACTTTTTAATGAGTCAAACAAACCAAGCATAAAAATAATGTTTTTTACTTTAATAATCTGATAGAACCATTTTTACCTTACATCAGTATGACTGATGCTAACCTCCAAGAATTGTAACTCATTGCACCTTTTCAGACATATGTTTTCCACTGACATGAAGTGGAGAGATTATATTGATTCAATTACTAAGTCTGCTGCTAGGAAAGTTGATTCCTTGCGCCGTGTTAGACAATTTTTCTCACCATAATCTATCTTAGATATTTTTAAGTCTACCATTCATCCATGCTTTCAATATTGCTGTGACATCTGGTCTGGTGCTCTTGCTATATATTTAGAGATTCTTCGTATAATACAAACAAGAATCTGCAATGTTATTGATCCTGACCTTGATTATTGGCTTCAGTCATTTTTTCTAATTCCATAATGTAGCTTCCCGGTCTCTTTTCTATAGATACTTTCATGGCAATTCTTTTCACAAACTTTCTTCTATGGTACCTAGACTTTATGAATTTAAATGCAGTACTAAATTGGTGGAAAAGTTGCATCATTTTATAGTTGAAAATGGCTATATATATATATATGGCTATTTTTATGCTAACAGTTTCTTCTGTCACACTTCTAGCTCGTGGAACTCTCTTCCAGCTTCTTACTTCTCAGTTAACTTTGATTTTCAAAAATTTGGAAATTTAAAAATGTTACTGAAATGAAAACTGGCAAAAAATATTTTAAACAGAGTATAATGAAGATGTAGAGACACTTAGCTTTAAATATGAACATTCAGAATCCATTGTATCTAGATGTATGTATGTATTTCAGCTTTTTATAACTTTTATGGTTTCCAGTTTTAAATACCACTTGTATTTTGTTAGAATGACAACATGAACAATTATATAGAGAAAATGAAATATAATAGAGAGTATTAGTGAAATTATTTCTTGTGTGATTTAAATAATAACAAAATGTATTTAGTATCTGTCTATATTTCTGAGATGAGGTATTATGTACACTATTTATATTATTTGGACTATTGTCCTCATCTTTGTTGCTATATTTATCACAACACTTCTTCAGGTGGTTGGAATATCAAACTGAACCCTTTATTTTGCTCGCTGGGGTAGACTGTTCTAGTTCCATGTACCATATCTATTTATTTACAAGTAATGAGCATTAATGAAACATTTTAAATATAAATAATATATTCTGTTTCAAGATAATGCAATATCGGCATAAAGCACTGATAAATTGTTTTATTAATCGCATTCCTAATCATTCAGATGAATGTTGAAAACATTTATTCCAAATCATAAAATATTTTGCGAGTAGAAGAAAAAAAACAAATATATATGTTTTTAATACTTGCATTCTATGATTTAAAAAGAAAAAGCAATTTTGGGAAAGATAAATTTTCAATGAAATAAATATATTTTAAGCAATCCTTATATTATTGTTTATGATAAAATATTCTGTGGAAGAGATTTTTTCTTTCCCTCACTGCATCAGGAACTCAGTATTAAAATCAGTAAAAAACGAAAACAAAAAAAACATTTTCAAATGCTGATGCTGCAGTAAACCAAAATATAAAGATCTCACTGCCTTAATAAATGCTGCAAAGTGTAACACAGAAATCCAAACTTGATAGAAATTAATTCAAATGAAATTGGGATGTTTTACTGCTCAAATCTCTTTTCAATTACTTTGGGATTATTTTTTTATTTTTATTTTATTGTTAATTTTTTTTTTTTAAGAGTGATAAAATCCTACAAATTTAACTATTTTTGTGACCAAGCGCTAAATCCAATTTACATTGCTTTCACTGTAACCTTTCTTTCAGGTTTATTCCATGAAAGTTGAAAATGAATTTGCAAAGAATAATAATAAACCAAGATGAACAAGCTATTTTTTTTTTTTTTTTTTTTTTTTTTTAAATCAAAGGATTTCTTTAAAAAATTTATAATCTTTCCTACTTCTGGATTCTTTCCTTATATGATCTTCAGTTTTTTCCCAGAAATTTACCTAATTTTCTCACTTTATTTTTTATTTTACATGTTTTTTTTCTCTCTCAATTCTTTCTTTCTATCTCTTCCATTTTCTGTTCAGCTTTCCTTTTATTTACTTTATTATTCAGTCTTACCTAACCATTTTACAGCTTTCCTTCCTTCCATTCTGATTATTTTTTTACTTCCTATTTTTTTATCATCTCAGTCATATGCCTTTCTCTTACGACTTTTCTTTTCTTTTGTATTTCTTTGTACTTTTTGTTTTCTTTATCTTCTATTTTGCCAGCTTTCTTCCTTTTCGTTTTTACATCTATTTTCATTTTTTCAATTCCTATTTTTCTCTCTTCGTTCCGTTTCAGCTTTTTATTTTTCATGCAATTTTCTCAAATAAAAAAAAAAATGAGAGAAAATTGTCATCACTAGAATCTCATGAAAAATCCAAACACTTGCACAAGATTTAGAGTGTTGGTGATAAGAAGAAATATGGAGACTTATGATATATATCAGTGGCACAAATAAGATTCCCTTTGAGTAAAATCCTTAAAAAAAAAACAAAATAAAAAATAAACAACTTCAAAAAAGTACCTGAATCTTCAAGCCTTGACAATGACATCTCTCTTAGAGTGGCGCAATGCTTAAAAAATATTTTTACTATCATTCATCAATTGTATGTAAAGCAGAGAAAGAGAAAACATAAATAAATCAAAGTTATAAAAATATCTGTAAGCAAATTTCATACAATAACAGAGATCCTCATGCGCAAAAATGAAAAATGAATGGCCAACATGTTTGATAGTTAAAATGGAGCATTGGCTCTCATTCATCATACACCTGTAATAAAAGTGTCAGTTGGTCATTGCTGAGAACTTGATATTTTCTTTCTTCACCCAAGAGTAAATGTTGCTAGCTTTTATATCCATAAAAATACGCTCACTGATTAAATACCAACAGACTCTCTAAACAAATATAAACATGAATGATCTCCCTTTTGTATCTTCATCTTTCAGAGTTGAATCTTATATCCAAATAATTCAGAGCTTTCATGAAAGGATTATATGGTCATATAATGATGAATAAAATAATATTATATAAAAGCCAATGTTACCTTTTGATTGTTACTCTTCTTTTCCCCACATGAAAGCAATCAGATATATATAAAAACTAAATAAACTTTACTTTGATATAAATCTTCAACCCTCAATGAAACTTGCCACAGCAATATTCCAAAATAGTGTTGCCAAAATAATTAAGTAAAATATATTTGTAATAGTAACTGAAGTTTCCTTGTTTCTTTTTAATTTTTAACATTTGTAATTATTTTTATGAGTCACTTTTATTTTCTTGTTTCATGTCATGATATATTAAACACAAATAAGACAAGGAAAAATAAACTTAACACATGCTTGGAAAGTAATCCAGTTTTAACAGAGTGCATATAAAAACGAGCCTGTGTTAAATTTATTTAAATATCATTAGAGTGTTCTATTGGAATTTAGAATAATCAATCAGAAAAATAAGGCTATTCAAGCACAGAATAAAATGAGGACACTGAATAGCTAAAGAAATGACCAATCACTGTCCCCATAAAGGTTATAGTGAGTTATCAGTTATAGTGAAATGTATGAGTGTTGAAACAGATTAGTTTGATTTGGCCTTGTTAGATAGCCCACCATAAGAGGGGTATGGAAAGTAATTAGGTTTTACCAATAAGTATATAAAAGTAATAAGTAAAAATGATCTAAATGTCAATCAAGTGTTCAGAAAGTAATTACATTTTATCAGAAATGATATAAAGACAAATGTAAGTTATTTAAATATTTATAAAAAATGTGATCACCTTGATTTTCAATGACTGCAGTTCAACAGAAAGACAAATGTTTGATACCACATTTAAAGAAATCTGGACCTTTTCCCTTAAAAATTATGTAAGTTTTCAAGTTCTTTGTTTCTGACTGTTCTGCCATTTCTGGAATGTTCTAGTGATCAAAAGAAATGAAAATCTCTAGATGCTAAATCTAATGAGTATGGAAGATGTGGAAGAACCTCCCATCCTAATGATCTTATTTTTGTCTTGGGTTTGTTTTGCAGTGTATTCCCTTGTATTGTCATACTGGAGAATAATACCATTTCTTTTTAACAAAGCAAGATACTGTGTTTACTTGTTCAAGTTGCTGGCAGTAAACACCTGCAGTCCTTCCATATTTCATCAGTTCAACTTCATATTCCACCAGACACTCATTGATTGTTTTTATGGCTTATCAACCCTTTGTAGATTATTTAAAGATGAAGCATATTTTAGATTATAATTCTTTTGCTGCGAGTGAGTATTGCATTAACAATTTTTTGAGAATAATAATTTTTCCAGATACAGGTCCTACTATTTAACCCATAGCCAGGTCTTACTAAATAATCCATAGTAACAAATTCAAATTGAATTCAAAATCAGCTCTCCAATCTGCCATTCACGTGATTCATTACACCACACATCTCACCATCAGAAACAAAGCATAGACTTCTGTATATAGTGCTCAGATTTTGGTGTTAGCATTGGCTTCTCATTTTGAGATAACCACTACCTTTTTTATTTGATTTTTACATGCAAAACCCATTTTTCATCACTTGTAAAAATGCAATGCAAAAATTAATGGTTGGATTTCCTGGTTAAATGTCTATTGGTGAGTGTGGCATATTTTTGTGTTTGGTTCTCAAGCAAAAAGCTCATAAGAAGTCCAAATTCTCTCTTTGCAAGTTTTCCCAAATAAACTCTAAAATGAACTATAAATGACACTGTCATACAGAAGAGATGCGATGTAGTACCCTACCATTTAATCTTTGTTCCACCTTGGTTGGTTGACTCATCACAGTAGTGAAATATGTAATTACTTTCCGAGTATCCTAATAGAATCTAATTCTAGATGCAGTTTCCTACTATTCAACCATAGTTTCGTTTTGATTGGTTGATGTATTCATGGTAGTGAAATACGTAATTACTTTTCAAACATTCTAATATTTTATTTTAACAAAACAGCAACTTCAATAAGATTTCTTGTATAAACATAAATTATTCCAGTTCTAATCCATAAATTTATTAATGGAAATATAAATAAAGAAATTGTCAACATTTCAAAAAGTTAAATTTCAATTTTTTTATACATTCTTTAAAAACAACTTTTGGCATTCATTTAGCAAATTTAAAAAAAATATCTAATCTAAAAATTTAAATACTTTAAACAAATAATAATTTTATTTCCATGACCAAAAGATAAACAAAGTAATTTTTTTAAATCAATAAATGAATATTTTCAATCCAACAATATTTCTTATGTTATATTTAGTGGATAAATGTCTTTGAGTAAATATCCTGTTCTGTTTTTTTTTTTTTAAACACAGCCAAAGGATGTGCCTGCCAACAGCAATCAGATGTATTCCCTTTCTCTATTAGGAAAACCACATGTAAGCTAAATGTGACTTGCCATTAGGCCACAAGCCAGAATGGTAAAGTACGGCTTAGCTACACTATAAATATACATTTCTCATAGAGAACCTTCAAAATCTATATAAACTAATTTTATTTTCATACCTGAATTGTAAACAAAGTAATTTTTTAACCAATTATTGGATATTTTTAATATTTCTTTTTATTATAAATGTTATATTTAGTAGGTATATGTGTTTGAGTAGATATACCTGTTATAAATAATCAAGAGTGGTCTCCCCTTGTTTTGTTACTCTGCTCTTTGAGAGAGCTATTTCTGTTTACTGGGACTATAAAAAAACATTATATGCAAATCTTGTATTCTCAGTTGAATAAAGCTTTCTGAAAGCCTACACCTGTATACTTTTGTCATTACAATACCTTTGTTTCTTTTTTAATAGTCAAATTAATGTATACTGGCTTAGTAATTGAGAGTCATAGTGTTATACTCTACTGCAATTAGATCTTTCTGATTCATTCTACAGGCTGACCAGATGTGAATACCATAAATGCAGGAAACAATAAAAAAAAGTTGTTTTCTGCACATAGGCTCCATGCATCACATCTGGTTACCAAAGCAAGCTTCCACAATGAAAGTGACACTGGCCAATTGCAAACAAAAAAGAGATGTCCCTAGCAACTGCCAGATTTGCTTGAAAGCAGACTCCTCAAATTGACCAGTTGTGGGCTGTCAGGCCACCTGCCAACATGCAAGGCATCACCACCATGACCACTCCTCTTAACCCAACCATTACCACTCTCAGACTTGACGAATCACTCAATTCTTCACACTACAAAATAACAGACCTGCCTTGACACCACCCAGCTACAAGCCTTCCTTGTCACCAATGCTGTCACCTCGCCAAACCCAATTCACTACCATGGCCAACTATTCAGCTTCAGCCCCACCAGGCTCCGGACGCCAACTGTTGCGATTGAACTTAGACACCACCAAGCTAAAAGCCTTCCTTGTCACCAATGCCATCACCTCCACAAATCCAACTCTGCAAGCAAGCATCTCTGACAAGCAACCCACACATGCTACCACTGTTTCATAGAAAGATAAGTCTATCAGCAAGCAGCAACTCTGCAAGCAGGGACTCTGATTCCACAAACATTCAACCCACTTGTGTTACCACCATTTTGTAGAACAGGCCTACCAGCTACACCAGTCCTTCATCACCTTGACAACCAATGCACCCTACTACGAATTGACCCACCATCATGACCTCAATTGACCAACACATGCGAATGAGCATATCCTGTGTCCTTGGTCAAACCAATACATGTCATCAGACAATTCCTGGCACTACCCTTACACCTAATTGCCATCCTGATGATTAGCAACCGAAATCAACATTTCACCAATTTTTGGACATCTCTGTAAGACACCTTATATATTAAACAAATACATGTTATTCAAAAAACCTAATCCTCATTATTCCTTTCACAACCAAATGCTTATTATAACAATACTAATGAAAATGTACTTCCCAACAGGAATCAAAATTGTATTCCTTTTTAAGTGTGCCTTATAATTAGGCCATGGGAAGCCATTCATTTTGAAAAGTTCCTGGTCTGATCAAGAAAATCTTCAAATAAGAGGGAAAAATATAGTATTTGGTCATTTGTACAGATTTGGAGAAGTGTGTGGCTTGGTTTGAGGACATTTCAGCATCCTTTTGTAAAATGACTTATGGTAACTATAGGAAAATCAATTATTCCACTAAAATTATAGTCAAAGAAAAGTTACCAATTTTTTTTTTTTTTTTGATTTTACAAATGTAACTATGATGCAGACATCTACTAGACTCATCGTGGTTTAGCAGATGACTACAATACTGAACGCAAATGTTTCCCTGATCTTAACCTTTTCTAGTCAAGGCTGAAACATTATCAATCCTATATTTCCTCATAATCTACATTTACTTCCTCCTCTTACATCCATGCATCAGCCTCACTCAGTAACTCTCTACATTGAGTGGCTCTTGGGCCTTGTATATGGTGAACATTTAGTTAAAAAAAAAAGAAAAAAAGAAGGACTGAACAAATACTAAATAAGCAAATTATCTCCAAGAGTAATCTATTAAGTACTACTTAATTGTAGTATAGTGGTTAACAAGCTTGTTGCACAGGTCATTTATGGTGAGTTTGTTACTAGATACTCTTTGCATTATACACACACACACACACATTTATATATATATAAAATCAAAGAAATGAAATAAGATTTTGTAGACATTGTATTGTTTTCATTAAATAATAATTATTAAAAAAAATTTGCATAATTATATATCTATTATTTGATCAGATATAAGAAAGTAAGAAAATGTTTAATTAATTTTTAACATATTAATTTTACAATACTCTATATAGTTTATTAAGAAATATAATAAAGTATTTTAGATCTTTATAAATAAAAATATGAATATAAAAAATATGACAATCATATTTGAAAGCTCCTTTAAGAAAATCCAAATGTATTTTATAAAATAAGAAAATAAATAAAAAATTAAATAAAAAAATGCCAATTGTATTGTAATGTATCTTTATAAAAAAAAAAGTAATGGCACATTCTCATATAAGGAAGCCACAGACAGAAATTTGAAACCCACACCTGACCCTTAATTGATATTTACTTTGCCATCTTAAATTATACTTCAAAAAACCAACACCCTCCCCTCCTAAAATTTTGTAATCCCCTCCCTTCGCCAACTTAAACTATATAATACTATTTAATATATAATATATTTTGAATATTTCAACATTAATATTAGTTTTTAAACTATATAATACTATTTAAACTATATAAATATTTTAAACTATATAATACTATTTAGCTTATAAAAAGAGGAAATCATTTCTTTGAAAGTTATTCAGCATTGTTGAAAATGAGACAAACTTTAAATTTTAAGTTAAATTTAAGATTTAGGTTTCGAAACATGGTTTTCTGTGTCATGATGAATACACATTTTTAAATAATAATAATAAATAATAATAATAATATATATATATATATATGAGAGCATCATTTACTGACATTGAATTGTGTCACTTTGTGTTTTGATGAATATTTATGGGCATTCTTAAACTTAAAAAATGTTGAAAAACCAATAATATTTTTGGTCTTGTTTATAAAAATTTGTTACAAAATAAAATCCTTGCATTTGCCTCGATAAAGACTCAGGACAAAACGCATTGGCTAAATTTCCCTTTTGACTTCATTTAATTATATATATATATATATATATATATATATATGCAGAAAAATAGGAAAGAACACGTTATGTAGATAATCCGGTGTTCCTTAGTATTTTGCTTTTATTTTCAAAAAGACAGTGCTCCATACAGAAGTAGACCTTATGTAGTGAAGGAATCATATTTTTAAAAACTAAAAATATTATAATATATATATATATATATATATATATATATATATTATATACACACACACACTGAATGAGATCAGCTTGACTGTATGTCCAGATATCTATTAAAAAATAAAGAAAAAAATTTAATTCCATCATTCTCACATCTTCAGCATTTACCCTCGGTACATAATTAAAATCTCCCCTCCTACACACATAATTCCAGCATTACTTTAGTCCAATGAAGTCCTTCTAGAGATCTGGGATCTAGTTCTTTTGCCTATACTTTTGGCCAGTACCAGATCTGCCTAAAATTACTGATATACAGAAATTTATATATCATATGTATATATTTCATTATAGGAAGAATCTGCAATGTTATCTGTCCTGATCTGGCATCTCAGCTTCAGTCACTTTCCAGCCAACACAAGTCAGCTTCCCTCTGCCTATTCTATAAATACGTTCATGATAATTGTTCTAATGAGCTTTCCCCTTTGGTCCCTCAACTTTATGGAGTTAAGCATGATACTAGATTGGCAGCTAGGTCTCATCATTTTACAGATGAAATTGCTAGATATAACTAAGTCCTATGCTAACAGTTTCTTCTTTCACACTTCTTACTTGCGGAACTCACTTCTGGTCTCTTGTTTTCTAGTTAACTTTGATCTTCAGAATTTAAAGTATTGTCAAAAGAGTGAGATTCCAAACATCTGAACAATATTTACACTTCATGGCTGGATTGTACGAGTAAACAAATAAAGATAAATGAAAATTAAAAAGAAAACAGTATTTTTTCTTTAAATAAATTCCTATGAATGAAGCACTGACACTTAAATACACATTACACACACACATATATATATATATATATATATATATATATTTAAAATTAGCTATATTTAAAAGAGCAGAGTGCTCATTATTGGAGATTGAGTGCTTAGAGATATTGACAATATGAACATAGGAATTAACATTAGATAGTGAATTAATTTCATGCTTCAAGGGGAAATTTAAACCGAGGAAGATTGCATGAAGCTGACAGTTACCATATCCTGTTGATTCCTATGTCCATATGGTCTAGATCTATCTCTCTCTCCTTATATATTTTTTCATGGTTGCCTTAATAGGACTGCAGACTAATAAAAAAGCATTTATTTTACATAGCAGTATTTATTTTTCAACATTATATTTTTTCCTTGTTAATGCATTTAATTCAATGATGAATAAAAATCAAATTGTTTAAATATTATACAGTGAAAGTTTCAGATCAAAATTCAACTAAGAACTATATGTATCTTTAAACACACTTGTACAAACACATACAGAAATGAAGTAGGAAATACCCAAAAGTTTAAGGAATTTGACCATAAAATGTTTGTATATATAAAGGGAAATATACAAAGACATGTCAATATAATGTTAGCATAGATTTTTTGTTTTTCTTTGTTTGTTTATTGGCATATCAACTCCTTAGGGGGTCATTTAATTTCGAAAATTAATTTTCTTGAGAGCATTACTAATTTCTTGTATGAAAATATATTACTGGCATTTTTACTCTAAAAAAATGTATTGTTATACTTTCATAGTGTTTTGACCTCATTTTAGGGGTTAACCATTTGCCCATAGCTGAGACACTAACAGGTGCTACCACCGCGGGTCAGGGTGGACCTGGGAACAACAGCAATTAATAGGTGGTTCAATGCACCTCAAAACCTTCTGATCAGTGTCCTTGCTGCCAGATGTAGTTTATCGTCATACCCATGACATATCGTAGTTTTTTTTTAATTCTGAAAACAGCTTTTGAGGCTATATTGCTTGAGCAAAAATTTATTATTTCATTTTTTTTTTATATATGTAGTTAACTCATCGGGAGTTTAAAAGCTGTGTGAAGTATTGATGACGAAAAATAAAATTAGGGAACAAAATTAAAAATAATCTAAAAATAATTGACTTTATCCCAGAAATCACAAGGTTATATTTTACATGACAATAAAGTGAAATAACAAAAATGTTTCCTTTAGAAAAATTGAAATTTAATGGTTTCATTTAAGGAAGCAAAAACATTCTTTTTACTTCTTTCTGCCAACCATAATTTGTTTAATTTAAAAGTCAGTGATACCAAGAGGCTTATAAATATCTCTTTGAAAAGAAAGCTATCATAGACAATGAATTAGAATCAAAACGTTACATTCAGGTTATTAAAGTAAATATCACACATTGATGTTCTTGGGCCATTATTATCAACTTTGTTGATCATACCTCTTTCCTTAATTGCAAAACTATGATTAATATGGACTTAGGGTTATAGGTAATGTAAGTATTAACTTATAGATCTGCTTTGTTGGGATTACAAACACAAATGACTATTGTTGATCGACAGTAATTCTATGATGCTGAAGAGATTTTAATAATCATTGGAAATGGAATGGACCAACTCCACTCTACACCTCCATACCTGAAGATGATTAGAAAACTATTTCAAACTATTATGAAATCAAAACACAAAGGTTGACTGCTGCAGTTTTGATAAATAAATTTCCTGTAATTATACTTATTTCATGATGTTGGTGATAGCTTAGTAGTTACAATATAATATGCAGGATAAGCACAAAGCCTCCAGTTCAATCACATAGCCTCAATCAAGTCTTTAAAATAAATGAAATCAATAGTAAACAGTAATCCAATGGTTAGTTAAACTGTTAAAAATATCTTATCTACTAAGTAACTAATTCTCTATAATAGTCATAGATGTACACTGGTAATTTATGTCTGAATTTCTGGTATGAGGAGTTATTTACACTACTTATATATGGATTATTATCCTCATCTTTATTGTTATCACAACAATGTTTCAGCCATTGTGTCCACTGGACTTCATCAGGTGTATATTGATCTGAGTCGCCTACAGAACAATAACCTACTGGATTAAAATGTTGGTTCATGAATTTAGTGATATAGTAATTGTGAGTTCAATCCCTAGACCAGGCAGTGTGTACTTGGACTCAGTGAAAATGGGGTGAGCAATAACTGAGCAGTACTAAAAATAAGAACTAGATGAGATATCTCTTGACATTGGAACAAGAACAGTCTGCCTTCATAGATTAAATAAAGGATTCAGTTTGGAATTCCCTGTAGGTTACCCTGATTGATATACACCTGATGAAGGTCACAGCACAACAACCAAAACGTGATAACAACAAGAAAGATAAGGACAATAGTCGGCATGTACGCAGTGTATATTTGGTTAAAAAAATCATTTAGTTAGAATTCTAATATTTATTATGTTCAGTCTATAATAATAATAAATGGAGGAAAGTAAGAAAATTATATATGCCTTGAAAATCAGCATCTGTCATTCTGTTTCATTTTTTTTATTTTTTTATCTTTTAAGCGTATCACCCCAAGCAAGGCTGGAGGCCACTATCACGCAAGGGGTTATAGAAGGGTTGGAGGAAGAGCAGATAGGAGTGGTAAAGGAGAGGATGTGGAGAAAGAGAAAGACAGTGGGTCGGTCAAGGCAAGGGGGTTACAGAAGATTTGGAGCAAGAGCAGATAGGAATGAAAGATGAAAGGATGTGGAGAAGGGAAGTGGATAGATCAAGGCAACTGGAGATGTTGATTGACGCTACACTTAAACCGTTGGAGATTGTATTTGTCAGGGAAACAGTAATAGGGAAGGGAGTTCCATAGGCGAGATGTGCGAGACATGTAGCTATTGGAGTAGAAGAGACGTCTACATCTAATGAATATTAACAACATAGATGAGAGAAATAAATCTTTTATATCCCATGTTCCATCAGAAAGTGGATAATCCTTTGATAATCTTTGAGTGTTAAATTTTCCATGCCCTCTCCTTATAATGTGTCACGGAAATTTTTCACTGTATAATTCTGTTTTGATTCTGTATAAGAGTCCTTTTAGTTTGTGTATTTTCAGTATTTGTCTATAAATCCACATCTTTGAGTATCTTCTTCAGGAGGGAATTGTCCAGCACTTTTTACTTTATTTCTAATAAAATTTTCCTTTCTGAATACTTTGCTTAGTTTCTGGAAGGCAAATACATAACTATCATGTCTTTTATATATATATGTGCGTGTATGTGCGTGTGTGTAAGCATTGACATATAAAAAAATAAATTGTTATGATTGCCTTTAAAATCAGCACCCTAGATTTTATTTCAATATGATCAGAAATAGAAATATACAGTCATCAAAGAAGAACGTATGAAGGGGTACTGAAGATCCATCAGTTCAACCTATGTTCCAGAATGTTTCTTGTTTTAAAAAGCGATGATTAGCATTTTTAAAAAATCAAAACACAAAGTGGTATTTGGTGTTTGGTCATCAAAGTACTGATATTAAAAATGGATCAATATGTGAATTTTTCAGCAACCCCTTATACAGACACTTGAATAGTTATTGAAAGACAGACACTTATTAATGCTACAAATATATTATCCACTCATAATATACTGGGTAATATTTTCAAATATATTTACTAAATGAACCTTCATCTAGAATAGAACTAAAGGGAAATAAGGAGAGTGTGTTCTAATATTTTATATGAGAAGGACATGTTTGCCTTGAAAATCTGTTTTCTAAATACTGACTTTTTAGCTGAGCTCAGATACCAACCAGAGGCAGGTTGCCAATTGCTAGAAATCTTGATAAGTATAGCGTGGTCTGACAAATGAGATGGCAACTGGGAAAACTATATTGCACCAATCTTTCAAGTAGTTAGTGCTTGCCCACCTTGAAAACCTGACTTCAAACTTTTGAATTTTTGCTGGGTTCATACTCTAAACACTTAAAAAATTAAATTATTTGAAGTTATTTTATTTGAAGAACATTACTGACAGAGACTAAAATCATTTGAATAAAATTAAAAAGAAATAACTCAATAATAACTAATAGTTAGAAATTAAAAAATAAATAAAAATATATATAATAAATCAAATTTTAATAATCTTAAAATAATGCAGCCTTTATTTTACTTGTAAATTACAATGGGCCTTGCGAAACAAGCATGACCAGAAACTCTCCCGTGGGGTTACTCGGTCAGCAGTTACTCTACTGAGTTAGCTTGTGTGACTGTCAAATTCACAGTGAATACACTAGGTGAGAAAATTTTTATATTCACCTGTAATAATTATTGAATGATTAAGAAAGCTTTTGAAAATGATTCAGTAAGTGAAGCCATGAAAAAACAAAATCTTAAAAAAATAATTAGAACTAGCACTTCAAAACTGAGCAAGAATTCTCATTCTGAAAGGCCTTCAACAAACAGAACACTTGAAAATATCAAACACATGTGTGCTACAATCAAAGGAAATTGGCAATTGATAGTGCAAGAATGAAAAGTTCTCGGGACTCCATGGTTGAGCTTAGGAGTATACAGTCAATATGAATATCTCAGTCAGCCATTTTTAATGTCTTGTGCAGGTATTTTAACAAAACATCATATTACTCCAGTCTGTCAGCATCTTTACTGTCCATATTTGGCTTGGTGACTTTTCCAAAAGCTAAAATAGTGAAGAGAATTCAGACAATGGATGAGATTGAGGAGAAGGCTGTGAAGCAGCTGATGGTAATCCTGAAAAGGGTCTTTGAAAAGTGGAAAATAGCAGGGATATATGTATGAAATCTCAAAGAATCTAATTTGACAGGTATTAAGGCACCATTGTTTCCAGATAAGCTGTATTTGCAGTAATATTAATTGCTGAAATATTCTTCCAGACAAACTTCGTAGATTGACACAAAATAAATATATTAAAAACATTTCTGAAAGTCAGAGAAATCTATTTATTTTAAAGGATTCTCCAAAATAGTCATCTGATTCAAGTTGGAGATTCTATTGATTTAAATATACAGTAAAATGAAAATTAAATAAAATAATAAACAAAAATAGAGAAACAGGAAAAAAAGAGTTCAGTTCACCATTTTCTTTTTGTAAGAGGAAATTGTTTTAAATTTTGGCATTGGATAATATGAAAAAAAAAAAAAAAAGACTTCTTATAGATATATAAAATTATAGGACAAGTGTACAATTAAAATAAAGAAAATAAGAACCATGTTATAAAATCCTGGACCTCCTTCTTCCAGAACTATTCTGAATTCATCAAAGCCCATCGTGCCATTAAAAAAAAATTGCACCAAGTCATTTACGCCATTGCAGTCTGTATTTTCCAATGACCTTTTGATTAATATAGATAAAGAAAAACATTGGACGATCAGCATCAAAGAACAGGACAGGAAGTAACCTGAGTCATACAAGAAGTGGAAGGGGATTATGGGAAAGGTAAGTTAAAAAAAATAAAATATATCAGACACTGCCATTAAAAGTACATAAAATGTAAACCAAAAGAATATATATATGAAGAACTGACAACACATAGGAAGATAGATATATATTGATAGATAGACTAAGTAAATGTCGATTATTAAAATAATGATCAAAATAAAATAAACCAGAGATCATTAAAAGAAATGATGGTAGAAGAGTAAGAAGAAAGAGAAAGACAAGAAAACCTCTCTCTCATCTATATATATATATATATATATATATATATATATGGTGGACTCTCTTGTGGTATTCAACATATGAGGGTGAAGCAGCTCAGATCCTAGGAACCGACAGCCAGACACCAGCACATATGATTTGATTATAGTGGTGAAGGCGCTTTGTGCAGACCCAACCACACTTTTTGAAGGACCAAATACAGAAATGAACCTCTGCAGGTTTTGAATTCAGAGGTGCCCTTCTCCTAGACCAGTTTCCATCCAAGGCTATAGAAAACAGTCTGCCCTGCTATTTACCGATAGCTGGAGGGAGAAGAGGATTAATATTTTTTCCAAGAGTATTAGCATGTAAGTGAATGTCAATGTAACGGATTCGACTGAAGTTCAAACTTGACTCTCCGTTTCCTCAATCCAAGCCACTATTCACTACTCCACCATAATATATATATATATATATATATATATATATATATATATATATATATATATATGATGGAGTAGTAGATATATGGTGGTGCTTTTTTTTCAAAATGAAAGAAAAAAATGTCTACCCAATGATTTAAAATATTTTACAAATATCAGAGGATTATCTGATTCAAACAAAATTTTCAGTGTTTATTCATTAATGATTGAATTGTATACTGAATAGGTTATTTCATTAGAAAACTTTGTGGAAATATTTTTTTGGGGTCTATTTCACCCCCAGTTTTTGATATCTCATGTATACATTTTAATTTGGAGGGTGTTCGTGAAATATTTTTATAGTTATATCAAGAAAAATCCCTGATGATGCTATTTCAGTAAGAAATTTATGCAATATCAAGCCTGAAAATATGCAAGATTCATCCTAAACCTTTTATGTGCTGTGTCCCTACAGGGTGTTGAAAATCATGGCTCTCCACAACTTCCTCTCCTTTGCTAATAAATTGTCTTTTTCTTCTCTCTCCTAAATCCTGTTCTGCCATCCATTTACTCAATTATATATTTTAATTTGGAGGGTGTTCGTGAAATATTTTTATAGTTATATCAAGAAAAATCCCTGATGATGCTATTTCAGTAAGAAATTTATGCAATATCAAGCCCGAAAATATGCAAGATTCATCCTAAACCTTTTATGTGCTGTGTCCCTACAGGGTGTTGAAAATCATGGCTCTCCACAACTTCCTCTCCTTTGCTAATAAATTGTCTTTTTCTTCTCTCTCCTAAATCCTGTTCTGCCATCCATTTACTCAAGCTCTCTAGATAGATAGATAGATAATGCATTGTTTTCCCCTATCCCTCTTGCCTTCAATATATCCTGTGAGTATCGAATTTTCCAAATCCTCTTTCCTCATTATCTGCCCTAAAAATTTCAACTATATCTTTCTGATGTGAAGTATAAGTGTTGTTCTTTTTATTTTCTCTAAAATTTTGTTGTTGCTCTCATGCTAAGTTCATGGTATTCTCAACATCCTACTGTAGAACCACATTTCTGTTGCTTCAAATCTCTTCTTTACCTATGAGGAGATTGTCCAGCATTCACTGCCATATAGGAAGACTGACATTACATAATAAATCAGTAATTTTTTCTTTGTTTCTAATCAAATTTTCCTGTTTCTTAATACTTTGCTTAGCTTTTGGAATGCATCTTTCGCTATTCCAATGCACCTTCTGATTTCAGCATCCCACTTTGTGTCCTCTGTTAAAGCACTTCTTCCCAGATATTTAAATTGTTGTACTACTTTGATTTTTTTTTTTAATTTCCAATTTGTAATTTACACATTGCAAACAATGAATTGGCTTATACTTAACATCAGGAAGAGGCAGCTGAGGTTTCTGGGACACATAATGAGGAAGGAGGGCCTGGAGAATATGATACTCACGGGTCGAATAGAAGGAAACAGAGACAAGGGAATACAACGTGTGACATACCTGGCAGACTTAAGTGGATGACAGAACGTGGTCTGCGTAGTGGGGGGGGGGGGGCAAAGGGAAGGAACTTGTTGAGAGCTGCAAGGGATAGAACGAGGTGGAGAACCATGATCGCCTACGTCCTGAAAGGACATGGCACATAAAAAGAAAGATTGAGGCTGCCAATAATGAATCCCTTTTTTAACAATTTCTCCCCAATCAAGGTAGTAATACCACTAGTACACAGAGGGCGACAGGGAGTGAAAGTGAAAAAGAAAACTGAGAATAGGAAGGATTGAGGAAAGGACAAAAGATGAGCGTGGTTCAAGAAGACAGAAGATGGTGATTGATGTTGCATTTAAATGTTTGCAGATTGTAGTTATCAGGGAAGCATCAAATCAGAAGGGAATTCCACAGGTGGGAAACCAAGAAAAGAAACTGTTGAAGTAGAAGCGGCAGTTGCATTTAGCTATTTTAACAATAAAAGGGTTGGACCTAAATGCCAATCCAGTAGCACATTTAACTTCATGTATTCGGGCATCAGAGAAAAAAAAGCTCGTCATGAAAATATTTGTAGAAAAGATAGGAAAGCCACGTCCTTTTTACAAATTATTTCTATCGCAAATACAAATAAGGTTATAATTTTTTTAAAGTTTACACGAACTTTATGGACACTCTGTGTGTGTATGTATATATATATATATATATATATATATATATATATATATATATATATATATATATATATATATATGTGTGTGTGTGTGTGTGTGTGTGTGTGTATGTATGTATGTATGTATATTTAAATTAATTGTAATTTTTCAGTGGGATTTTGAAATTCAACCCGTTGCTTTTCGTAAGAGTTTTTTTTTTAATTAAATAAAGAGATGTCTGAAGAATCGAAAAGTGTAAAGTTTAATGATATTTTCGAATGTGAACCATTTTTAAAAGAATCTTAAATTCTTTTTCATTTTAGAAACTGTTAGATTATTTTTTGTATGAGTGCTCAAAAGGGAAATAATTCTGAATTAGTGCCTTTGATAGACTACTTTTTTTCCTATCGGAAGAGTAATATGATAATTAAATAACTTTTAAATTCAGAATAATTAAAAACGACCACATTGGGTGCAGTTAGACATTTTGTGATATCAAATAGGTAAGAAAATATTAAAAATAAAGCAATGTATTAAACTCAAAAGTAACATTTAACTAAAAAATGACTTCTAATGTACAAAAAAAAAAAAAATTATTTACTAAGTTTTATAAAAAAAAATTATTTTTTTACTAAGTTTCATAAAATTATCTAGAATAAAAAAAATATATATTCTGAAACTTTTGGTTATATAAGGTTAAAGATAAATTATCTTTAAACATAAATACCAATTTCTTGATTATTGCACTGCTAGTGTTCAATATTTCTTTTAAATTTAAAAAAAAATGTTGGCATGCGTTTTTTAAGAGAGAGATTGAAAGAGATATTTACCGTTGTTGACCTCTGACCTCACAGGTTACCGTGCATAAACGTTATTTTTATTATGTTTGTTGGGTATCACTCATATCATAGCAGCAGAAATTGGCCTCGTATTTAGGGAAAGAAAAACATGCATAACAAGAAATAAACCGTACACAAATAACAGGAAAAGCATGGTATGTTGTATGTTAATTTCATACAATTTATTTATACGACAGTGTGTATTTTTTAGGTTACAATTGTTTTATAGTACTTGTGATAAAAGGGAGAATTTACTCCGCAGTATTACAAGCCATATCACAGAGAGAAGTCGGACACATGCTGCCCGTACCAAAAGTCGCGATGAAGAGATAGAATTTAACGTCTTTTGGCGGGATGTTCGTATTTCCCGCTGGAACAGTTTTTGTTGCATGTTGGAAATATTTTATTATATTTAATTTTCAATTATTTTTAAAAAAAGAGTTTAAATATTGTTTTATTTTATTTTAGCTATAATTTTCATTATTATTTATTTTTACATCATCATCACCACTACTACATGTTTTATGCAAAATGCAAGCATTACGTTTGCAAAATCCAGTTAATTCAACCTTAGATTTACTGACTTCGAAACACATCTCTATATTGGATTTTTAAGAGATTTCAAAAGTTGCTGTTTCCATTTTTCGTATATAATGGTGGTTTGCTGACTCGATGAA
Source organism: Acanthosepion esculentum (assembly GCA_964036315.1). NCBI lineage: Eukaryota > Metazoa > Mollusca > Cephalopoda > Sepiida > Sepiidae > Acanthosepion > Acanthosepion esculentum. The sequence continues at coordinate 52,147,785 of OZ038487.1, read as the reverse complement.
TGAAGAATGAACGTGCCAACGTTTTTAAAATTCCTAAAAACTTTATAGACGCAAATTCATTTTCCTTTTAATACGGATTAGCTTTCGGTTATTATCTTTCAAATAAAATAAAATGATATGTTCAAAGAAGGCATTTAAATCATTGAAAATGTATTTTTCGGTGTATTTTAGGAAATCTGTGGCGGCACCTAACACACACACACACACACACACACACACACACACACAATAGATGTGAAGGTGAGGTCATGTGTAGAAGCCGGAACTCAGAGAGCCTAGCTTGAATTCCAGTCCAATTCATGACATTCACTTATGTGAAATACACTCAGGTATTAATCCATCACTTCGTCTTCCTCCTACCTATAGGTTAAAAATAGTATGGCAGATTGGTCTCTATAGTCTTGGTTAGCAACTAATCTAAGAAGAGAACAAATAAGAATCCAAAACATGAGGCGGGCCGTTTCGAGACCGTGTGCCACACTATGTACAACAGTTTTCTGCATTCGGTTCTTGCGAGAAATGCGATATGTTCTGCACAATACTTCACCTCTATAACTAAATGAAAGTCGCGTGGCTGTTCGGTTCTAAGAACTGAGCTGTTCAATAGGTGTAGGGAGAGATGGAGAGGTGAAAACGTAGAGAGATAGACAGGCGGACGCGCGTGAACAGACGAAGACGGGCGGACGCGCGTGAACAGACGAAGACGGGCGGACGCGCGTGAACAGACGAAGACGGGCGGACGCGCGTGAACAGACGAAGACGGGCGGACGCGCGTGAACAGACGAAGACGGGCGGACGCGCGTGAACAGACGAAGACGGGCGGACGCGCGTGAACAGACGAAGACGGGCGGACGCACGTGAACAGACGAAGATAGAGAAGATGGTGACAGCTGTACACTACAGCAATGCATAGCGATCTCTTCTTGCCAGGCTCCTCTGTCCTCTAACTTACTAAGTCTGTACTAAAAAAAAATGATTTTATTGTAGTGGGAATGGTTATCATAAAGCAAAGTAAAAGCACAATTAAAAGAATCAACAAAAAAGTGATTATCCGCAGAAATCGAAAAGTGTACGAAAGTCTCAGGGAGAAAAAAAATAAACAAGGAATTGCTTGTGTCTAACTGTTCGTCAAACTGACGAGTTGGGTGTATACGGGTGGAATGTAAAATCTTATGACTTTATTTTGCAATGAACAGTCTAATTTTTTGTCTCTTTTTTTTTTGTCCGACTGTAACATTTATCACGTAAATGCAAACAAAATTATAAAGTGAATGCCACCCTCATTTGAACTCCCCCCCCCCGAGAGAGATACACAAGCAAGTGACATATCCATTACGTCATAGTTCTGCTTTTTGAACGGCATTGTAAGAAATACTAAGTAAGATAGAGCACACAGAACCTTGACAGAGGGTCGGAGAGCGACACTGAAAGCCGAGACAGAGCACCAGTTACCCACGGATCAGAGGCAGAAGTACCGATCCATACGTAAATAATACCGGCATTTTCTGTATGTATACAAGCTAGTATCAGCATAGTTGCAGTATAAACCACGGGTGAGCTCTGTGGGTGTTAAATAAACACAAATGCGTCTGAGCAAGCTTCTGCAATAGGGATTGGCTAGCCGCCCTAGTAGACGTGTATCCTCGAATACGAGTGGCCAGCTATATATACAAGCTTGTATACTAGATCTGTCTGAAAAGTAACGGTACTGGGTGAGCTGTGGGCCAAAAACGGATAAGGTGTTTTCGAGCTGATCTTTGATCGACGAAGTGGAGCTCCACGTGGTCTATTGCCAGATGCAATCTCTGAGAAGAGGATTTGTTTGGGTAGGCGGGCGTTTGGCATTCGGGCAAGGTATTATAATATATATGTTTTGAATTTGCTTAATAAAGACTAGCAAAAGTTTTTTGGTAATTATTTTAATTTATATTTCGGAACATTTTTCTGATTTTCGATATATATATATATATATTTATTAACTAATTCAAATTTCAAAGTTGAACATTCAGTCACAAAAGCAGGTGAATATCTTTGCAGCCTGCTGTCATTCAAAAGAGTTTGGAGCGACTGCTACGCTTTCCACGCCTACAATTTATTCGTCTGCGATTGGCTAGTAAATCAATACTGCCTTTCTATGAAACAATTTAGCAATCGTAGTCACCACTTTGAATTTTTCTGCCGTGAACTTCCTCACATGTGTCTTTGTTACAAAATCAGTGATTGGTCGAATTTTAACCAATCAAACATTTTTGTGCTAAATCAACTTTCCCGCGGTTTCGCTGGGATCATATCAGCAGCTTTAAAAACAAGCGATTTTTCTACAACAGTCAGTAGAGTCCGGCAATTTACGTCTGTCTACACAAATTCACGACTTTACTCACAACGCACAGAGACACAGATTTTTGTATCACATTACACATATCTTCCTCTCTGTGACTAAGCCAAGTTCATGAACAAGAACTCTATTAATTTCTCAAAACAACACACTTCTTAATTAACTGTATTCTATTCTAACAGCAGACTCTATTCAACATAGAATCCTGAACATTCTTATTCAAGAGAAATTCTTTCGAACATTCAATCTTAATCAGAATACAGTTGAAGGGGAACAACTTTTTCTCGCTTAATTACTACACATCATTGCATAACTTTTGTATGTTATTGTTTCAATATATATTTTATTGTTGATTCACAATTGGAGTCTCGTTTTTTCTTGAATTGTTAAATGTATAATAGATAAATGCTCTTAGAACACGCAATGACATTTGATAACCTCAACGCATAAAAAGCAGCATTTACAAGTTTTAAAACTATCAATTAATATCATTTAAAGTCCTTTTGTAATTTAGAAAAATTACTATATATTGCTTAACGTTATAGGAATGTTTACAAATTACATTAAACAATAGTGAATCGGCCGGATGTTCCATACTTGTAACCTTGTACTAAACTAGGCTAACTTATTCTCTTGTTATTTTTCACTCAACATCAAAATGTTGACTCATAATCCATGCTTCTTTTGTTTGCAAGTAAAATGATTTTTAAGTTCCGAATAGAGGATTTTAAACCAGAATAAAAAGGCCTGAGCTCTGGCCATCTTGAAAATTAGTTTTGGCGGCTTTGCACCCCATAAAATTTGAGCTGTACTCGTAATGTTTCTGGATTTAAAATTTAGCTAGTTCATTTGTTTTAAAAGCTTCAAAACGCTTCGAGATTATAACCTTTCATGAGCTATTTCAGTTGCCGATTTTAAAACAGAACTTTATTTGATCTAAATGCATGTAACATTATCAGAGATCTTTCATTACATTATGATAAAATGAACGCAAATGAAAAAAAGTAGCAAAGAAGAAAGAGAAAACGACAAAATTAGGAAAGCGAGAAGGCAAGCTAACATGGTGGAAAAGAAAAAAGATTGTAGGATAAAAATAAAACAAAGAAGTATGAAAGAGAAAAATTAAAAATAATGGAGAAAAACGATAAAGGAGAGTAAAAAAAAATGGAAGTAACAAATAACATTATACAAAAATATAAGAATCTGGATAATTGCTGCCAAAGATGAGAAGCATTTTGCTTACTCTTGATTGCTCCCCTTTCTTTCCGTTCTCTTTTAGTTTCGTCTGATATTCACTGACGAGCTTTCTCACTTGCATTCGAGAAGAAGTCAACGTTTGATTTTTCCAGTCAGAATCATCATTAAAACGCCATATCTTGGTTACTTCAATAAGGCGAAATGCCAAGGACTTAGTTAAGGCCGATGGAGGTCAGTTTGACTGAGAAACAAATTGGCTTCAGAAAAATAAAATAAAAACCGGGAAATAAATGCAGTGGTCATTTTCCTTTCAAAAGATGGAGAAAGCCCATTGAACTGACTTTTTCAAAAAGATACTAATAGCCCCCTATCGCAAAGATTAATGGTCTTTGTGTATGGGTAAAAAAAACCAAAAAAACTTCCAGGTTCAAGTCTTAACTTGGTTAAAAAAAATACTTGTATGGTTTGCCACTCAGTAAACCGGAAGCAGAAATGTGAATCAATCTTTTAAAGTCCTGTGAAGATTTCTGCAGAACGAATTTATGTATGTGTATGAACAAAATTTTAGGCGTAACACAGATTAGGTGAACAGAGTTCGAATTTCGGCTGAAACTGCTTATGTTAACTCAACTCTTGGAAAAAATCATGAATTCACTTTTCACTGACTGTTAGATATATTTACAAAAAATATAATTAATGTCGTTACACATTGCTCATGGAAAAAAAGAGTCCTAACTTGGAAAAATCACTCTCCCATAATTACCTTATCTGCTGAACAAGACAATATCTACGCTTCATCGTTAACTTTAACAGATGTTAATTTGATATCTAAGCTTGGAAAGAATGTCCTCTCGCATTTGAAGATGAAAAAATACAAATACTCAATTTTTTAAAAATTATTTCGCTCAAAGCAATAACAGTAACACACAAGAAGTTAGTGGAGTGAAAGAAAATAAGACTTTAGGAAAAGGGGTCGAAAACCCAATCCTAGACCGGAAACAAGGGATAAACCGATACTCCTGTTCAAAACCTCTACTATTGTTTAAAAGACGGGGAAGGGGTGTGAACCGGGCAATAGGCAAACCTATCTACTCATATTATAATTTGGATATATGAAAAAAAGAAGGCATCAGTTGAAACCGATGACATGGTCAAGAGTTTTAATTGAAATGCTAAGAACAGAATAAAGCTTGCACTGATTAAAGAAACTCCAATTACATTTCAGAAAGATTTTAAAACCAATGCAACATCAATTTCGTGGGAACTAGTATATGTAATCAAGGTAAAAATTTCTCCTCTTAATCGATAGTATAATCGTATCTATTTGATAAATTATTGGTCTGAAGATATGATAGTCAGATGGAGCAAGGACATAAATAAGGAGGGCAAAGCAAAACCTAACATGTTTAGTGCAATAATCTTTGCCTGAGTGAATCGGCAATATGTGGTCTTATCTCATAGTGTAAGAGCAACAAACCTTTATAATTAACTAACTGAAAATTAAGCACCAATTAACGGCAGTACTTCTCATTAACTATTTTGTTTCGGTTTAGTTCTTCATGATAGACGACACCTTTCATACCCCACTAAACACAGAGCATAATTTTTGGTGTGTGTAGATCTTGGAACAAGAAAAGCAACATACAACAAAGAAGGGTCTCTTTTTACGGGGGCGAAGTACTCACCACTGGAACTCTCTCACCCAGTGTATTTTCTCGGTCGACACCGTAACGCTAGTGGCAGTTCGACTGTCGAGATCACTCCTTGACTTTTACCGAGCTCGTCTTTTATAGAATGCACAGCACACTGGACACACGTGAACTATATGCCTAAATGCCCTAGTTCCAGCGTGTACTCGCCTTCTCTCAAATCGAAGTTCTGCATGCCAGACAAAAACGAACACTCTTTCGTCAAGAATAAGGTAAGTCCTGTTCACCATTTCCGCCATTCGACCCCGGTTCTGGCTCAGTATGTCTGCCACAATTTATTCTCAGATTATACAAGAATAACAATACAAATACAGAAATATGTAACCTATGATTGATAGATTATGCAAAAGCGTTTGATAAGGTACACTAGAAAGAACAGTTTGAACTGCTAGGTAAGCTCAGTTTATTTGGGAAAGACATTAGAATAATCCAGGACTTATACTGGCCGCAAACTGTCTGCATACGGATAAAGATGGAATATAATATACAATACAGTCAATACACAAAAATAGAAATGGGCGTAAAACAAGGACGCGTCTTCTCGCCGGACTTCGTCAACATTTGCAGTGAAGCAATCATGAGAGAATTAGAAGTCTTACCAGGATTCATTATTAGCGGCCACAAACTTAACACAAGATATACAGTTGACACTGTGTTGATAGCAGACATAGAGGAAACTAGAAGAACTCCTGTAGAAAGTAGTGAAGGAAAGCGAGAATAAAGTACTAAACAATAATTCTAAGAAGACAGAATGTATGGTTATCAAGAAAAAGAAGAGTCCAAGATGCGAACTCCGAATTAGAGAATTCTAATTAGAATTTTTTGAGTAAAAAATTTAAATTTTCTAACGGAGGAGACAGAAAAAGTGACACCGAAATCCGAAGGCGCATTGGAATAGCGGGAGAATTCTTCCAAAAGCTAAGAGAAGTATTAAGAAACAGGAAAATTTCGTTAGAAAAAAAAAAAAGGAATGCTGAACTGTTATGTGATATCGGTCCTTATATATGGCAGTGAATACTGGACAATCTCCTCATAAATGAAGAAGAGAATTGAAGCAACAGAAATGTAGCTCTACAGAAGGATGCTGATAATGGACTGAACTGAAGTTTTTGGGAAAATGAAGACAAAAAGGACACTTATACTTAGAATAATAAAGAGAGTTGAAATTTCTAGGATACATTATGGTAAAAAAGGGTTTGGAGAATTTGACATTTACAGGACATATTGAAGGCAAGAGGGACAGTAAAGCAGCGAATAACCTACCTAACGAACTTGTGTAAAAGGCAGAACAGTGATTAGTAGGGATGGCAAATGTTACTAAGAGCTATAAAGGGCAGGGAATTTTGGAGAGTCATTATGGCCCACCCCCTGAATGGATACGGCACAGAGAAAAAGAACTCTTTGTTTGGAGATGAAATCATTTTTTTTTTCAATAGATGCTAACCATTGAGGTTTTCGTTCGATATGATTATAGAGAAGGCAATTTACATAACTGGTAATGATAGTTTCGGTAGCAGGTCTCCTCTTCAATGAATAATCTTTAAGCTGGAAAACAGTCAGATGATGCAGGACCTATTGACCAAATTTAGACATTTTTTTTTCAAGTTACTTAAGGTCTTTTATAGATTGAAGTTGAAATGTATGGCAATTCTCGTGGTGTTTGGTTAGTGCTCTCAAAGTGATGTTATAAATGCAAAAAGGACGCTCTTTCCAAACTATATATATATATATATATATATATATGGAAAAGAATATAAATTCAAATGTTCGTAACATTAATTTAAAAAAAAAGAAAGCTCAATATAAGGGTAGAGCAATAAATATTTATTATAAACTGTTACATTGGAACATGCAAGTTAGCACGACAAAAATGGATATTTCTTTCGACGTCTAAAGACGTCTCGTCAGATCGTTAATGAGGTGGTAACTTCCATGTTCCAATGTAACAGTTTATTATATATAACAAATAAACAAACATGTTCTATTAAATAACATAGAAAAGAAATGTATCAATACCTGCTTATATTTTAAGGACATATGGCCCAATGGGTAAAAACGTTGCTTGAATCCAGTAACTTGACTCAAAGAGTTGTGAATTGGTTGAAAGTAACTTGATCCAAAGAGTGGCGATTTCAGTACCTGGCGACAGCTGAGGTGAACCCAAAATTGGAGAATTGAGTTAAAGAGAGATAACTGCTACTGATGCATCCGGAAGGAGGATGGGAGGTAGAACTCTAACAATCTAGCCCGGTGGACGAAATAAAGGGTTCAGTCACCTGAAGAAGGCCGGAGCGTACAATGACCAACACGTCGTGAATATGGCAACAAAGATGAGGACAACAGTCCGAGCCAGAAATTCATACACAGATATCCTCAAGAACACATGGCATAGTTGATAAAGGCTTTGGTTCGATCCATTGACAGGACCCAAAGAATGTGAGTTCAATACCCGGTTAAGGCAGTGGAGAACTTGGAGAGGGGAATTAACAGGAGATAACTGATATCCATTAGACATAGCATGTGGAACTAGAACAGTCTACCCCAGTGAGCGAAATAAAGGGTTCGATTCGACATTCCAACCACCTGAAGAAGGTCGAAACGTTGTAATAAATATGGCGACAACGATGAGGACAATTGTCCGAATAATATATATATATATATATATATATATATATATAATGTGTGTGTGAAAACGCGCTTGCTGGTATATTAACATGGATTACTCTCTAAGAATTGAGGACTTTAATTTTCTTATGTATATTCTAAGATTGTATAATTTATATTCAAAAGTAAATATTTTCTTGGTCGGTGTGGTGGGTGGGGGGCGATAATATTTAAGGTGACATTTTTTTTTTTTTTTTAGAACCATACTTAAGAGTGGTAAGAAAAGTGCGCCAATCATTGAAAGATATGTGAATTTAAGTGAACATCTGTTGGATTTCATAGAACGGTGACAATCGATTGCTTAATATTAACAAAAACCTTTCAGGTTCTATCTCCTGAAAACAGATAAATGCAACTTTACAGATGCAAGTTCCTCTACAGAAGTGGCTCTTTTACCATAAAGAAATAAACGAAACCGTTAGAGATTTGAAATCGGTTTGGGCAGACATTTGAAGAGCGATATGAGCAATTATTCCTCAAAGTTTCGTCTGGCCATTTACTTAATCAGGATTCCACTTTGTCGTTAGATCTTTCTGTGAGATATCGAGAGAATGAATATGGACGTCTGCAACATCTTGCTCACTTAAAAATTCTAGCTTCCGGTCGCATGACGTTGAAACATTAGTTTCCGTACGGTCACCGAAATTAAGCAACGTCGTGCTTGGTCAGTTAAAAAATGTTGTGCAGCCATAACCATTGCGTAATTTAATGCATGTCACCCACTGTCCACTCGCGATTTAAAAATCTGGCACACATACGCCACGGTACAGTCTGTGTGAATGCAACCAGAATTAGCTACAGAAAGTATCTTAAACACCGCTTCTACCTAACTGCACGCGAGTGCATTTCACTTGGTGCATATAGGTTTGGTTGATTTTGTTTAGCGGCATAATCAACTTCTATGATTTATTTAATGTCGAAATCTAAATATTTTGTACTCAATTTTATGGCTTCAATTAAATATATTTTGAACGCTTTCAACTACAGATAAAATGTATTGCTGGTCATTTGGCTTTAAATATGTATTGTTGGTATTTTTACTATAAAAAAGTTTTTATACTTTCGTAGTGTTTTGTTTTTGTTTGGGGGCTTCACTATTTGCCCATGGCTAGGACGCTAACAGGTACTACCACCCTAGGTTAAGGTGAACCTGAGAACAGCAGCAATTAAGAGGTGGTTCCAGACTCCTCAAAACCTCCAATCTCCCGATCAGAAGCTTTGCTGTCGGATGTAGCTTATTGTCATACTCAGGAGTATGATAGGCGAGGAGAAAGCGAAAAAAAATAATTAAAAAGGCACTGAATATACGCAAGATACTTGTCTTAATTCAGCAAACCATGTTTGTTCTGTGAATACGGGCTAGCATTGTATATCGCGATCGGTGTAATCCGATCAATATTTGTACTAAGTATGCGAAAACACACATTAAACTTTTCCTCAGGGTTGTAATTTTGCTCACCGACTTGTGCTAGCTTTTAATTTGAGTGCGGAACAGGAAAAATACAGAGTGTAAAGATATAGGTAAAGTAACATACTTTAAAAAGTAATCATATTTGAAATCATAAAATCAGGAAATTCTTCCGAAACATGTTTCTGAATAGTGCATTGAATTCACGCAAGTTGCAATCTCTGTCTTATGACATGAATTCGGGGTACAGGTTACGATCTCTTGACATGTAGAGTTAGTCCTGCCTCAAATCTATTGTCGATACAAGACGAAGAAAGATACGCAATAAACACATGGATTAAATAAGACATTGTCTCCGTGTCAGATATACACTCAGAAAACAAAATAAACATCAAACAATGAGACGGCGTGCCAGGAATTGTTCTATGTCATGGCGAAAAAAAAAAAATTTCAAACGTAAAAAATTTCGATTATACAAGCTCGTGCGTCATTTTTAAAAAAACCGGCATTGATAAGTTTACTATAAATGAAATAAATAATAAAAATAATGATTACGTATCTTCCAGAAAATCTAAGTTATGATGAAAATTTATGTGTCTAAGTTGTTTTTTCTTTTATCATTTTAATTGACGGTCTTGATAGCATGCGTAAATGCGATATAATGACGGAACGGCTTGGTGATTGATTTGCATAGTAATCGAGAACTTTTGTGTGTGCGTTTGTGTGTACCCGGGTTCGAATCTCACCATGGTCGATTTGTCAGGAAGGAGACTTCCTGATGTTTATCAGACTGGATTAAGATCGATCCCAACGTGCGGCACCTTTGGAAAGTGTTGTTCATTTCGAGGTTCTCGACAAAATTCAAAGAAGGATCTGTAATCGATACTTACCTGGGATCTCGACTTCAGTCAATTTCTCACAAACGTAATGTGACTTTCCTCTGTCTTTTCTACAAATATTTTCATGGCAACTGCTCTGACGAGCCTTTTTCCCTTGCTGCCCCGAACAGATGTATTTAAGGGTGCTATTAGATTGGTATCTAGGTTCCATCCTTTTACTGATGAAATACTTAAATATAACCGCCACTTCTACTCCAACAGTTTCCTTTCTCGCACTTGTCGACTGTGAAACTCCTTTCCTTTTACTTGCTTCCCTGATAACTACAATCTTCAAAAATTTAAATGAAGCGTCAACCGGCATCTTGTTGACTTGAACACTGTTCATCTTTTATCGTTTCTCCAAACTCCACTATGCCCAGTCTTTTCTCTCACTTTCACTCTGTATACCCCCCACCACACACACGCTTGCGTACTTGTGGCACTCCCGCCTTGTTGGGGGGGGGGAGAGTATGAAACGCTTAAAAAAGTTTTACGATAAAAATGATCTAAGATCAAAGACAGCTTCTGTCGGTGGGTATGATTTAATACTGAATATGTTAAAACCATTTATGCATTTAAAACCTGGAAGAAAGGACTTGTCAGTAGTGGAGAATTAATGCAAGCATTACGAGGTGATAAAAATATTTGAATGACCAATGTTTGTAACAGCAACCTCACCGGCCCGAACAGACGTCAGTGGTGTGTTTTAATGAAATAATATACCAGTTCAGCTGCAATGAACAAAAACAGCCTCATATGAACAAAATAACAAAACGAACATGATATTTCATATCAAGCTCAATAATTGACACCTGGAGATTGCCAGATGATACTTCGTCGAAACGTTGTGTCCGTAATAACACCAATAACCAAGTTCGAATAAATCGAATTAGTTAAAACGTACTGACAATTCCTCATTTGAAAAATCAAAACATTTCAATGAGATTAAAACATTTCGCGGCACAACGAAAAATATTTCGGAAAAATAAATAATAGAAGTAGATAGGTTCGTCTATCGACCGGTTTACACCCATTTACCGATATATTTTTTTTTAACAGGAGAAGTTTATACTAGTTTCTTGTTTAAGAATGGGTCTCCGATTCCTTCTAAAGTCTACTTCAACTCTATACTTTTAACGGCTACCTACAAATCAGAACTTTTATTTATTATTGAATTACTTTTTCTTTTCTCAATAGGAGTAGATAGGTTTGCATATAGTCCGGTTTACAGTCTTTCCAGCTCTTTTGAACAAAAGTAGAATTGTTTCTTGTTCAGAATTGGATTTCCGGTTCCTTCTAGAGTCTTCTCACACTCTTTCACCCCCAGTAGCTATTTGACTTAGTTGCATTATCACCTTGTTAGGAGTGAATTGATAAGGGGAAAAAAAGTCAAATAAGAATTAATCGGAAGATTCAACATATCTCCTTTCGTTCTTTTTAATTCGCTGAGAAGCAAGGAAGGGACAGATGAAATGATGAAAAGGATTTTACGTTACTTTTCATTTGAAATAAAATAAAGACTAAAGTTCATTTGCCACGCAGTCAGTTACGCGTTAATCGTTTGCCAGACAATCAGGGCACGTGAAATTGGCCGTGAATTCAAGAAAATAAACGAATGTTTGCCAAATCGAAACGCTAAAAGGTTTTATTGAAATAGAAAAATAAATTTATAGTAATTGTTTTTTTTGTTTTTTTTCAACAAGCCCATTTAAGCTACTTATTGTCCTGCTCAGTTAATAACAAAACCTGATTTGGTTGTCTTTTAGCTTTCTTTATAGTGTACTAAAGTGCCAAAGTTTAGATTGACTTGCTTGCAAAAATTGATAATTTAGAATCGGTAAACTGAATTCTTGTTCCACTTTAGTCCGCTAAAAAGATATATTTTAAAGCCAGTATTTATCTTGATAATTATCTACTATTGCTGGTGTATTGATTATCTATTAGAATTAGATTTCAGTCTCGAAATTCAATCAGAAATGCGTGCGTTTCGCTAAACTCTATAGAGAATCAGTCAGTTTTAAATCGATGTTTTTTTTTATTCTCGGAAAAAGAAACTTCATTAACTTAGAAGTAAGGTTATAATTAGGTATCTTCAAATATTCGCTAAAAATGAGCCTCTATAGTAAAAATAAAATGCCCCAAAGTTAGTTTTATCATGAAAATGTGTTAAGATGAAAGAACAAGGAACTTTTTGACGTATTTTTTAAAATCCTTTTTAGAACCTTCGAAATTTTAATTTAAATTGCGTGTTAATCTGTAGCAATCAAGTGACATTGTTATTAAAAAAAAAAAAAAAAAAAAAAAAAAAAGAGAATTCAAAAAGAATTTTGAATTTTTCTTTTTGTGTGCGTGTATATATAAACGTGCCATTTTTTGTAAATACGGACAGAAACTATTGTCGAGTAAATGTCAACCCAAGACAAAAAAAAAAAAAATCCGTGTCCATGCAGACCTAGGAAATGAGCAACGGTACTTACCTTAAGTTGTAAAAAAAAAATCTACTTCCGCGACGTAGCTTCTCCGGCAGATAACTTGTGTCGTATAACAAAAGTTTTTTTCTTAGGAGGAAAAACATTTTTACTTTATATAACCATTTCAGACCTTGTAAGTATAAAAAAAATTTGGTAAAAAGAAGGTAACAACTTTTAATGTCGAGAACAACCACCCAGGTATGAACCTTACACCTCCCACCTGAACCGTCATTTTTTCTACACTATAGTAAATTTCCTCAGCAAGCGCCTTTGTAAGACTAAAGCCAGAAAACTGAAATCCAATAATGGTTAAAATATTAAAAATTTTAAAGATTACTGGATATTTTATATATATATATATAAACAAGGAATATACGTGTATAAGTCATGTAGTTTTACTGCAAGTATTACCCACTTACATCAATTTCGCAAACATCATATTATCGATAGATGTGCAACCCCCACCCCAAAAAACACCCACCTCCGTGTTAAAAATTGCTTTCCTGCGATATTTTAAACAAAAAGTAATATTTGTTTTAATTCAGATTAATTATACTTTAAATCCGTTAGTCTTCCTCAAATGTTTCAGAAAATATTTTAATTTTGAAATTTTTTAAAGAGAATTATGTTGTGTTGACAGATTTGTCAATATAGTCGATTTTAACGATTTAAAAAAAAATCGCTTGAATCAATTTAAATTCGGTTTGAAATACAGCAAAGTATTTTGCTTATTAGAAATATTAAATGTAATCTATTTTAAATCTTATGTATAGCATTTTTGAGGTACCTAGCTATAGTTGCGGATAGAAAAGCCCAGACTCGAAACCTCTGGGTAAGATTACCGAAATTTGTTCCTTTTGAATTTGTACCAATTTTGTCATTGAATTAGCTAGCGTTTTAGTCTGTTATATAGAATTTAAGTATCACTCTCACACTTCGTTTTCCATAAGAGTATATAAAAGGAAATTTAGAGTAAATTTAAAACATGAAAAACCACAGATTATATAGCGAAGAAAACGGCGACTTACCTCGTCAAACCAAACGACAGCGCGTCGCGTGTATCCTACGACGTAAAATGTGGCGAAAAAGAAAATTACTTACCAAACAAAAGGGCACGTAGATATTTATTGTACAAAAATACGATTTTGGCACATGGCCTAAATGGGGGGGGGGTAGGTTGGTCGACACTAACTATCCTATACCTAGCTAATCCGATTCACGACCCATTCACTCATTACAATTTCCACATTCACCATAAAAACTTGTCCGTCACCACTCAGTCCTCCATACACCACAATACCGCATCCTCTCCAGGTGGACCTACAAAACGCACCCCGTGCCATAAAAATTTAATGGCAATAAATTATTATACATAAAAATCTAATCATGAATAATGAGAGGGGAGGGAGATGAACCCAATAATTAACTAAAAATCAACACAAAGTAAACTAAACATAACTGATGTTAGTAGGGCCCGTTCAACCCTCAAAAAGGAGAGGCCGCTATATTCTTCCCTTTGGAGAAAATCAAGAAGCTCTCTCGCTAAGGGAGTGGGAAATGGATAAGAAATTATACGGACATGAGGAAATAAAAAGCTGACCCAGTCGAGATAAAAAGGGGCCAAAACAAACTGGGGAGGTTGGGAATCTCAACCTGGATCATAACCAAAGATGTGACCGGAAACAGACCAGGAACAACACATACTCACATTAACTAGGTACACAAAGCTTGTCTAGCCTAACCAGGGAGGGCTCCCCAGGGAGCCGCCCCGATGTGACATAGGTAAACCTAAAAGAGAAAATCAAGGCTAGCCCCGTTCAAACGAACCAAGCTCGCCTCAGTCACCCACCTTTCGCTAAAGACTGTCGAATGCAAGCGTTTTCTATCAGTTCTGATCTTCATCTTGAGCTGATGCTCAAAGAATCGGATCAGATCCTGATGAAAAAGATGGTTGCATCGCAAGACTTCCTCCTGTCGTGTCGTCCAAATCACCATTCTGGTCGTGGCCAGCAGCGTCAGAAACACCATTCGTTTCACCTCATAATACGGGGGCGACACATTGTCACACGCGTATGCGCGATCAATGGGCACGAGCTTTTCGGGAGCAGGACGAGCCGTCAACTCGCCGACATGCTCCCATAAGGGGCGGACCCGGGGGCAATGGTAGAATGCGTGCGAAGCCGTTTCTTCTAAACTAAGGCCACACCGTTCACAGTCTGGCAAATCCGCCAAACCCCATATGAAAACCCTGTCATTGAGAGGCAGCCGATTCCGAGCCAATCGCCAAGTAAGCGAAAACTCAGGGTTACTGAGTCTTTTACACCCTCTATGATCGTGCGGATCAGATGCAGGTTGTTCTGAATTGTTCGGCCCCTCACAGAACAAGTCGGCTCAGGACCCAACAGAGATTCGGCAACTGACTGCAAACGCTCCTACAGGATCTTTGCCAAAATCTTTAATTCTGTGTTTAGCAGAGTTATGAGCCTATAATCATTTAAATCCCGCCCAACACCCTTGACCTTTTTCAACAGCGGGATCACACCCCTGGAAATCTGGTTGGGGATGGACCCCGACTGGAACCAGTTGTTGAACACCACAGTCAAAATCGGGACAAAGATGTGCGACAGCCTCAAGTACAATTCATAGGGCAAACCATCCAGACCGGGCGACTTGGCTCTGTCGACCTTCTTCAATGCCACGTAGATTTGGCCCATGTAGCGCTCGCTATTCAAACGCTCCAGGGCTTCCCTAGCTAGGGCTATGTCTAGGGCATCCCCCAGCCACCGCCCGGGAAAAACTAGCCTTAAGCGTCTTCACCATCTCAGCTCTATCTAGGGCGAGCCGTTTGCTGAAATCAGCGGTGAAGGACTTAATCCTATCCTTAAGTTTCTCCCACCACTTATTCCAGATAACCGCCCCCACTACCTCCCGCTGCACTAAGCTAGTTAGCTGCTCTTGGAAGTCCCACCTGTCCAGTAAGGACATATTGAACTTTCAGTAACCAGCCATTCTAGGTCTACGATCTAACGCCATCCGGGCACAAACAAGTTTGTGATCCGAATAGCCTACCCAGTGGAACGTGGGACAATCTAACAAGTCTACGTCGGCTCCTCTAACTAACATTCTGTCCAGGTAGCTAACCACCCGGTTAAAAGGCCAATTAAGAGCCCACGTCCACATTTCCCCCCCCCCCGGGGTGATCGACCCGGTATCTATTGATCAGATCAACCAGGCTACGATCGCCCCTCATTCCACTAGCTCCCCGCCTCTTGTCTAACTTGGGGTGCAGGATGGCATTCCAGTCCCCCATTAACACTAGACGCGTTGAATCCACCAGGAACGGCCGAAAAAACGAGACCTGCTCCCCATGGCCGTTGGACGCATAAACCGCAACGACTCGAAACGAACCACTTTTCACGGCAATATCAGCCACGATCAACCGGTCCTCGGCATCGGTATGCACAAGGTTCACCTTCGCATCAAGATTACGTCTAACCAGCAAAGAAACTCCCTTGGCCTGTCGTTCCCCATATGCTGAATAAACGACAAAGTCGTTCTCCAGCACACACGCATTGACGTTGCAAACAAAGTGAGTCTCTTGGGTCGCGGCAACATCCACACCGAAAGACAAGAGGTCCCGGAGCAGACCAAACTTTTAACTAAGCCCCAGTGTCCCTTATGCGGATAATGACACCCGGGGCTTTTGGAAAATTACGTGGATCTTCCACTGATTTTCCTTTTACGCTGGTTAGCTTATACAGCAATCGCAACTGGGCCCTCTTTTGGCTGGACAGGCCTTTCTTGAAATCGTCCCCGTCCACCCTACAAATTGACTCGGTCCAGAAAAAAAGTTTTCTTTTTCTTCCTAGTTGCCTTTGAGGATTGGAGAGGGGAAGCAGTTGACGAGTGAGGGGGTGTGGATAGGGAACTAAGGGAAGAGTTTGAGGGAGAGTGGGACGGGGCACGTGAAGGGGAAGAAGGGAGGCTCCTAGTCTTAGTGGTAGCTTCAGATTTTTCTTTCGGGGAAGCAGGAACGGAAAGGGACCTGGTTTTGTCCATGCCCCGCTCCGCCCTATTACGCCCGGAGTGCTTTTGCGTAGTGGTCTACCTCCACTTCCTCCTCGGTTTGCTCTTGTTGCTGCTGTTGTTGCCGTTGCTGCTCCTGCTGCTGCTATTGTTTTTTTTTCTTAATACACTCAGGCGTAGGCCAAAAAAAGGGACACGTATTCCGCATGACATGCTGAAGACGGAATATTTGGAGAAAAAAAGACAAAAAAAAAAACAAGTCCGTCGCAAGAGTCGCTATAAAAGTATTTTGATATGCAAAATACTGAACATCCTCTCCCAGCTGTCGACGAATGTGAAAAAATGCTCGGCCGATAAAAGCAGTTGGTGTTCACGAATCGGGGGGGGGGGGGGAAATTGGGCATTTTGGCTACCGCGTTTGTTGGAGAATGAGTTATTTTTCTGACTGGTTACGTGCATTGCAATTTGTGAGATAGTACCTGCGAATCGAATTTTCGGCATTTCTTTCGGCCCCCGATGTTCGAGTCTGAACTTAGTGATTTATTCTCTGCGATGTGGAAATAATCTGCGTCAAATATTTCCTTTGCAATCCCAGTTTACTTACAAGCTATTTCGGCGCTATGACGAACAAGACATTTGACATCAAGTTGATACCCGAGTTTGATGGTTCAGTGACTGGACAAGCGGTTACTGAATGGATTGAAAAGGCAGAACTTGTTTGTGACCTGTCTGGAATTAAAATGGTTGAACGTGTTCTTCCTTTGAGGTTGACGTGCGGAGCATTTGCTGTTTACTAGCAGTTAAACTCAGAGCAAAAATCAGATGTCGAGCAGATAACGAGCCCTGCAGATTGCCTTTGCACCGGATTGTTTCTTGGCTTACGAGCAATTTGCGGAACGCCGACTGCGCCCGGACGAGTCCGTCAACGTGTTTCTATTTGGCGGGATATCGGAGCAAGGATTAGCATGTAGGTTCATAGCAGGGTTACCAGCGCACGTCAAGCAACTACTGCGCGCGTCTTCCAGGATGGAAGACATGAATACAAACCAATTTTTGGACCGAGCTCGGGCCATAATGAAAGATCAAATTGCAACTGAGGAAATGGTTGCGGCTACCATTTCACCAGGCGGAGCTGATAAACATCCAAATGTTAAACATCGGGAGAGTATGCGATGATATCGATGCTCTGGGTGGAATCACCTTGCCAGGGAGACGACTCTCCGACACGCGTAAGGGAGATAGTTCCATTACGACGAAGCACCAGGATAAAGAGAGCTTCTCCAAGGTGTTTGATTTGTGATAATGAGATCAGTGGGGAGTATAGCAAAGAAAACGGCGACTTCCCTCGCCAAACCAAGTGACAGCGCGTCGCGTGTATCCTACGACGGAAAATGTGGCGAAAAAGAAAATTACTTACCAAACAAAAGGGCACGTATTCCGCATGACATGCTGAAGACGGAATATTTGAATTAAAAAAAAAAAAGCTCGTTGCAGGAGTCGCTATAAAAGTATTTTGATATGCAAAATACTAAACATCCTCTCCCAGCTATCGACGAATGGAAAAAATGCTCGGCCAATAAAAGCATTTGGTGTTTGCGACAAATATTTCCTTTGCAATCCCAATTTACTTACAGATTAAGAATAAAGTTAGAAAATACGTATAAAGTAAACCAGCACAGAAAAATTCCAGTTATCGAGAAGGGACTTAACGTTTTGGGTGTTTTGTGACGATCTCCTCAACTAATATTTGTAACTTCTCCGTCAGTTTATGCAGCGGATTTTTGCACCGAGGAAAAAAGTCAGATAAAGTTGAAAAATCAAAACTTGAATTTGCTGCGCATAAAGTTCTATGCCGAACTCTTGCGAATAAAATGTTCTGTCGTTTTACAGATCTTCAGTTTGTATAGTATATTTTTTTTAGCCTTATTTACCTCGTACCTCGTTCGTTCGTTCGTTACTTATGTTGTATTCACCCAACAACCGCTCATTTCTTTTCTCCACAGTTTGCAAAGGAAACCTTATTTCAAAGTTGACCTTTAAAAAAAAAATATCGAAAATCTTATCAGAATCAAATTAGTTGATTTGGGACAGATTTTCTTGAACGACGATCTGATTTTTTGCTTTAAAATCAGTAATACTAATTACGATTTTTTTGTTTCATGGTACAAGTCAAATAAAATTAAGCAAACAAATTGACAAAAATACAAAATACGCAAAAATATTGAATAATAGACATTTTTTTCACTTTCTATGCATAAATAAATGTAGAAAAGAAAACAATTGCACCTTTACAAATGACTTGGTCATAACATAGGATTCTAATTATGAAATTGTGGTTTTAAACACATTTGATTTTATTACAATTGTTTTTCATAAAATTTAAACGCATAAATGGAGGTAATTTTTGTTTTTGCTAATATTAAAAAAATAAAAAGGTTATATTGTTTTTGATTTCGTTTTGAATTAGATTTCATTCAAAACCAATTCTTTTACCAATAGTGTATATTTGACTACACTTATTTTTCCTATTTTTTCACTTTTGCCAATTACCTAAATTCCTCAAATACACAATAGCTTTTCAAGAGATTTTTTTTGGAGTTGGTAGTTTACGTGAATTTAGTATATCTTTTGTGATTCCAAGAATGCATTCGAGGAAAATGTTTACAATCTTTATATTTTATGGCGATGTTGATGGAATAATCCATACAAACTTTTCACCCCTCCAGCATAATCCACTTCACGCCAAATATTTCTATCAACCAATCAAAACTCTAGTTTCAGCAAACGAAGTTTCCTATTGGTCAAAAGCCTTAGAACTGTAGCAAATTCACGTGAAAATGATTTTTCGCGCGCAAGCCACCGGAGCCGATATTTTTGTCCAGAAATCTATAAATAGGAAATTCCTGATCGCTTCAAATAGTCAGACTTTAATGATACAGAGGGAATTGACGGGGCGGTTTTAGGGAATGCCTGGTGGGATAAATTAAAATCCAAAGATTAGAACGTTTGCTGCCGATTTTAGTCGTCGACTCAACCTAGATAGATTAGCGGCGCAAACGGCTTTAAAAGAAAAAGTTGATCGGGCAGTGAAATCCCGTGATAGTGGGGAAATAGCCTTAGCTAAGGCAGAGTTGTCCTCCTTGCTTATCAAGAAGGATCAAGCTTTGGTAGTTAGGGCTAGGTTAAAAAGAATGTCCTCTGAGGCGACGAATATGGCCGCTGAATTGCGTGCAGAGGAAACTCGGAGCGCTACTAGGCGACATATCGCGTGCGTCACATTGCCGGATAATCGGACCGTGACTACAAACGCGGGCATATGCGAGGCCTTTCGAGATTACTTTCAGGATCTTTTCACCAGGGAGCCCGGTCTGAGCCCTGCTCGGTTCGACGCCTATTTGTCCGACTTTCCTTGCCTTGAGGCAGCTGAAGCGGCTGGGTGCGAGGGTCCCATCACAGGGTCGGAATCTGGGAAGCGCTGAAGCAGGTTGGCCTGGATAAGTCTCCGGGAATAGATGGTCTTCCCTACGAAGTTTACTTGAGGCAGTCGCCCGTTTTTGTTCCTTTGCTGGAACTGATTTTCAACAACTGGATGAAGCAGGGGTCTATACCCCAACGCTTCACCAGGGGTGTGATCAAGTTGCTGCGTAAGGACAAGAACGGTGGGGATGGGATAAATAACTTTCGCCCTTTGACTATGTTAAACACAGAGTTAAAGATTTTGGCGAAGATCTTAGCCAACCGTTTGCAGCTTGTCCTGTCTAGTCTGATTGGCTCCGAACAGACTTGTGCTGTGAAGGGCAGGACTATTCAGGATAACCTGCATATGGTACGCTTGATCTTAGAACAAGTCGACAGTGAAGCCGCGCTGATCAATTTAGATCAGTCCAAGGCCTTCGATAGGGTTGACCATCGTTTTCTGGAGGCTGTCCTTTCGGCGGCCGGTTTCGGATCCGACTTTCGCTTCTGGATTCGACTTTTGTATGCGACCCCCGGTGCGCTGGTGGAGGTGAATGGAGTAAGATCGAAGCCTTTCGTATTGTCTCGCTCTATTCGTCAAAGTTGTCCGCTTTCGCCTCTGCTTTACGTTCTTGCCTTGGAACCTTTCCTTCGCAAGTTAAAGGCGAATCCGGTCCTGCGCGGAATTTCCTTGCCTGGGGCTACCACCTCAGCCAGGTATTCAGCCTATGCTGACGACGTTTCGGCTCTTGTGTCGAGCAGAGCCGAGATTGACAAAGTCAGCAAAGAAATCAGTGGCTATGAGATGGTGACAGGGGCCAAGATCAACCGCGATAAGTCTGTTGGCTTGCGGTTGGGTGCATGGAAGGGAGTTTCTCTTCCCGGACCTTTCCTCTGGACGGATGGGCCGATCAAGATACTCAGCGTCTGGTTCGGTCCTGATCTCCAGTTGGAAATGAATTGGTCGGAGGTACAAGGGAAGTCCGAGATCGCGGTTAATCTGTGGTCTCGGAGGAGGCTTTCCTTGAAGGGGAGGGCGGAAGTATGTGTTTCTCACATCTACCCGATTCTCCTTTACCGACTCTCTGTACTTCCACTCCCGTCTACCAAACTAATTTTATTAGTAAAGCTTCTGTTCTCTTTCTTGTGGAGAGACAAAGCTCCTATGGTATGTCGCGAGATCTGTTGCCTTCATCCCGCTGAGGGCGGTCTGGGTATGCCTAGCATTGAGATTCGTCAATATATGCTTCGCATCAACTTTCTGGACCGAATGTGTCGCGGATGAGGAGGGCGCCTTCTGGAAGGAAGACGTCCGTAAACATTTCCCCAGAGAAGTGTGCATTCGTGCCGGGAGGAGGCCAGCCGTACACCCCGTGCCGAATGCTCCTTCTACCGTGAATGTCGTCTTGCTCTGAAACGCCTCTCACGGGCATTGGAAGGCCTCTCCAACGTCCAGGCGTTGTCTCGTAGGGCATTGTATCAAGTGTTAGTCAGGGAGGCCGTTCAGGATGATCTGATTGACGAACTCGGTCTTACGAAGCAGGAGGCTCGCTCAATATGGCCTTGGGCGCCTGGGTTGAAATGCCTCAATAATGATGAGGCATCACTCACCTGGCTGGTGATTCGTGGGGCCCTCTGGGTCGGCAAGAGACTTTGTTCAGCAGGCTTGGAGAAATATCCAAACTGCCGTCGCTGTACTGGAGAGGTCGAGACCATTGGTCACGCCTTCTTTCATTGCAGGGCGGTAGTGCCGTTGTGCAAGTTTGTTGAAGGCCTCGTGGTTCGCATGCTGCAGGGAAAGTTCTTTGTCCTTGAGGCCAGTTCTGTTTGTAGCAATGTGGTGCCGCAGATGACGAAGGCTGAACATTGTGTTCTGTTGCTTACTAGGTGTTATTCGAGTCGTGATTTGGACGACGCGTCAGAAGGAATTCCATGAGGGCGAGAAGTTCACTTCTTCCCAACTGATCTTGTTCTTTAAGCATCAGCTTAAAGTCAAGATCAGGACGGAAAGGCGGCGGCTCACCTCAACGGAATTTGGCAAAAGGTGGATGAATCTTGCGCGTATGTGTCGAATGAAAGGTGCTGACCTAGAGTGGCATTTTGATGCCGGTTAGGCATCAGGATATTGTTTTCCTGGGTTAAACTTAGGTAACCCATCCCTTGATTTAGGCTAGATTAGGGTTTTTTGATTGTTTAGTTTTTTTCTTTTCCAGTAAACTTAGCTAGGGTGTGTTTGCTCATTGGCCCCTTTTATTTCTGCCCCCTTTCTTTTCCTTTAGTTTAACTCCCCATCCCCTCCCTCGTTAGGTGGTTAGTGATTTCAGTTCTCTGGTAGATGCGGGGCGCTTTTCGTTTCGTGTGCGTGTTTTCGTATTTGTTGTTGTGTCTGAATGAGTGCATGTCTGTGTGAGTGATTGGGATAGATGAATGTTTTCTCTATTCATTAAAAGCCCCGCATCGATTTCGTCTAGTTAACTGATTTTTTCTGCCACATTTAAGGTTTGTGGGTTTTTTTATTACTAACACGATTTTGTTTAGTTTCTTGTATATATTTTTATGTCATATTGTATATAATCATTGGGGTGCTTTTAAACTTGTTATTCCCCTCCCCTCACAGACATTATTTGTACATATGGGATTAAGTAGGATTTTCATTGAGACCGTGAGGTATTTTGGTGGGTGTAGTAAGAAAGGTATGTACGAATGTGTTGTTTTGGTGGAAGGAATATTGTTTTGGTTTGATTGGGTCAGTGGTTGTGGCTAGCTAAGTTTAAATTTAAGACAGATGATGACCGTCCTTTTTCCCCCACCCCCTCTTTTGGCCTTGTGCCACATTTGTTGTAAAATGCAACAATAAATATCGTCAGACTTTCATTCCTAGAGAGATGCCAAACTGACCCACGCAAGTTAAAACTCTGACCAACCACGACTTTGCCGCGCAAAATATCTCTGACTCAACAATCCACAAGCACGCTCTATCTCTCTCAGGAACGCTATCTAAACATCACTTACAATACTTTAAAAAGTGACATTTTTCTCACTACTTAATAAGTATTAGTAAACAAACAATCAAATTCTCACACGACTAAAGGTACTCAACTCCTACCAATTCTGAACAATAATACAAACAAACTTACGTACACACACTAATAACTGAACTAGCACAAAGGACAATTTCGGACGTAACTGGACACTTCGTTTAATTTTGTGAACAAATCTGAATAGCAATTGCAAACACGTTCAAACATTCACAATAGTATTCTACGCAGCCAAATACATCTATTTATCCATCAAAGTTCAACTCAATTGTATTCTTGAATTGTATAAACCAATGTTATTGTTGTACATTTAATGTTTGTCTTTGCTTTCAACCTTCTTGCATGATTTGTTTCTAATATTTTTCTTTAATTGTTGTGGACGAATGTTTTAGAACACCAACACTAAAAATCCTTCTGATCACTATAAAATACATTCGTCAGTCTGCAACAATGTGAATGTTGATCACCAAATAGGCGAGTCAATATTAGTAGTGACCATTTCGGCTCAACTTAACATTTTACTTAAATTAAGGGTGGAAACAATTCTTTTAAGAGACATTTTGCTACAAAAACGAAAAAAAAAGAGAAATAGAATGAAAAGAGAGAATATGGATAAAGAGGATTTACCTTATAAAAATTAATTAGTTCATTCCAAAGTCCTATTAATGTTCTTCTGTAATCAACTGAAGCGAGAAAAATGGGTATTTATTGAGGAAATGACAATTAATGAAGGTTTTTGAGATGATCTTTTTCATGAATAAATCTAGAAGTTAATTTATAAGTCGATTCCATGCACCAATACATACATGTAGGGTCATCCACGAACTTTTCGATAGCTAAGCTTTAAAATGGATTTTTAAATATGAAAAAGCATACTTGAAGCTGTCTTTTTAGCTTTAATTTAAAGCTAAATGATTACATTTATTATTTCCAGTAAGTAAAATACTCTGTATTTCGAATAGAAATTATTATATTGACTGAAATCTCAACTTTTTAGTCGCTTTCAGAAAATCGTTTCTTATGTTCACAAATGACCAAGAGAACTTACCAGTTCCACACCATTTAGTATCAAGAGTAAACATTCTTTTTCCTTTAGCATACAATGCTGTTGGTAGCAAACTTAGTTGTTGGTATACAACTGGCAAGAGACACATAAACGCCTCTCTGTCAACCAAAACTGACATGGGACAGAGACTCAGATTGGCTAGCGTTTCTTGAGTGTCACGTGACAATTCAGCATTCCCGCCAACTTCAAGAATTCGAACTCTTTTTCTTTTCACTATTTTCATTCAGTGAACTAGGAATAGGATAGTTAGCGAAGATCAGCCTCTCCCCACTTCCCTTTCGGCTATGTGACAATTATTGTAATCGTATATACAGTAATAAATAACGTTCATTCAGCGGAGAAGCAGGAACGACGTTTTGGAATTATCTACGCGCATCAGGTTTGAGCGGGGGAAAAACAGAAACACAGCACAGGAATTATTTCGTATTTAAAAAAGAAAACCGAACACGCAACAGTTTACAGGTAAACAAGATTATCTCTGGTATTTTAAAATGTAAACAAGTATTCATTCATACATTTATTCCTTATTAACCTAGCAGCCATTAAACCACAACCGTAAATCAGTGGGAGGTCAATGCTAAGCCAAAGATCACTAGCGAAGAGCAGAAAACATGAATAATCGAAACATTTAATTAGAAAACGGGTTAAGACAGTGGAAGAGGAACATTGTACTTGCGTACAATCTGCTAATATATTCAAAATGTATATTTGATCTCCTTTTTGAAGACATCTAAATTATTGGAATTGACTGCTAAAAGAAGGAGAACGTTCTACTCGCACACGACTCGTTGTGCAAAAGAATATTTTCGTATCTTTAGAATATAGGAGGGCGATCGTATTTTTTTTATGGATGTCCTCTGGTGGATTTATACTAGCTTTTAGAAAAATATATTTCTCGATCATATCAAAATTTTTCCAATCTTTGACTAATAAATCTAAGATTTTAATCTTACTAAAAAGACAATGCTAAAATCTAAAAAGTCAAGATTTAGAGACCCATTGTCGCCTACGCCCTGAAAGGACACGGTACATGATAGAAGATTGTAATTGTGTACATTTTTTTTTGTATAAATATTAAGTTGTTCGGAAAATGTCTGATTTTAGAATCATCTTTTTGTCCTTGATTAATGTATTTAAGCATTTTTAAAAATCAGTCAAAACAGGAACCCTGAAGATGTAAACATTTCTGCCATCGAGTTACATGGTGATTTATGCCTTTATGATAAAACTCTAATAGTTTGGAAGACAAATCCTTGATATGAGTTTTTGCATCTTTATAACGAAATGTCTTTTAGCTTAAAAAGTGTCAAAATACTCGAAAAAGTGGTAGTCAGTGGGTAAAAGGTTAGGGTAATATAGTGGGTGTGAAAAAGTCTCGCATCCTGAGTCGGTGGGCTTCTGCAGTATCAGCTTGGCAACATATGACAGCATTGTTAGGAAGCAGAATTGGACTTCGTCGATTAACCAGTACCGGCAACATTTTGATTAACGGAATATGCATTTCATTCAGTTGCTGACGTTAAACTTCGGCAATGATATTCTGGTTATATTTCAGAAATCTGTAATGGATAAACGCCAATGACAGACAACTGGACAGTTACCATAATCGTCTGTTGGTGCAATTTCGGTTTTAGAAAGTGTTTGGGTGCTTTATCATGATCAATTCATTGCGCCGATCGTTTGTAATTGTTGTAAAGAATCAATTTCTCACCACAAGTCACTATTTTAAGAAATGGATCATTCGAATATTGCAGACCCAGCATCGAATAGACTCCAAAACGTCAAACTCTTTGATTTTTCAATAAGTTCATATGGAACCCATTTATCGTTTTTTTTCACCTTGCCACTTTTCTTGATGGTTCGATATTGTTGAAATGCTGAAACACGTTATCTAACATTTCGACATGGTTTTTTTTTCTTCGACTAGTATTTTCAGATGTTGATTGTTAACTGTAGATGGCCGTCCTCTATCAGTTTGATCTTCAAAACTCATATCCTCACTGCAGTACTTGACATAGTTTCCGACTACTTTCAGGGCCAGCTCAAGGTACTGTCAACTCGAACAGTTTCTTGAAGCACCATCAAGGCTGAGGGTGCCACCATGTCATGTGTTTGGGGTCGTACTTGCGGTCGTCTATGACTGAAGAGAGATTAAATTCTTTGGCTATTTTGCAAATAGAAAATGATTTTTGTAAAGAAGATAGGTGTAGAAAATGGCATGAAATATTTGCAGATCTAAATTCTAGAAATATATTTTAGGTAGGATAAATTATTTCTTTAGCTTGTATTGTTGCATATTGTAATAAACTCGTTATTCTACATTCGGTTTTTTTTCTTTGTGAAATTTTAAAAAAAAATTATACTTGTAAGGGCGCTGAAGTTCAACTTGCCCGGGGTGCCAATGACCCTAGGGGGCGCTCTGCCTTCACCCCATGCTCTGTTAATATTGGCAGTAGTTTAAGAAGCATTATGACCAAGA
Organism: Acanthosepion esculentum; assembly: GCA_964036315.1. Lineage (NCBI taxonomy): Eukaryota > Metazoa > Mollusca > Cephalopoda > Sepiida > Sepiidae > Acanthosepion > Acanthosepion esculentum. The sequence continues at coordinate 52,121,058 of OZ038487.1, read as the reverse complement.
TTTAAACGCATCTCCTTTGTTCATGTTCTAGATGAGGGGGTATATAATGTTTTAAGTTAAATTCTGGAAGACTTCGATATAAAATTAACAAAGAAAATACTTGAATCCTCGGCAATGAGTAATATATTTTTGTGCAACTATTACAATATAGAACACAAAAGATTTATTTTGAAATCTCGCATTATTTTCCGAGCAACTTAGGTTAGTACTACGAGCTGCAATGCATCCCATGTACAGTCTAAATTTATTTATTTTTAGTGATATTACGTTTTCAGCGATAGAATTATCTTGTAAAGAAGCTTGGTTTTCATATAAACTTTCAAAGTAAGCTAGCAGTTTAAAAAAAGAACAAGTGATTGTTTTCAGCGAAGGACGCAAAATAAATGGTGTTAATAAACCAACATAAGCTTAAGTATTTTTTTTTCTGTTTGCTGAATGATAGATTGTCCATCGAATACGATATCACGTTTAGCACAAACTATTAAAAAATGACTTTGCACTCATTGAAAGCACACTGGAAGAAACTCCTGGGAGTCTGAGAAACTCTAGTATCCAAACTAGTTCAGACTTTGAGATCATTCACTTCTCGCGAAATACTCAAGAAGCACCTTCACATCGCGTTTAAATCGATAAGTCATTCAAAGGTAGTGAGAACCTGTAGTGTATTTTATTTAACGTTTTATGTCGGGGCGTTACCTATTGTTGAATATGTATTCTTAATGCTAGTCCTGTGAACATGTGGGAATGGCTTTGACTCGGCTACCGTTTACCGGACACGATTAGGAAATGAAAAAAAAAAATTAAGAACAAATAAGGAATAAAAATAAGAATAAATTACTCACCTTAATAAAAGAATTTCTATTTTTCTGAGAAAATGGGTAATCTGACAGAGTACTGCAGAGAGTTGTACCGAAAAATCTGTTCTATTTAATAATTTGAACTGGATCATGTTTCAGTAGTTGTGACTTTTAAAGTTTAGCGTAGTCTGGCACAAGATCACAAATATGGAGCGTTAGGTAAAAATGTAAAGAATTTATTTTACAAATTTAAAATGTAAAAATTTTAATATTAATGACATTAAAATATATTGACATATATATATAATATCTGGATAAAATAAATGAAACAAAATTGGGTGTTTTTTTTTTTTTTAAGTATTTATTTCTGTGTTTTTTTGTATATATTTAATATTTCAGACCACCTCGGTCTTTCCTCAGAAATCAAATGAGATACTGTGTTTGTGTGTTTGTTTACAGCGTTTGTCGTGAAGCGTGCATGTCAAGTGATGTGGAATGCGACATATACACATATATATATATATATATATTAACATTAAAATAATATTAAAAATATTAATTTTAAAATTTTATAATTTTACAGAATTTAAAGATGTACAAAATCATGTCTCAGATAGTTGTCACTTTTAAAGTTTAGCGTAGTCTGGCACAAGATCACAAATATGGAGTGTTAGGTAAAGATCGAAATGACTACTCAAAAGGATTATAGGAGAAATACAACCTAATTTTCTCATCCTTTATTTGTTTTTGTGTCAAACGAAATTAATCTTCAACAAATAACTAAATGGAATTATCAAAAAGCGTTGGTTAAAACGTATCGGGCTTCCTGATAGCTGGAAGTTCAATTCTTGGGTTTGTTTTTCCATTAACCAATTCAATCTCTGGTTCAGAAGAAGAAACGAACAAACGAAAGTGAAAAACACTAGTGAATGTTAACTGATATGAAATATATCATAATCATGAAAAATAGAATGTATAAAAGATTAATTTCGAAATTGCAAGGACGTTACCGAAGAAGGCCGAAGTGTACAACGGTCAAAACACCCGAGTCCAAATAGCAGAGGATATAATAATTCCTCATCTCAAAAATGTCGACAAGAATGAAGTTTATGTAATTATTTTTATGTTGGTCGTGTTTAATTTTTTTCCAGTAGAGTTATGGTCCACAATTGATTCATTTGCGGTTTTAATAAATCTCATGAAATGTCTGTGATGAGTCTCAGAAGAAAGAAGCTTCTCAATAAATAAATAAATAATTCAATATACAGTTCTATTTTTTTTCCGGATATAATGAAATCTAAGGACTTCATATTATTTTCAGGTTTTCCACCCAAAACATTTGAAGGGTTTTAATAAAATGTAAACGTAAAGACGAACATACTATTTGTGCATATAAACCTGCAAAATGCCGAAGAAATGTTTGTCCGTTTATTTCTTGGGATTTTTTAAAGTTTAATAAAAGTCTACAAAACAAAACAAAAACGTTTTATATAAAAAAAATAAAAATTATACAGAAGCAGGAATGGTTATATTTGTTTGTTTTTTTTTTGTTTAAAAAAAAAAAAAATTAGAGAAACCAAAAACAGTGAAGGAAACTGGTAAATTTAAAAACAGAGAAGTTATCAAAGAAAGAAGCAGAAACTGATAGAAATAGAGTAACTGTAAAGTTCTATTCTAATAGTTTCTTTTCTCGCCTATGGAACTCTGTTCTGGTTTCTTATTTCCCTGTTACCTGCAATGTTAGTAAATATAAATACAACGCCAATTGCCATCTTCATTCTTCCTGAAAACTGTTCTTTTAATTGTCTTAAAGTCTCTTTTCATTCTCTTTCACTCTAAGTAACCCCTTCTGTTTTAACAGCATTATCGACATTTTTTTTTTTTTTTTGAGTGACATGATAAAAATACGAGAAAGAAACAAATAGAAAAAGTAAGGAACAAAAAAAAAAACTAGAAAAAGAGATAAAAGGAAAGAAAGTTATAAGGCAGGGGGTGGGGAGAAACAAAAGACAGAAATGGAAAGAAGAAATAAATTTACAGATGGAGAAAGAAAGAAACTGGGGGAAACAGAAGGAAACCAAAGAGAGAAAAAAAAAATCTCAAACAGAAATAAAATGTAACGGGGATGGTAGGGAGAAAGAAGAAACAAAGATAAAAATTTAAAGGAAACAAGAAAGAAAGGAAGAAAAAGAAAAATCGGCAGAAATGAAGAGAAAAATAAATTTAGAGAAAGAAATAAAGTAATCCCCATAAAAATAAAAGAAACTTATAAATAATAAAAATCAGTGATAGAAAAGAAACAATTTAAAATAAACGAAAAAGAAACAAAAAGAAACTGGGTTACAATATCACAAAATGTAGAAAGGAAAGCTACAAGAAAGGATTGGGACTAGAAAATCTAATGAAAAGGAAGATTAGTGGAACAAATTAAAGAAAAAATTAGAGTCAAAACAATAAAATCGCAAATCTAAAAGATTGATCCTAAAATGAATAAAAATAAATAAATAAATAAAATAATTGAAAAAATAAAAAAAGACCAAAGCGTGGAAAAAAAAGGCAAGATCAAGATCTTGCGTCTCAACATGGCCATTTAGTTGAACTTTGTGTCTCCCTGGTCACACATTTTAATCCTTTAACACCAGATTACCGAGCGTTGTTGTATTGAGCTTAATAGAACCCAAACGTTCTCGGTCTTAATGGCGGGCTTTTGTATTTTTTGTTTTTAAATTTTTTCTTCATATTTGCTATCATTTGTCTCTTTATCTTTGTGTCATTTCTTTCCATGTATAAAATATTTTTTTTCTTTCTTTATCAATTTCTTGTGTTTTCTTTGCTAGTCACCATAATCCATTTGCATTTTTTTAAGGACATGGAATGATTTATACAAAGTCCTTTGAGAAATGCACAAGTCACAACAGACCTCAAGTCACTACATCAAATAAGTCCCTCGCTTTTAATTGCCACATTACGTCGGGTGTAGATGGCACTTAACGAGACAGCGGATAAACTAGAATATCAAGTTTTTACTGTTTGCAATTCGGAAGCTTTTTGAAACGCACTAAATACATTTGATACGCAAGAATCCAAACAATTATTGCCCTTAAACATCCGCTTCGATGTTGTGGTTGACAAATGAACAAAATGTCTCGCTGGCTACGTCCGCTGCCATAATGTCCTCCTTTCTGTTTCCCATTGTAAAATGATATACCGGATGCGTTTCTTCTGTTTCGGCATGATCGTAAAGAAACCGGCAATGAAATGTCTGGACTAATTTCTGTAGAATTTATTATAAGAAATGGCTTCCTCACTTTGTTGTTGTTATTGTTATTATTGTTAATCGTCGTCATAATCATTATTTTTATTGGTGCCTTTTATTTATTCTTTTTTTGAAAAAAAATTTTTTATTTTGTTATGAGTTAGAGGGCAAGACTTGAAAAATATAACGAAGCAGGTTAAAAGTACATAAACATGGCTCAAGAAAAAAGAAGACAACAGATGCAAGCAGATAATTTTCCAAAGTATTTATCAGTACCAGGAGTACCATTAAACTACAAGAAACATCAATCAATACCATACACTTGTGATGAAGAGTTTCAAAATTGCTCCCGACAGTTTGTCCTTTGAGTTATTAAGCTTTTTCCGGGGTAGTTTTGTTTATTTTACGTCTATGCTATTTTATTTATTTATTGTGCATTTTTCAAATAAAATAAATATAAATATGAAAAGAAAAATGCTGAATATCGTATTAAAAATAAAGAAATGAAAGAATTACAAATTTATGTGTGTATCACCTTTCAAAAATGAACTTTCCGGAAAGATCTTAGGATTATTACACATTTTATGATGGGCATTATATTTGTTCCTGAGGGCATCTTGCGTCTGTTAGAAGGGCAGCAATTACTGTTAAAGACCGCGGCCTCCATGTTTAAACTGACACTATTTTTTATTTATTTATTTATTTATTTATTTTACAAATATCAGTTTGAAGACATTAAAATGTTCAGCTTTTATTTTATTTTTATTTATCTTACTTTTAATTTTATTTCGTTTTTATTTTATTTTTTTAACCTTCTCCTTATGTATTCGCTTAATTTTGTCTTTTTCAGCTCAAATTCTGCGTAAAAAAGAAATGGAAAAGTTTACGATGAAAATGCTTTCGGTCAATCAAACTGACACAATTGCTCTTGAAAATAATAACTGAAAGCATTTTTCATTCTAAATTATGTTACGAGTGCATTATTTCAAAAGTGCTGGTAGGCTTCTTTTTTCCTTTTTTTTCTTTTCCCTCTTTATGCTCACCTTCCTTTTCTTATTTTCGGTTCCCTCCTTACTCTTCTTGTTTTTTTTTCTCTCGTTACTCTTCTTTTCCCTTTTATCTTCATCTTCTTATTCATTTTTTTTTTTTTTTGGCTTCATCTTTTTTTCTCTTACAGTTTTTTTTCTCTCTCCTTACTCATCTTTTTTCGATTTTTACACAGCTGATTTTTTCTCTCTCTCTGCTCCTTTTTTCTTTCTGCTCCTTTTTCCTTTCTTCTCTCTCTCTCTTCTTTGCTCTTCTCTCTCTACTTTTCATTTCCCCCTGCTCTCTCTCTACTCTTCTTTTTTTTCTCACTTTACTCTTGTCTTCTATTCAATCTTTTTTCTCTTCTTTTTTCCGTTTTTACCCTTTTTTTTTTCTCTTTTTCATCCTCCTCTTTTTCCTCTCCCTCCGTTTTTACGTCTTATAATTCCCCCTTTTGTTTTCTCATGCACATGATCCGTCTCTTATACTTTTTTAAAGCTAATTTATCACCTTTTCCTGTCAAAACAAAATGATTGTGGATATTAGCGAGTTAATACTTGCGCATCCAATGTATTCTTATCAACTGCAAAACCATCACAGCTATTTCTGATGTTGTCACAATAATGGTTAGTTTTTTAAAAATTTCTTCTTTCGGAGCCCTTTCCGCAGTGAATAGTTAGCGAGTATTCTTAAAAGTTATCAAGATTCCATTCGATATTCTTCTCTGAGTTCTTAACAAATCTGACCCTCAATCAAAATTAGTTTTGTTCAAAATTATTTCCTACTTGCTGGACTCGTAGAAAATTCTCTATTATGTGTCCCAGAAACACCTGTCATTTTCGACATGATATTCATCGGTGAAAAATGAATTCACTATGCGAATCCAAAAAGAAATTTGTAGTTTGATCCAGAACAGCCTTCATCTTTTAAATTTAAACCGAATCGTCTGTGAAAAATCTGTTTATCTATGAAAATTGTTCAGCATTCACTGCCATTACGTAACAGTTCGGAAATCTTTTGTCTCTTATGAAATATTCCTTTGTGTAAACACTTCGCTTGGTTTCTGGAAGGCCGCCTTTCTTTATTCCGTTACATATTCAGGTCTGTTTTTTTTTTTTTCGTCAAGCGGAAAGTTATAGAAAGACAAGGAAAATATTTTCATGACTGAATAATGATTCTGTGTCGTTATATGAATAAAAAGATTGTGACCCCCACCACTACCAGGAAAAAAAAGAAAACGCTGAAAACTTTTACATCAATCTCACTAGTTGATTCTTTTTTTAAAAAAAAATGTGAATAACCATTCTACCTGCGATCAAGTCAGATATTATCAAAAAATATTTTCTGTTGTCACGCTATCATTTATTTTGAGCTAAAGTGAAACAAGTTGCTTTAAAATTGTAGACATCAAGGAATACCGTAACTATCACTTTTTTAAAAAAACTTTAATAGGGCGATGCATTCTTCTGTAACAAGAGCAATTATTTTCTATTCGAGCCGAACGAGACAGTTCGTTGACCAGTTACACTACACAACACTTAACAAGATTAACAATATATATATATATATATGATGGATGTCTGACTCTTTCATGTAAGAAATACTTTAAAATCAGGAAGATAATAGCACTCACCAGTATCTTGCGCGAAAATGAATATCACTAACTTGTGTTTTGTGCATGATTACGTAACTGTTTC
>OZ038487.1:52061782-52109282 GCA_964036315.1 Acanthosepion esculentum | reverse complement strand
AGGTAATCATGGCTCTCCACTACTTCCTATCCTTTGTAGTTCTTAATAAAGTTTGTCTTTTTTCTCTATTTCTTAAACCCTGTTTTACCAACTATTTATATAAGCTCATTAGGGAGATTATGCTCTGCTTTCCTCTGCCCCAGTTCTATTTTTTATATAATTACTGAATTCATCGTTGCTTCCTGTATAGATTCCGACAGAAGTACTGCTATAGAAGTATTTACAAAGATTTGTGCGGTGTATACACGTGCAGCAAAATACTGGTGATATAGCTTACTTTTCTGTGGCCGAGATACTCTTAGGAAATATAGTAACAGGTTTAGCTTGCGAATAAATAAAGAAATGACACTATATGAATCAAGATCGAGCTACATTTACTAAATGGTAACTTACATAGTGATTGCATATATGTGACACCGAAATTCGAAGGCGCATTGAACTAGTGAAAATGCCTTTCAAAAGCTAAACAAAGTATTAAGAAACAGGGAAATTTCGTTAGAAACAGAGTAAAGAGTACTGAACTGCGACAATAATATCATTCCTCTTATATGTCAGTGCTCAACAATCACAAACGAAGAGGAGACTTAAGGCAGCAGAAATGTGGTTCTACAGAAGGATGTTGAGAATGGCATCGGCGGGCGGAACATATTAACAACAAAGAAATTTTAAGAAAAATAAGAACAAAAAAGACACTCGTAATTAGTATCAGAAAGAACCAGTTGAAATGTCTGGTAGACATGAGAAAAGAGGGCTTGGAGAATTTGATATTCACATGACATATTGAAGGCAAGTAGGGCATAAGGAAACAGTGAATCACTTACCTAACGAGCTTATGTGAATGGATGGCAGAACAAAGAGTGTAAGGAATAGTAAGTGGAAAACATTGCTTAGAGTTACAAAGGATAGGAAGTTGTGGAGACACCTGATCGTCCATGCCCTGAAGGGACACGGCATAAAAAGGAGATGAATATATATTGTACTGCTCATTTACTTGTGATTTTCATTGTAACTTCTACATAAAACTTGCTCACATATCTATTGGTATTTACTTTAACCTTAAATGAAAAAGTTTGGGTGGGAAAGCTAACGAATTAAAAAAAAAACATTTTGGTACAGCATGTTTATTGTTATAATAAAGAATCCAAAATAGTTTCTTTCTGGCTGTTAACTTGTAAACATTAAAATTAATTACATATGAGCTATCTGTATATCATCTATTGAATTTGAACTCTTTTACGAAACCCTTTTAGTGGGGATGAAATTAGCTTCTTTTTTTTCCCAAGTGAACGTATCTCAGCAGCTGGGAACCCGAATTTCTGTTTGATACGCCCAAGTGCCTATCACAATTTATAAACGGATAAATTTGTACATATGTAGTAAGCTTGTAAAATTCAGAACGTCCAACAATAGCACAACATTGTTTCACTTGATATCGGCGAATGTTTCACACTGATCATTGCGAGCGATTCGAGCCGGGAGAAATTAATTGTCTGGACTAGAGCCAAGCATTTCAGGCCGGTCAAAAGGCAAGAACAAAACATTGAGTGCTTTTAGAAGCGCATCAGCTGAGATCTATACGTAAGAATCAACCTCTATTAATTAAGTCCTATCTGACAATGGAGATAGAAAAACCATCAATTGAAGATCAAGTGCCGTAGGGTAAAATGTACGATTGCTTTATGTAAACCTTAAAGGCAATATTAATCTCTTGGTTCAGGGACTTGCTCTGCATAAACACCGATTTACAATGAAACAGCCAAATGGATCAATTTTTCTAAAGTTTCTGAATAAAGCTTTTTGGCCTCTGAATATTCCATGCCGTGAAAAGAGTCTCTAAAATAATTAAACTTGCTCTTCACAGTTTAGCTTTTGTGTCTTTGATTTGCTTGATTTGTTTATTTATAAATATTTTTTCGCTTTGGCTATTTGGGGCTATATAGTTGGATTTTTATGATCTTTTCATTTCCAAGAATTTTTATTCAGTCAAAGGCAAATTAAAAGTTTGGTTGTTTGTTTATTTTCTTTCTTTCTCTTCCTTTTTTCATTCTTTCTTCTTTCTCCTCCTTTTTACTCATTCTGTCTTTCTTTTCCTTATATTCATTCTGTCTTCTTTCTCTTCCTTTTATTCATTCTGTCTTCTTTCCCTTCCTTTTTATTCATTCTGTCTTCTTTCCCTTCCTTTTTATTCATTCTGTCTTCTTTCCCTTCCTTTTTATTCATTCTGTCTTCTTTCTCTTCCTTTTTATTCACTCTTTCTCCTCCTTTTTATTCACTCTTTCTCCTCCTTTTTATTCACTCTTTCTCCTCCTTTTTATTCACTCTTTCTCCTCCTTTTTATTCACTCTTTCTCCTCCTTTTTATTCACTCTTTCTCCTCCTTTTTATTCACTCTTTCTCCTCCTTTTTATTCATTCTTTCTCCTTTCTCCGCCTTTTTTCCATTCTTTCTTCCTTGTCCCCCTTTTTCTATTCTTTCTTCTTTGCCCCCCTTCCATTCGCGCTTCTTTCTCCCTCTTTTTTCCATTTGTTCTTCTTTCTCCCCCTTTTTTCCATTTGTTCTTCTTTCTCCCCCTTTTTTCCATTTGTTCTTCTTTCTCCCCCTTTTTCCATTTGTTCTTCTTTCTCCCCCTTTTTCCATTTGTTCTTCTTTCTCCACCTTTTTCCATTCTTCTTTCTCTTCCGTTTTACATTCTTTCTTTCTCTTCCGTTTTACAATCTTTCTTTCTCTTTCTTTTTTACAGTCTTTCTTTCCATTCGTTTTTTACATTCTTCTTTCTCTTCCTTTCTTACATTCTTCTTTCTCTGTCTTTTTTCATTCTTTCTTTCTCTTCGTTTTGCATTCTTTCTCTTCTTTTTTTCATTCTTTCTCTTTCTTCCTTTTTTCATTCTTATTTCTCTTCCTTTTTTACATTCTTTCTTTCTCTTCCTTTTTACAATCTTCCTTTCCATTCCTTTCTTACATTTTTCTTTCTCTTCCTTTTTTCATTCTTTCTTTCTCTTCCCTTTTTCCATTCTTTCTCTTTCTTTTTTCATTCGGTCTTTTCTCTCTTCTTTCTCTCTCTTCTTTCTCTCTTTTTTTTCTCTCTCTCTCTTCTCTTTCTCTAGTTTTATTTCAGTTTCTTCTTCTTTTATTTAATAAATAATCATTGCTATTCTTTGTGATTTTTTTTTCATTCTTTCCATCTTTCAACTCTTTCATCTTTATTTTCATTCTTTCGATTATGGTCTTAACTTTTCTTTCATTTCATCTCTAAAGTTCCCATCATTTCTTGTTTAGTTTCTTCTTAAACTTTATATTTTCATTTTGTTTATTTCTTTGATTCTAATTCCCCACCAAAAAAAAAAAAAATCCTTTTATTTATTTCCCCAAAATTGTTTTATTTCTCTCTTCGCCCGACACACTTTTTGCTAAATATCACATTTTTGTGGGAAGGTCAGACTGAGAACTTTTTAGTACGCCTAATAAAATATTTACTTTAATAATTCTTTTAATAATTACAATGAAAATTCGCACGGGTGTGCTGTAAAATTTTCGGCTAGACTCACTTTCCACTGTCCGACTTAAATGACCACAAAATTTGTTTTTCTTTCGTCTGTTTTTTTTGTGTGTGTAGGACTTCTTGTTAAAGCCTAGAACTTCTCAGCGCCCCTCATACTGCTACTGCAAGCAAATAAAAACTTCTTTTTAATTGTTTTCGCACTTTTCCCCCTTAGTTTTTCGTTCTTTTTTTTCACATCAAAATCTAAACATCAGTAAAAAAAAAAAATAAAAAATAAAAAAAATCCTAAACTCGCTAAACAAATAAAAAATAAAAATAAATCAATAAACCACTTTTCAATGTTTGTCCATGTTTTCCTCTTGTTTTTAATTTCGTTATTATAATTTTCCTTTCTTTATCTGACCTGGTGCGTCCCTGTTAGTGTTAAGTGATACATCCAATGTATGCCTGACATCATTGCAAAGAACGACCACGTCGTATATTGTCCAAACTCAATCTAATTTCTCTGAGCGTTTCATAGCATTTTAATAGAGACGCATTAGAGGCCTTCAGCGACATTACTGTAATGAAGCTAACACTCATGTCCTCTAATACTCTTGTCAAAAGGGATCTCTTTGAATCGTTAAAACAAACTTTTTATGGGATTCCAGATACTATAATTATACACTTGCTTAAGCTCAACCGTCCGCACTCGCTGGTCTTACCGATTGCGTCATAAAATCACTTACGGGTTAAAAGCCCGGCAAGAGTCGAATAAACTGGTATGGAATGAATGCGGCCAATTTAAGCACAATTTCTTTCCAGAGAAACACGTCCCTGCTTGCCACTACCGACGGTATCTTTCTTGTATTATGGTAATAAAAAATGATTCATCACTACGCCTTTGCTAAATTACATACCAATAAACATCTGTTCTGTTCCACAAAATTGATGCTACTCACTCAAGTTGATTAATTATTAATAACTTAGTATATTGCCTGATTGTTGCCGAAAGACTTGTAAGTCTTTTAGTACATTTTCATTCTAAAATCAGTTTTATGAGTAAAACCTGCTTCAAGTTTCTGATTCGTTGTACATAACCTATTCTTCTTGGGCATTTCGACGTGGTGTAATGGTCAGCAAGCTTGTCACGCTAGATCAGTTACAACTAACTAGTGAATTCAACCCTCACTAGGTACTCCATATTTGCAGCCTTGTATCATGTCTAAGCTACGCTTAAGTCAATCACAAGGATGTGAGGGTAGTGTAACAGATACCAGCGCGGAAACTGGAATTGGCGAGCCAAGTTCAAATTCCGGGCTAGTCTGCTGCATTCAGTTTCACACAAATATCTTTGGGCATTTTGAATTAGAGTGATACTACATTGTCGCGGCTTTGTGCCGCATTTAAGCTACGCTTAGTAAATCACTAGCGGGTACTTAGATGTAGTGAAATGGTTAGCAAGCATATCTCGTTCAATCAATTACGACTGAGTTTGACCCTCACTGGGTGTTCAGTACTTGCGGCCTTGTGCCACATCTAATCTACGCTTAGAAAATCACTAGCGGGCACTTCGATGTAGTAGTGTAATAATAGCAATCCTGTCTCGCTGGATTAGTTACGACTGAGTAGTGAGTTCGATTTTCACTGTCTCATACTTGCGGCCTTGTACCATATTTTAATCTACACTTAGTGAATCCATATATAACCTATTCTTCCCAAGACTTAGGACGTGGCCATACGCGAGGGACTGCTGAAAAGTTCTTGGCTTTATCCACTTCCCAAAATCTGGTTAACTGATGACACATTTCAATGTTTTAATCACTTGGTCAGGCCGATAAATTTCTAATAGCCTCCGGTTCACACTCCTTCCTCATCTCTTTTGGAGAGGAGCGGTTTATCCTCAGTTTCCTGTTTAGGATTGGGCTTTCGGTTCCTTCTAAAGCCTTCTCATTCTCTTTCATTCTCAGTAGACACCCTTGCGCCTTACTAGCATTATCGCCTCAGATGGGGTGAAATGATAATATAATAAAATAAAACTGATTTCAGTATAAAAACGCTCCACAGGAAGCATGCGTGTGCCATGTTTGTTCATCCGATTGTTTTAAGGCATATATGATGAAAGTACCTTTGAAAAATATTTTTGTACTTCATTATTCACATCTTTTTTGTTGTTATATGTTGGGGATTAATCGTTTGTCTGCCGATTTATAATCTTCCACGAGGAAGTAAGGTGGATTATGGGAATGCTTAATGCTATACACACACACACACTCAATATCTATCTATCTATATGATAAAAATATACTTTTAAAGTATTTATATCAGCGTTAGAACGTACATAGAGATAAAAGTGGACACGGAGGTCAACACCGAGTGGTGACAGCCTGTTCCATGAAACAGACTGTCGCCACTCGTTTTTGACCTCCGTGTCCACATATTTTAGTAAAGAAAGATTGTCCACGTGTGCTTCTCACAGAATATGGGTATAGCAAGCCGATGAGAAAAGTCCGAAAGGAAATAATAATAATAATAATAATAATATTATGAGATATTAAAAGAACATAAGGAAAATTGATTCCTTTTACTCGCCTGAAGAAGGTCACGACACCAGAAACACGTTTAGCAAAAATATGAAGACTAAAATATAATATATATACTAAAACAAATCCACATTATAACCAAAAATGTTTGCGGTTTCTCTCTTTTTGTTTTTTACATTATACATTTTTCTCTTGTTGGAAAAACTATAACCTTTTTCATATATATATATATATATATATATATATATATATATATATGAGAGAGAGAGAGAAATAATCCTTAAAAGGACTTTTTTCCCTGAGAAGTAATGGAAGAAGAGAAAATGTCACCTCTCGTATGGCGAATATGAAAAATGGTATATACAATAAAAAAGACTCAAATCTACCATGTGAAATTTGAAAGGAACTAACATTTATTACATAGACATGAAATAATATAACAAAATACAATTCTTACAAAAAATCTTGCACAAAAATTTCCTTAGCTGCACCTTATTATGAATAAGGCAAGATAACGGATAAAAAATATAGAACTTACAGCCTCTTAAAAAAATACAATACAATCTTCAAATCATGGGAAAAAAACCTTGAAGCTAATACAACTTTAAATAAGATTGCAAATACTCTTTACAAAAAAGTTCACCTACCAAATGGAAAGACGAAAACACCAAACAGCTTGGTAGAATTCACGTGTGGCACTGGAACTTTTAACAATATTTTTGAAATTTCTTTCTACTTTTTTTCAGCTTCCTTTTCATTGTTGGTGGAAGCGTAATTGGCTATTAGTTTCTCTTTGTTCTTCTTCCTTTTCATTATCACAGAAGTTGTTACCATGGTCTTTGTGAATGCCGAAACCTTTCAGTCTTTTGCTTTCCAAGCAGCTGCTAGTGACTTGTGCATGTGAATGCCAAGATTCCTTCCACTCTCTGCCTCCCAGCAGCCAGCCGGTCATCATCGCACATGACATCTAATTCCCTCCTTCACATTATCCGATGACTAATCTTATATATCCTCGAAAGAGGCTCAAATGAGTTTTAACATTAAATTTACGAGGGTGGAAGCCTTTGTATTTATTTATTCTTTGTATATATTGTCCAATCAAAAGAATTTTGATTGGACAATAAATACAAAGAATATATATTTTGCAAATTTGAAAAATCAATCACCAACAGTCCACCATGCTTGTTATTTCTGGTGGTTCTTTTACTGCCAATTCTAATTATAGAAACTTTTACAAACAAATGTAGCACATGAAATATATTTTTTTATAAATCGTCACGCTTTCATTTAAATACACGTCTCCCAAAAGTAAGTGTATAAGACAAAAAGACATAAATTATTATAAAATTTATTTTATTCTTAATTATTTTATAATCATAAATAATAAAAACATTTTTATATTTCTACACATTTCACTTGTTGAAGTCACTCTGCAAGCATTCTGTGGAGTATTTCAGATTACCTTTTTGGTGGACTGTTTGGGATTACCGTGGCGAGTTCATCTTGCTTTTTTGTATTTATTGTAATGTTTTATTTATTATAAGTTCAATAATTGTTCAATTCTGCTCTTCTGGCCAGGTCTGATCATTTCACAATTGAAATGGCTAGATGTAGCTGTAAGTTCTATGCTAATAGTTTCTTCTATCACACTTCTCACTTGAGCAACATTCTTCCGGCTTCTTGCTTCCAGTCAAGTTTCAATTCCAAAAATGCAATCATAACCTTCTGTCTTAATTTCTGTTCTTTTATTGTTTGTGCTCTTTAACAATATGTTATTTTGTTTATATTATTTCACACTCGGTAAACCCTGTCTTAGTAGTTTTATTGCATTGCTTGGGATAAAATGATTAAAAAAACATGTCATTATTACAATGTTTCAACTGTTGTGCTCTCTGGCTTCCTTTAGGTGTCTATAGATCCTGATAACCAACAGGGAATTTTGAATAAAATCCTTATTTCATTCTGCTCTCTCTGTTTAGGGTTATCTCACCTTGTTCTCTTTTTAGTACTGTTCAGTTATTGTTAGCCCTGTTTTTATTTAACTACTGCGAAAGTAATGAAAACTGGTTTGTTTAAAGTTGTCGTGTTTGATTTAAAAATCTGCATAAATTAAGATTTGGTAAAATGAACAAATTAAAGGGTTTCAAATTATAGACATTGTTTGAACATATTCCATTAATTAATCAGCTTCAGAAATGATAAAATTTATATATTATCATGCATTTAGTGTCTGTAAAGGACAATGTATCCAGTAGTCAGTTAATGTATTAGTTCCAAACAGTCTGTGTGATAATGCGAGTATCAGCTGGATGTAACAATTCGAGTCAATGTCATTAAGAAATCTTCCTGTACATAGCCTGGAAATAATAAAAAAATAGTCCTGTAGTAAGATATGAACTTGTATCCTTTATTGTTGAGAGTCTGCTTTACAGTGACATTGCCTTACTCAATGATCACAAAGACTTCATCAGTAAATGTTACTCAAATAGGTTTAAAAGCTGTATTCTTTTCTTCTCTGATCTCCCCAATACTGCTATTATATTAATATTTTATTTACAAGGGTAGTACAAGGTATAATGAATTGTTGTTCTGTTCAGGTGTTGAAAGAAGTTGAAAGTATCTCAGATGAGAAAGAAAGAAGTTTCGAAAAAACTTTTTATTTTCATTTTATAACAGTAAAATAAAAGAATACTAGGTTAACATTAATAATAATAAGTGACAATTTGTTGAAGTCATTCAGGAACAATAAGATCCTTACCATTCTTGTTTTATCATAACATGTCATCTGGTGCATTCTCCAGCTTCACTCGTGTGTTTTATATTTCTGGTAATCTTTAGAACTTTTGAAACTGAATAATAAGTTAGTATTTTGATCAAAAGCAGTAAGCTCTTTTCAGTGTTGTAATATTCATCCACATGTCTTGAACACAACAAAGCCATCAGTGTGTGTTCAAAATAATTTATTAATTTGAAGTGTGGTCAAATGAAAGAAAAGTAGGTAATCTGGTCATGAGATTTAAGTATATGTGGGTAATTCACCCATGTACGTATACATGAGTAATTCGCTCATCTCACTGTAATGTGGAAAAATGTTCCACACAAAAAATATGCATAGATACACACTGAGTCATGTATACACAAATGCTTTTGATTTAAAACTAGTTTTACAAGTTATATTAGCATAAGAATTTCTAATATATTATTGTTTTCTAATAAAAATTTGGCACTAGCATCAAGGCTTCTGAAAGACATTTCAGAAAAAGATGCATTTCTTAAACATTAAATTTAACAAATATCCCTATGTTTTACATATAGTAATAAAAAAAATGATTTTTTAAGATCAAATTATAAAACCTGTTATTAATTTACAAAAAGTGAAAGAAAAATGACCTCAGAATGGTACACTAGATCAAATACAGGCATTTCCTCTTGCAGACATAAATGATTTTTTTTGCGCATCATGATATTTTCTCATTGATGATGTAGTTTGATTTTTTTTTTTTTTTTTTTTTTTTTTTTTTTTTACTGTTTATCAACCCTATTTGTATTATTTCAAGCTGAAACAAATTTTTTACGTTGTAAGAATAATTCCAATTTTTTTTTTTGCATTCCATTCTTTTGGAGATAACGATGTTCTGATGTTGTAAAGCTGAAAAATATGTTGGGTAAACTCATTCCTTTTTTTCATGCATACACGCATTTACCCCAGTAAAATAGTCTGCCAAAAACAGAAATAGAATATTTTTAAAAAGTTTTATTCATTCAAAATATATCACAAACAGAAAAAAAAAAAACTTTATAGGCACAATTTTTTATTATTAACACTTTCACAGATGCAATGTTGCCTGGCGGTGCTGGCCTCTTTTGAGAAAATAGGAAATTTCTTTTTACTGGAAATGAATGACTATAAAGACACTGATAGTAAGTTCTCATTGGCATCATGATTTTGTTTGCACACAGGTACTCTACAATACGATCAAAGCTAAATGATACTCCTTTCCCCACACATAATAAAAAGACATCACAGAACAGGTCATATTGTATGATATTAAATATCTACATTGATTTGAAAATATCATGAAAAGAAGCACTTGTCAGTTTATAGCACACACAAAGAAACAAAAACACTAGGAACCAACTCGGCTTTTTGGCCGTTATTAAAGCATAGTATCTGTTTTCTCCTCATTTCAGATGGGAGAAGGTACCTGGTCTCAGGAATTTCAATTTTGTGGCAAAATGGGAGGTTGACTTGTGATGGGGACTGTACAATGTTTGTCCTTCCATTTGCATGTGTATGGGCATCCCATGCTAAAAATGACCTTGTGTCACATCTTGCTTTAGTGGGTAGGTCAGGTAAATAAACGCATATGAACCAACATTTATAATCTTGAAAACACACACACACACATATATATATTGTGGACAGAATTGTTATTTCTGTAGGAGGGTTTGCTTGTTTGCATTTGGGATGAAAATTGGTAAAACCATTTTCTCAGATGACAGAATAAACAAAAGATGGAAAGCATGTTAAAGAGAGAGAAAAGATAGAAAGCATATTAAAGAGAGAGAGAAAAGACAGAAAGAATGTTAAATAGAGGGAGAAAGACAGAAAGCATGTTAAAGAGAGAGAAAGAAAAAGCAAGATAAAGAAAAAGCAGATCTTATTGTACGTCTATATGTCTACACTGATTTGGAAACAGCAAAAAGAAGCTCTAATTAGTTTATGATACAAATACTAGGAACTATGGTGTCAAAAAAATATATATACTATCATCTTGATGACAGCAAGTTATGTCAGTTTCATAAAGACGTATAAATACGTCCACAGCAGTGACAGTATTAATAAATGCGTCTAAATAAGCATAAAAAGATAATCAATTGTTGTCCCAGTCACATAAAAGCGGAATCAAAATTCAAACCATAACCTGCAACATTTTTTTCTTTGTTTTTTGCCAGTCATTTTTAGCACCTGCAGCCTGAGTGTTCTTTTGGCTGGGCCAATAGACAAATGAAAAAATATTCATACAATTATGGCAAGTCAGGATTCTTGCAAAGATAAATTCTATAACCAAATTTTCTTTTTTCCTACCCGACTATTTTTCTGAAAGTATGAGGTGGCCATTTTGTCACAGTCAAATGTTTATGTATCTCTCTAATTCCAAATATATCAATGTGAAATGACAAATTCAGGCAAATTTGGTGAAAGTTTATTTTTATTTCTTAATTTACTTTCCTTTTTTCTTATTTACTTATATATGTGGAAATTTATTTTTGTATTTCTCCATATTTGCTGCCCCTCATTTGTATAATTATTTATTTAATTCTGTGCCCAAATATTTTGGATATTAAAAGAAGCACAAATGTTTTGATTTTTTTATTTCTGTAGTAAGGTTTGCTTGTTTGCATTTGTGATGAAAACTGGTAAGACCATTTTCTCAAATGACAGGGAATAGACAAAAAAGAAGATATAGAAAAAACAGCACAATAGAGAGAATTTAAGCATGATAGAGAGACGCGCAGCACGATTGAGAAGAGACACAACAGAGAGACAGGCAGCATGATTGAGAAGAGAGACAGACAGCATGACTGAGAAGATAGCAAGACTAAGAAGAGATAGGCAGCACGATAGAAAAAACATGATAGAATGAAAAGAAAAGTAAATGAGAAAAAAAGTGGGATGCAAACGAAAGTGAAAGTGAAAAATTATGAAATGGACAAAAAAGAAAGAAGGAAGGAAGATGAAAGAATGAGAGAACAAGAAGACAAAATTATAGCAGTCGAAAGAAAAATGAAAAACGAAAACAAATAAAAAAGGTGGCTATAAAGAAGGAAATTTTATTAAGAAGAAAAAGAAGAAAGAAAGAAAAATTTTATAAGAAAGAAATGAAGAAAAAGACAAAGAAAATTTATGTGATGGGGAAAAGAAAAAAATAGAGACAAAGACATTATGAGCAGAAAGAAATTTATGAGAAGACGAAAGAAAGAAAGAAACTAGGGTGAGAAAAAGTATGGAAAAGCAAAAAATACAAAAGAAAGTGTAAAAGTAAAAAAAAATAACTGAAAACGCATTTCAAAAACAAGTCAACAACAATAGAAAAAAAGAAAAGTGAAAAGAAAACAAAAAAATAAAGATGATGAGAATGAAAATAAATAATGAAAACATAAGCATTTTACCTCCAGCCACAATGTACATAGAAGGGGTCATAAATGAAATTCAAGAAAAATAAACTATGGCCATTTGAAATGAATGGTGCTGTCAAGGAAAAGAATCCGTTGTCTCTTACACATTGAAACTCTTATGATTAGTGGCTCATATATTCACTATATTTCTCTGCTGCTATCTTTGGAGACCAAATGAGCCTTTCACTGTTACTTACCTCTTTGTTGCCCACTTACCTCCCACACCAGGAGACACTGGGCTAAACATGATTTGCTTCCTGCAATAAATCCTTCCTGCTCATCAGATAAAATGCATCTGCCATTGCACATGTTAAGAATCTAAATTACAAATCTATTTTCTTTCACTAAAGAGTTCACATTTGGTTAAAAGAACATATGCACCCTTGGACTGAAAAGTGAAAAGAAACAGAGGAGAAAATGAAAAGCAAGAAACAATAGAGAAAACGGGAGAAATAAAGAAAGTGAAAGAGAATAAAGATGAAGAAGAATAGGAAAGAGTAAGAATAATAAGTTAGAAATAAGAAAACAAAACAATTTGATGTGTGTGAAGATTCAAGGAAGAGTTGAAAGAAAAGAGAAATAAAAGTATAAATATCAGAATGGTGGTAAAAGAGAAGAAAGTGTTGTTTGTTATGATGGTTGTAAAAGACAAAGGAGAGATGGAGAAGAGAAAAAGAAGAAAGAAGAAAAGATAGAGAAATAAAGAGATGAAAGAGAAACAGCAATAAAGAAAGAAAAAAGAGAATAAAAAGAAAGTGAAGAGTGAGAAATAAAGAAAGAGATAAAAATAAGAGAAAAAGAGAAAGAAAGATAAAAAAGAAAGATAGGAACAAGAGATAAAAAAAGAGAAAGACATAGAAAGGAATCTGTGGCTGAAGCCATGATATTGAAAAAAATAAAAATACATAATGATTGTTTTGTTTTTTTTCCTTCCCTTTAGAAAATAGAAAAAAAACATAAAATATAGAAAAAAAACAAAGACAAAAATGAACAAAAAGAGAATAAAGAATGAAATTATGAAAAAGAAGAAAAGCAAAGATGATATTAAATATGTAAAGGAAGAAACAGTAAACAGAAAAGAAAAAAGGCAAAAATGAAAAAACCAAAAATAGAATGAAAAAATTAAATGAAAGAAAGCTGATAAATTGTTTCTGGTAAAAAGTATTGCAACTTCCATAAATTCCCCATTGACTGTGATTGACTCCTTTTCATCAGATTTTAGAAATGTACTACATTTGCCTAAGATATTATATCTTGAAAATATTGCTTTTGTTCAATATATGTCAGTGGCTCAGTTCTAAATAAGAATGCTTTCTTCAAAACTGCATGTGAGTAGTGGATTAAATCTGACCGCAACTAAATTGTAACAGTGGTCACTTTGATATTGTGCATGTAACCAATTTGGAAATGGATGAGGTAATTGGTCACTCCTACTAAAATGGCTGCCTTGATTGCATCAATGATTCCTCTTTCTTTGTCCTTAAGGATATTTAAAGAAAGACATTTTTGCACAATCAATACTTTCTTTGTATTTTCATTTTTTTTCTCATTTTTTACTTTCCTTTTCATTCTCAATAACTCCCTTTTCAGTTTATTTTCTTATTTTATGACATTATTCCAAAAAAAACATGGTAAGAGATGAAAATTTGATTTGAGTAGCCAAAAAGTAGCCATTTTAAGGAAATGCTAGGTTGTCTCCCTTAGCATCATTTCCTCTCAGTATTTTGGCCTCAACAAAATAATGAGAGATAGTTACATAGAAAGAACCACAAAATAAAATAAAAGATGCAATAAATAAAAAATTCGTTAAAAAATTTATGAAATAATTATGTTTGTAAATTAAAACTGTATACAAGTCTTCACTCTGAAATTTTCAGCATTTTTGTGGGTATTTTTCTGTATTTTTTTGGAGGGTGGGTGGGTATTTTGTTGGATAGGATGGGATGTTCAGCTTCATTGCTTGAATCAAGAAATCTGTTAATGTAGGTGGAGATAGCAAAAAATGATTTAATGATACAAGTGCAGGGAGAAAATGGATTTATGCCTTTTTTACTGGTATTCATAAACACAAATTACTCTGCTTTGCCAGTTTTCTTTTTTATGCGCTAATATCTTTGTTTTTAACTAAATGTTAACTCAATACAAGGCTCAAGAATTACTCAAGGTAGAGGGTTACTGAATGGACATAAGAGGAAGAAGTGCAGACTATTTACATTATTCGGACTATTGTCCTCATCTTTGTTGCCATATTTATCACAATGTTTCGGCCATTGTATGTTCCGGCCTTCTTCAGGTGGTTGGAATGTCAAACTGAACCCTTTATTTTGCTTGCTGGGGTAGACTGTT
Organism: Acanthosepion esculentum; assembly: GCA_964036315.1. NCBI lineage: Eukaryota > Metazoa > Mollusca > Cephalopoda > Sepiida > Sepiidae > Acanthosepion > Acanthosepion esculentum. Next base: position 52,094,736 of record OZ038487.1, on the reverse strand, counting down.
TTAGTTCCACATGCCATGTCAGTTATCAGTTATCTCCTGTTAATTCAGCTCTCCAAGTTCTTCACTGCCTTAACCAGGTATTAAACTCACAACTCTTTGGGTCCTGTCACTGGATCTAATCAACACCTTTATCCACTGTGCCATGTATCTTTGAGGACATCTGTGTATGAATTTCTGGGTATTATAAAACTAATGTCTCTATCATGGCTGTAAAGTGAGCAGCTCCAGGCCAGATATGGCAACAGTACTCCATTTTTGGTCTGATCTCGCTCTTTGTTATATATTTTTGTCCTGCCAATTTAAATTTACTCCAGGTGGCTCTATTTCTTTTCTTTTTTTCCTCCTTTTTCCTCTCAGTGGTTGAAACAAATTAGACATTGTTTTAGGAGAATTTGATTAGTTCAAGGTTAGTCTATAATGCATCTGCCCTAACCATTTTGAATATTTCCAGAACTTCATGTAAATTGTCTATCAAAGCAGTGGGGATCTAACTACATGGCTCTGAACAGACACTCTTGTGAACCTATTCAGTTAACAATGAGATACTAGTAAGTGAATATGTGTACAATGTGACCATTGCCTAAATAATGACATGTATAGATTTGTTCAGGAAAATATCACACCACCAAGAAGTATTTGTCTCCACTTAATATCAGGATTTAGCTGCCTGTGTCATCTGGCTTTATCCAAGGCTAGAATAGACATTTAAAATTATGGAAAAGCAACTTTTCGATTATTCTACGATGTGCAGTGTGATGACATATTACTTGATTGTTCTGCCAATTTGTAAAGGTAGTATTTAAAGTTAATTCATATAAATTTAAGAAAATCTGAAATATAAACACAAAAATCAGTTTAAATAGGAACTTATGAAATTTGGTACATTTCATGAAAATAAACTAGAAACACAAATGAGTAGGTACAATATAAATTATGTTTAATTAAATCAATAATTAAATCATGATGACAAAATTACTCACTAAATCATGTGCCAATTCAAAATGATGTAAATGCCCATACTTAATTAACTGACTGATTGACTCCGGAAATGAGTCACTTTTATCTATTTTAGTTGTCACTCTAGAATATTCTACAGAAAACAGGAATGCTTGAGAAAATTCTAGAGCCCTATAATATTTTTAGCTTAATTTTTTCTAATATTAAAATGGGTTACAAAATGGCAAAATCAAAAATATTTTTAGGGCGTTACATATAAAAGTATACATAATAAAACAATACCATAACAACAGGTACAAATACCTAGATAGAAACCTGGTTGCATAATGTGTAACTGCAAAAAGATTTAGCGAGTCTTGAGAAAAAACCTTTTTATGAATACGACAAAAGAGGAGTGGTGTTGAATAAAATCAGGACCTGATAGATCAAAATTGTGCAAAAGAATTCATGCTTAGAGCCCCTAAATTACATAGGACTAACTATCAAATCTAATTCAATAGACAAAAAATTGCTTTGATGAGGGTGAAATGATTAAAAGGAAAGTCAGACTAATATTTTCATATTTTACAGTTAGACTAATATTTTCATTTTTGTTGTTACAATTACAGCATTTCTCCTCTGGCATTCTTCAAGTGTCTGTTGATCCTAGTAATCTTCAATGACTTTTGAAATGATCCCTTCATTCAATCTAGAGAGGTAGGCCACTGTCATTAGTCTATTATTTAGTGAATTTGGTGACAATAATATTTCAACATCTTTCTATATTTCTTAGATGAGGAATTGTAATTATTTACACTATTTGGGCTGTTGTCCTCACCTTTATTGTCATATTCATATTTCAGCCATTGTAAGCACCAGCCTGCTACAGGTGATCTACATTGGAATTTTGAACTGAATCCATGGCCCAGTGGATAAAAGTGTTGGTTGAAGTAATCCAGAGATTTGACCCAAAGAGTTGTGAGTTCAATACCTGGCCACAACAGAAGCAAACAAAAACATGAAGAGTTGAGCTACTGAAGGGAAATAACTGAAACTGAGATATCCAGAAAAGGCATGGCATGTGGAAGTAAAACAATTTACTCCAGAAGACAAAATAAAGGGTTCAGTTTGAAATTCAAACGTATATATCACCTGAAGATGTTTGGAGTGTACAACAGCCAAAATATTGTAAAAATGACAATAAAGATGAGGACAGCAGTCCAAACAATGTAAATAGAATAATTCTTCCTTTTTTATTTTTGCAGAATTTCAACTCAATAACTGCTCCATCGGCAGGCCTTAGAATAGACCGACTAGATCTCCTACAAAGGTATAACCAACCTCCACAAAACAATTACAGGCTTGAAATATAAATACGAATAAAGTGTTATTGGCCTCTGCATATGGTCAACAGCATTGTATCCAATTTTCTACGCTACATGTTTCTGGCAGTTTATGGCCTAGCAGGAAGTGAAGCTTGATCATGGGGATTCCAGTCCTCCATTGTACCATAGGTGGATAAACTACATGACAGTTGTTGTGTGTGTGTGTGTGTGTAAAAACCAGCCATGTATCAAATCCTGTCACCATATGAAAGAGGTAAAAGTAAATACTGATGAGAGTGTAGTATCAGTATATTCTGCCTAGCATCAAAATATCGCTCAATCTGTACTTGACCTAGGATTAGACTCTTTTCCTCTGCACTCTGTAAAAGTGTTACACACACACATATATATAAATATACATACATACATACATACATACATACATACACATATATATATATATATATATATATATATATATATATATATATTTATGCTAATATCAGTATGTTACACTTTTTCAACTTTACTCCTAGAAACTGTAGCCCAACACATCATACCGTTTTGGAATCAGGCTGATTCAGTGAGCAAATTAAAACATTCCGGGCTGGATCTGGACCTGCAATCCTGAAAATTTGGATTCCCCCATTTTCATTACTGCGATTTGTTTCGGTGTTTTTTTTTTTTATGACAAATTTTTTTGTATGATAACAATTTTTATAACTCGGAATTAAATTTGGGAATAATCAAAACTGTGAAATCCAGCAAAAATTACCTATGAGATAAAAATGATTGTTTGTACAGAAAGTAAGGACCTACATACATCAAATTGTCTTTAAATGATGTGACGGCAGAAGAATTATTGTTGAACTTTTAAAAGGTAAGCTTAAATATATATACTATTCATATAAAAAAACAACAAAATATATCTGTAAAAAGACAATATGAATAAAGACAAAAGCAAACCTTTACTTTACCAATATATTTTGTCTTCTGATGCCTTGATAAAATCCATCAGAAGACAAAATGTGTTGATAAAAAAGTTTTCCTTCTCTTTTTATACATAATATGTGGCTGCTCATGTGCAAGTATGCCTGTCTGCTGAGAGAGATAGCCAATCCCTGTTGTAGAAACCTGCTCAGACACATTGTTTGATCAACACCCACAGTGATTTTTATTGTGGTTTATACTGCAACTCTGCTGAATGGACCTTAGTTACAGTTTTTGGGAGAGAGAACGTCATCTGGAGTGATCAGCAGTTTGAACAAGGCAAATGTGCTTAAACTCTTGGTCACAGTGTCATTTTATAGAGCGATTAGAAAAGTAATGGTAAAAAGTCATGGTATAAGCTAATAGTATATCAACATAGAATACCAAAACTTTATAGAGTACTGAAAACCTACTATTGCAATTCATATAAGGGAATAAAATTACTAATTTTCATTTCAAATCACTCTCTCATAACTACCATCTGCAAGTAATAACAATAAAAGTTTGCTACATCTATTGTCAGCCTTGACAAGGGCCAATATACATATAGTGATTTTTAGAACAAAGCATTATTTATTAGTTTGTTCAGAAAGTAATGTTTCATTTGTGAAGGTAGAAAAAAGACGCTTTCAAATATTCCAAACATTAACTTTATTTGTTATGAATATAAACAGTATCATTAAAATGTCGGATGAAAAACAATTTTGATAATGCTGAATTGATTTATTACTTACTTTTAAAGATTTTGCCACAGAGGCAGTGTTCTAGTGATCTGAATAAATCAAAATTTGAAAGTTTTAAAACCAATGAATGCTGCAGTCGAATCTCCCAACACAATGGTTTCATTGTCACTTGAGGTCATTTTAATGAGTGTCTGTTTCTATTGTGTTTTTGTTTGTTTTCTTTTCTTTTTTAGAATGGTACACTTTCTGTTGACCAAATCAGCATATTCTTATATAAATTTTCAGTCTTTCTTTATACTTGCTAATAAAAATCTACAGTGAATACTTTGCCTTAATCTAAGTTTGTTATACTAAGACCTTATGTAAACAGAACTTTGATTAGATATTGATGTTTTTCATATAAAATGAAAGATTCTTTCAACAAGGAATAAAAGAATTTGTTTTATAATGGTTTTTTTGATGGCTAATAATTCTTCACAAATAAATTCAACAGTGTAATTATTTTGTTATGAAATGAAGTATTGTCAGCCATTATTATTTTGGCTAGTATTTCATGTTAATGTTTTATATTTGTTTTATCACATTTTCTTCTCAGAATAGAATCGACTTCAGCACAAGGAGTAGATAGGTTTGCCTATCATCCGCTTCACACATCTCCCCAGTTTTTGAACAGGAGTAGGGGTTTATCTCTTGTTTCCTGTTTAGGATTGGGTTTCCGGTCCCTTCCAAAGGCTAATTCAACTTTATATTCCAATTATCTCTATGTGAGCTATGAAATTTTAGTCTCTAATTAAATTTCAACCTCTTCAAGTTTAGAATTAGATGACTTTCCTGTTATCTTGCCCTTTCTTATGCTAATAAAACTTCACACAGTAACTGTCTGCTCTGATTGGTCCTTGTTCCTTGTATTGGGTGAATATTAGTTTAAAAAAAAAATTAAAACAGATTTCATGTCTTTTAATCAAGCAGAAGTAAATCTCCCAATATTCAAAGGTGACAATCTGAATCAAGTAAATATAGAATCATGATTGAACTCCTCAAAAAGTCATAGATGTGAGAATTGCAATAGCACAGACAGCAAGATAAAAAAATAGAAATTCCATCTGGAAGTTAAAAATGGAAAAAAGTCTGAAAATCTTTAGGTCAACAGTAGAAACAGTCCTCTTTTACAGGTCAAGCAGTTGGACATTAACAAAATCACTGGCAAAAAAATAAATGGTACCTAAACTTGACTATTGAAAGCAGTGCTAAATGTCATCTGTAAACAAGATATATTTAATGAAGAACTCTATAGGAATCTTCCAAAGATTACAGACACAATCTGTGAAAGGCAAGTGTGGTTTAGTGGCCATTGCTGGAGAAATAGATAATAAGTTGTACATCAGATTATACTATCGAATCCAAATTATGGAAAAAGATCAAAAAGAAGACTGGTCAATAATGGCCATTTAATCAATTCGCTGATGACACTGGTATCAGAATGGCAGAACTGGGTAGGACTGCGGATAATAGAAATGATTGGAAAGAAGGGGTCAGGAGTGAGGATGAGCAGATAGATTGCAATTTTAATTGAAGGTCATGGGTTGACAACATTAAATCAGAAATAAAGAATAATCTCTTAGGAAGGTTTAAATTCACTTTATTTTTTCCACAGAAAAGACTGGTGAATCCTCAGCTGCCTTAATTGCTCAGCTTTAAGAGCTTAACAGCTTTACAGAAGATCAAATCTAACCTATAACTCATCACTCCATTCTACAATCTCTCCTACTATCATATTTGTCTATATTAGTACTATTAGTAGCAACAGTATCATTGTTATTTTGTGAAAGCCTGTGTATCAAATAATGAAATAGATTTAAAGTATTATTTACCTGGTCTCCCCACTGAGACAGGATGAGACACAAGGTTGGGTTTAACATGAGGAACCTGAGCATGTACACCTGGGCCAAAGACAAAAACTGACCAGCCCCAACAACTGTTGGTAGCACTGGCATCAGTAAGACTTTCAGACTTTTCTTTAGTGCAATGGGGAACTGCAGCCATGAGCAGCTATTCCCCAGGACTGGGTATCTCACAGTATTTATTCTCCTCAGCTGCATCACTGTCTGCAGGCAGAGCCACAAATGAGTCGCACTCTGCCTGAAGACAGTGACACAACTGAAAGATAATAAACCCTACCCTGCATTTGCTACCAGGTAAGTATAATAGATTTAGAGTTTTACCTGGGATATTTTCAGAACAAATCTATACATGATTTTTTTTTAATCACTGATCAGGGCCAGCCTTAGGAATTGCAGGGCCCAATTGTAAAACTGTTTTGTTGAGCCTCAGTTTCATAACCAAAGTTTTTAACTGGAACTGTTACATATGCATTTATATACACGTTTTTTTTTTTTAGTTTTTCAGAGAAATAAATTTTCATCAGTTCTCTGAGGAATTTTTATATTATTTAATTCAAGTACATGAAAAATATCAAACTGTGACACTATAAACAGTCTGGCTTTTTGAGAATTCTGAAAAGCACTATAAAACATACATTTTGATCTTAGATGTACGTTGTAAGGATGTGTGTGTAGTGTCGTGGTTATCAGTACAGTTGGCATATCAAATACAAATTCCAGCCAAGGCCTTTGCATTTACTTTTACACAAATGCCTTTGGAAAGGTATGAATCTATATCCCCGACTCCATTTAGGAGATGACAGCAGGGCAGACTGTGGTCTAAAAGAAAATCAGAACCAGTCTGAAGAGAGATGGATTCTGTCAGGCTATCATGCCCTATAAACCCCACTTCTGCTATAGCTGCAGTACATGTGATACTCTTACAACTCTAAAGGGTTAGAGGATGTGGGAGATGACATGATATATTGTAATGTGTTGCTGTGTATATTTAACATGATTAGAGTAGATTATCCTTTCATGAAGCCCAGTTGAGAGCAATGGATCTTAATTAGTTTAAATCCTGTCACTGAATATCAGAGAATATAGGATATTTTTTTATTTATTTATTTTTTTAAAGCATTTTACCCCAAGCAAGGCAGGAGTGCCACTAGCTAGCAAGAGGTTACAGAGACTGAAAGTAAGAGTAAAGAGGGAGGGGTTACAGAGACTGAAAGTAAGAGTAAAGAGGGGGGTGTTTGAAGAAAAGATAAAGAGAAGGATGGGGATCAAGATCAAGGCATCAGAAGATGGTGATTGACATTAAATTTGAATATTTGAAGATTATAGCTATCAGGGAAGCAAGTAAGAGGAAGGGAGTTCCACTGTCAGGAAGTGTGAGATAAGAAGCTGTTGGAGTAGAAGAGGCAGTTACATTTAACTGTTTCAACAGTGAAAAGGTAGGATTGAGATGCCAACCTAGAAGCACGCTTAAATTCATGCAGTTTGAGTACCAGTAAAAGTAGCTTATCAAAGCAGTTGCCATGAAAATATTTATAGAAAAGACAGGGAAGCCACATCATGCCTGTAAGAAAGTAACTGGAGTTGAGATGTCAGGTCAATACCTATCATATTGTATATCTGTCTTTGGATTTTGTCAAGAACCTCGAGATGAACAACAGGGGCACCAGACCATATATGGCAACAGTATTCAATGCAGGGATGAATGGTAGATTTGTAGATATGAAGGATGGATACAGATGAGAAAAACCTTCTGACATGACACAGAGAACCAACTTTCCTTGTGGTAGATGTAGCTATTGATTCAATGTAGCTGTTCCACCTAAGGTCAGTGGAAAAGGTGAGACCAAGAAGGCACAGAGAGATGCTGTTGAGAAGTTGAGCATCAGCGATGCTGATAGGAGGCAGGGAGGCTTCTCTATGGTGGGTAAATGAGAGCAGTTTCATTTTGAAGGCACCAAATTTTACAAGCCATTTCCTGCCCCAGTCACTACAGATTGGAGGTCCTTTTTGAGACCAACAGCCTGGTTAACATTGTCAGCAATGCTGGATTTACTATTGAGACAGGAGTCAATGGCAGTGTCGTCTGCAGTTATTCAATATAATTAAAATGGAATATTTGAGATACAAATCTACAATAATTATATCTTTTTCGTAACTTTTATGTTTTAACAGTTTGTGAAAAGATATTTGTTGCTTTTCAAGACTAGTTCTGTGTTTTTCATAGACACAGTAGAAAGGATAAAAAACATATTTCCATAATGAAAACTCCAAAACAAAACTCCATGCAAAATTTTGTTCAAGGCCAAGATGGCTGCCTGTAAGCTCAAATATGTTTCAGCCATTTTACTTTTATTGCTAACCACAAGAAATGATGGCTTTACAATAAAAATCATTTTATTATTTTTTATAGACCAAGACGAAGAAAAAAAAGCTATGGCTATAATTCAATATTGGTTTCCTGGGTTTGGTTGTATATTTAAACAAAATCAAATTAAGCAAGTTTTAGGAAATTGATTTTCATCAAATAACTTTCTAAGGTGGCAAAATCCAGAATTTGAAAGCTGATTATATAAAACACCTTTTTACAGGGAGAAGGCTAATGTGTAATGTGTCATATTAAAAGCTAATGATGTTGGAAAAATGGTCCAGAAAGCCTCTGACTCCTTTTGCCATGTTTTATATCTACAAGAATCAGAACAGATAAAAAAATAGAGTATTACTGCCATATCTGATCTGGTATTGTTCATACTCATTCTATCACTGCAGAGAGAACCTAGCCCCTTCTACAATGCTTTATCATTACAAGAATCAGATCAAACCAAAAATGGAATATTGTTGCCATATCTGATTGGAAATTGTTTGTACTCATTCTATCAATCCAGAAAGAACCTAACTCCTTCTACAATGCAAGAATTAGATCAAACCAAAAATGGAGAATTGCTGCCATATCTGTGCTGGAGTTGCCCAATTCTCACTTCAAAGAGCTGAAAATCATTTATCCGGCTTTGTGAGTGATGATTTATTTCCCAGCTACGGCCCATTTCCCACAAATGCAACATACTTTATTGATACTTCCATGACAAATGTTATGACATGCTCCATTCTTTAGTACCACTAGCTCATAATGTTACAACTAAGATCATCCTTCCTATACCCACAAGGTTGAATCATCCTCCTTCCCCTTGTACTATTAGTAGCCTTTGTATTACTATTAGCATTCCCTTTGTGTTCAGTTTGTAAGAAGAATGTTCCACTCAGAAAGTTTCTTCGCAAGAACTACTACTTTGTAGAACAGACTCCCACATGGATGCTTCCCAGAATCCTTCAATCTTAACCTCTTCAAGTCCAGAGTCAATCATTATTTATCCTCCATATCTTCATAATCTTTGTTTCCTGTTTCCACGTCTTACTTTCATATCACACGCCTCATTCAGTAATCCTCTACTTTGAGTGGCTCTCGTGGCCGGTATTAGGTGAAAATTAGTCAAAACGAACATTTTCACAGCAGGAATCCTTGAAGGGGTCTTTTAACAGAGAAAAAATGAAGAATACAAATGCATATTTTTTTGAAAAAAAAACAAAAGCTCTTTAACATGTAATAAAATCAGCTTGGATGAGCAAAAAGAATTTTGATTGCAGTGACCACTTCATTTGCTGCTTCTGTCATCTGCAGAAAACCTGTTACCAAATATTGTGCAAAGCAGTTTTCTTCGTTTTTTTCTTTTTTTTACTTAACGTCATCTACTTTTGCATTTGCTGATAAAAGATAGAACTATTCACCAAATTATCAGGTTTAGGCCATTAGCAAGAAAATGCTATAACTTTAATGTCTACAAATCTCATAAATATTGTGTTTATTCTGTGACAAAAATACAGATTTCAAAATGGGTTTGCCACTAAGAAAAGATGAGTAACTCATTCCAATACTGTAAATGGTGGAACACACAGTCCATCATAGATCATAACCACTTCTGAGCTTTTTTCAATGGCTACTGGCAGCAAATTATTTACATACACCCTCCCATGGCGGCAGTATGTCACACATGGTCCTTTTAAGCGTATACACATACACATGGGCTGAAGCCAAACATTGTCTGATCCCAACGATCACTGTCACAATGGCATCAGTATTTCACTAAAACCTTCATATTCAGTGCAGTGAGGGAGATGCTGCCACAGGGTTGGAATCACCAGGACCAGGCATCCCTCAAGGCTTTACCATGCATTGTCCAAAGACAGAAACATAGCAGAGAGGTAAAGAGTCATGGCAGCAAACTTTCTGCCTCTTCAAGTGAGTCCTTAGATATATGTCAAACTCGTGAATATTCATCAACTGATGTTGTTATAAGATTTGCACTCATGCAGTTTCCACACTGCAAATGGCCATTTACTTGCAAAGTGCATGAAGCATAGTGCTCTTTTAGCTTCAGGTAATTTGTCACAATAGGTAATGATAATGAGGCAACTCGAAAGCTAAGTTTATTCTTTCATGCCTATTTCTTTTGCCTTCTTTCTCTTGGTTTGATAGCAGACATTGTTCTTGGCATTGTTTTCCCTCTTTTCAAAACAGGCCCATCATTTTTTAATGTTTTTTCACTCTTACTGTTGTCCTTTCTTTATTTTAATTTCTCTAATTGACATATTTTGTCTTTCATTCTCCTCTTTCTTTATTGACCTTTTTCTATCATTTAAACACCATTTCTTGTGACCTATTTCCATTAAAAAATTCATCTTGGATTGTGCATTTGCAGAAGGTAGTAGAATTGGTTGGCTGAAATGTGTTTACAATGAAAATAACAAAGAATTTGTTCTGTTGTACAAATAACTTTTGGAATGATAACGACTCTTTTCAAAATTATAGACTGAATTTTTTACCTTCATTTTTTTCCTTTTGTTCAGAAAATCTTTCTACTTCATTTGTTTTTTTTTTACGTTTTGTCTATCAACACATTATATTTACTACCTTCTTTTATTTTTCTCTCTTTATTGCCTTTTTATTACCAGTCTAGCGTTTTCTCTCTTTGTTGCCTTTCTGTTGACTTTCTTTTTATCTTTCCTTCATTTAGCTAACTTGCCAACTTGAGTTTTTCATCATCCTTTTCAGCGCTATATTCATCTATTCTCATAATGTTAGGTTTTCTATTTCACTTTATCTTTTTCTTTCCTAAATATCTGTAAAGTCTTTCAACACAGGATGGAAAATGTGACACTGAAATCCAGACCTTAACTTTGTGACAACATCTCTCTTCGTCTTCTTGGTCTTATGTTTTCCGCTGATCTGAGGTGGAACAACTACACTGAATCAATAGCAACATCTACCGCAAGGAAATTCGGTTCTTTGTGCCATGCCAGGAGGTTTTTCTCATCTGAATCCATCCTTCAAATCTACTATTCATCCATGCATTGAATACTGTTGCCATATATGGTCTGTTGCCCCCACTGTTCATCTCGAGGTTCTCAACAAACTAAGACAGATATGCAATGTGATAGGTCCTGACCTGGCATCTCAACCCAAGTCACTTTCTCACAGACATGATATGGCTTCCCCCTGTTTTTTCTGTAAATATTTTCTATATATATTTTATGGCAACTGCTCTGACAAGCTATTTTCACTGGTGCCCCAACTGCATAAATTGAATCATGCTACTAGTCTCAGTCTCACCCTTTTAGTGTCAAAACAGTTAAATGTAACCATCTATTCTACTCCAACAGTTTCTTCTTCTTACTTGCTTCCCTGATAACTATAATCTTCAAAAATTTAAATGTAATGTCAATCAACATCTTCTGTTGCCTTGAACTGATCCCTGTCCTTCTCTTTACTTTTTCCTCAAACACTCATCTTTACTCTTACTGTCATTTTCTGTAACCTCTTGCATGCTAATGACACTCCCGCCATGCTTGGGGTGAAATGCTTAAAAATAAAAAGTATAATTATTCATTAAACTCATACACCCCACCACCATCAAGTATTCTCTACAAGTTATTCAACAAAAATATAGTAAAAATCAGCTACAGTTGTACCAAGAACATGGCACAAATAAGGATAAGGAACAACAGGAAAACAACCAATAAATCACCTGCACAAATCAAACCCATGTGTAACTGCAGAGCAAAGAATGAATTTCTTAAAATGTAATATACCAAGCTACTGTAAAATCAGCAGATAATAAAAAATATATATATAAGTAACTGAAGGACTCGGAAACAAAGAAATTATGCTCTCAAAACATCCTTTACAAATAGTAAATATACAAACGGCACAGTGATTTCTAAACAAATCTGGGAAATTAAAAACAAAAGCCAAATCACACCAAAAATATCATGGAAAATAAGGAAAACAGCATCAGCCTACAACAATAAATCCAAAAAATGTAAACTCTGCCTGGAGGAGAAAATAATTACCTTCCCAGACTAACATAACTTAAAACAACACCATCTATATATTGTAACCATTTTGCGTAAAGTTCATATTTTCTTCATTTCAGATGAAAACTTTTAAAATTTCCAAAATACTTCGGAGAAATTACTACTTTCCCAAATTATAGTTAATAATTATAGTTTATGTAAAGTGTCAGTTTAAACAGATGCCAGGAGTATATGGCTTAAACTGATGCCTATTTTTTTTTAATATAATTGTGACTGTTTTATTGAAGGCTCATTTGTATTGATCTCAGGGGAAAATTTGGAAAATCAATAAAGGTACTTGTTGGTCTATCACTTGATCTTTTCTCTTTATATGATTGTCATGTTTGCAACTGAACCCTGAAGGTCCTAAAGTTGGCTCTAACCAGTAATATAAAAAAAGGTATTTGTTCCTTCTATCGAACTTTCCTCAAAATTTTGTATGTAAATCTTTTTGCTTATTTGTCATGTTTTTACAAAACAGCAATAATACTGCTACTACCAATACTACTAATATAAAGACAAAAATCAAATATGATACCAGGAGAGCTTGTAGAATGTAGTGATGAGTTACAGGTTAGATCTGATCTTCTGTAAAACTGTCATGTTCTTGAAGTTTAGCAGTTAAGGTAGCAGATGATTCACCAGGCTTCCCCGAAGAAGGAGGAATGTGAATTTGAATCTCACTAAGAGAATATACTTTATTTTCTATGCTCAAAAACTCCCTGCTGTTTAAATGTTAGTCTGAGTAAAGTTGCAATCTATCTGATTGTTTCAAACAATTTCTATCATCCATAGCTCTACTCAGTTCTTCCTTTCTGATTCTGGTGCCATTTATGAGTTGATTAACGAAGGTTCTTACTGGGGTCTATCTGCAAATCTTTCCCCATAATTTGAATCCCATTGTTTGTACTGATTATGCACAATTTCTTGATTACTTCTCCTGCAACAGACACTAAACCACACTTGTTTTCTTTCTTATTTTTAGTAGTTGGAGCTGAGCTGACTTTGTATTCTTTGCCACAACTGCATGGGTTGTTGTATACATGCTTCTAGGTCATCTTTTCTTCCAGTACCTAAATCTGTACAATGAAAGAGAAATTTTTTAAATTAACCATGAACTGATGCATATTTTTTAGCCTTCCATGAAATGTATGGATATCAGTGGACTTAAGAATTATTTTTTTGAGTCATAATGTTGTCTAGTATAAACCTATATATGACTGTACAATCCTGGTAAAGTTTGGGTATATGTACATGTAACCAGATATTCTAAGTATAAGAAGCTGAATCCTGGTTATTGAAGTTTTTCTTTATGGACAGGTTGAAACCATACTGTCTATATATATCAGTATGAATACTACTACTGATAACATTTAATAATTCTTGTGAATGCAGTTTTGATACATTTCCTGTAATGGTTCATAGTCTAACAAAATATCTTGTTGATTAAATCTGTTGAGCAATAGAATCCAAACCATGGGCTACTGAGTTCAGAATTTCTCAATATTGACTTGACTGTTCATCTTTTCAAAGCTGATCAAATGGATGCTAAGGACATGAATATATGGAAAAAAATGTTCAAAATGACAATGTATAAAAGCAATGCCAATCCAACAAAAGAAAAACTTTCTGGTTGCATCAAAATTAGGGAACTTTTATGAATGGTTGGCTGGTTCAACAGAAAGAGTAGAGGCTTAGGAGCCTCAGAGTGCCAAGTGTAAAGTCTCTCAGGGATTGATTCGCTTTTCATCCTTCTAATGTCAAACAAATCAATTTCAATGATGTACTGAGAAAAATGGCCAAGAATAAGGGAAATGCCCTTAGCAACCTCTAGGCAAACTTCAGTAAAAGAAGGGTTAACACTGTATTTTATACTTATGAAGTTGATAAAATAGGTAGCCATGATGTACAAGGGAAAATGTTTAAACTGGCAGGGATAGAAATAATACTATGCTTTAATAAGTTTATCACAAGAGAAATCAATGTTTGGACTTAAATAACTTTGGACTATGCAATTCTGAAGGACTTCTGACATACATATATATATATATATATATATATATATATATCAGAAGGCCTTAAAAGTTGAGTGGCATGGTCCAAAGCTGATGTAACAGCAAACATTGGATTTGATATAGAAATTGAAGAAATATCTCTCATGAATACATATATATATATATATATATATATATATATATATATATATATATATATGTATGTATAATTTTAATATTAAGCTTAACCTAAAAGAGTAATTAGACATTCTCATTGCTTACAGTAGAGTCCCAGTAAAATATCTTTAATAATTTCTACGATACAATGGTTTAGAGCTTAATCTAATGATTTGGACAATTTTGCTATTACACCCACTATATATAGTATGTATGTATGTATGTATGCGTGTGTCTGTTTATATATGTATATGTGTGTGAGAAAAAGAGCACCATGTAGCACTTCACACTGCCAGAAATTTGCCATTTGCACCGTAAGCTCCAATATGAACATTTCATAGTGTTTGGGTGTCAATCTGAGGATAGCGCAGAGGATTCGGAAAGAGTTGGATGTGTCTAATGATGATTACAGAGGTTTTTGGAGTGAACACAAGTGATGGCAATCTTATGCCTCCATTCATCTTCCCACAGGGGCTCAGACTCAACATGGAAGCCTACATCAAGTGCCTTGAAGAGGTAGTGCTGTCCATGATTAAGAGGGTAGCTGTTGGAAGACCTTATGTCTGGCAACAAGACTTTACACAATGCCATACAAGCAGGAGAACCCAGTCCTGCTTGTCAGACAATTTCTGTGACGATATCACTACTTACATCTGGCCACCTAACTCACCAGACTGCAACCCCCTTGGTTATTATGTGGGGTGCAGTTGAGCAAGAAACCAACAAAACTGCTTGTAACACCAAAGATGAACTGAAGACAATGATTATGCCAGCATTCACCAACTTAAACAAGGAGACCATCCAAAAGTGTTACAGGAGATTCCAAAGCCGTGCTTGAAGCAAATGGTGATTTCATTGAATAAATTTACTCTTTAGTATTTCAAGATATTTTTGTGTAATTTCGGTAAATATATCTGTTATAATGAGATATATAAGTTGTTTTCATTTTTGTGTAATTTAAATGACAATTTTTCCATTTGCACCTTGCAATTTATATATATATATATATATATATATATATATATATATATATATAAAGTGTGTGTCTGTTTATGATTCCATTATTTTTAGCCATTTTACATATAGATGAGGCCATTATACAGCACTGTTCAATAAAAGTGACTGACCTGATTTTTTTTTTTTTACTTAAAATTTTTTCACCTATTGTTTTTGGGGTCAAACTAATTTTTAATCTTACTAATATAAAGACCCCTTCCCGACCACCTAGTAAAAAGTTTACTCACCCTAAGGTATTCTATTGATAATTATAATTTTGGATATAAATTAGATTAAGCAGGAAAAACACTGTGCAAAAAAAGTGACTCACTTATTTCCTGCAACTAGTAATCAATAGAAACATAACATAACAGCTTTAAATAAAGAATAATAGAGGTATAATTTATTTATAATCGGTAATATAGTTTGAAATATTTAATAATCTATGGGTCCTCCTTTATTTTGAATAACCCTTTCAACCCTTTTTGGCATTGGCTTGATTAGGTTCTGTCAAATCTCATCTCCAAGCATTGAATTCCATTCGGATATAAAATTCACAATCAAATCCTCTTTGTTGCTCAACTGCTTTTCTCGAGAGCCTGTACTTTATAATGCTCCATAAGTTTTCTATGGGTTGAGGTCAGGAGATTGGGGCGGCTATGTCATAACACTCACCTGCTTCTCATCAAAGTATTCCTTCATCAATTTTGATTTGTGATAGGGGGCATTATCCTGCATAAAAATGAGCTTGGTGGGATCGATTTGCACCCTTTCAGCAGAAGGGAGCAGACAAGACTCTAAAATTCACTTGTACTGCTCACTCCTGAGGGTCTTTTCAATAGGTTTTAAGAAACCAGTTCCATGAAAAGAAAAGCATCCCCAGAACATTATATTGAACAGATGCTTGACAGTACTTACTGCTAAATTCAAAGAGCTTTCAAAGCTTCTTCTTTGGATTTTAGATCGCTTATCCTTTGAATTTAGCCCAACTTTCATTTCATCGGTGAAGAGAACATTTAGTAAAAAAAATCAGGTGAGTCACTTTTATCGAACAGCACTATACTACTATTAACAATGGGTATGTTGCAGATATAGTTTGTTAGGCATTAAGTATAATAGCCTCATCCACATGTAAAAAAGTTTAAAACTAATGTTTGGAAAATAAAACATTCCTATAACTTCAGACACATGCATGAAAAACCCACACATTCAGATAAAAAATGAAAATCATTCTTCATATTGGCTAAAACAATAGCCAAAATTGCTCAGATATGCAGAAATTTTAAACAGTTTTTACACTCTTTGTGTCCAGAATAGAATACACTTATATGAACACAAGAAAAATTAGATAAAAAGCTTAATTGCAGTACCTAGTCAGTCATCTTTACTGTAACTTGTAATATATATATATATTTAAAAATATTTTTTCAACATGATAGTGAAATTTCTGTTTCAGAATATAAAATTATTGTTCCATTTTCAAGAGATATTCAATAACTTCAGAAAAAAATGATTTTACTTTTGAAAGCAAAGTGGTATTATATTGAAGAGTTGAAGTATGAGGGCAATAAGATTTCATTTTTTTTTTATATATATATGGGTGTTGTCTTATTTGATGAATCCAAATACAGATCTAAGCTAAAGTAGAAAAGTGAAAAATGTAGGTTAGAGGTTAGGTGTAGGTATGTAATTCATGCTTGTCTTGAGCCATTGTGTATTAGACATGTCATCATTGCTTCCAGTTAAGAATATATTCATAAGATACAATGAAATAATACAGAGACATATATGTATCAAACAATGGGTTAATTTTGGCATTTTATTTTTTTAAAATTATTTTTTATATGCTTTAGGACTGTTTTAAAGGGACCTCTAGCTTGATTAAATCATTTTTTTTATATATTTAATTAATTTGATCTAAAATATAATACTTACGGTCTGTCCTAAAAGGGCCTCTCATATGATTAAATCATTTTTTTTATATATTTAATTATTATGATATAAATACAATACTTATTATATTCAATGGTACATTAGACATCACAATGTTAAAATTAAAATCAAGAAATTAAATAAATATTATATTTACCATTATATGTAATCAAATAATAGATATATAATTATAATGTATAGATTTTTTATGAAAAATTCTATTATGTTTTTATGTGAACATAGTACAGTGCCTACAAAAACAGTTTGTTTCATTGATTTAATAAATCATTATTTTTCAGAAACTTAATAATATATAGCTTTTCATGTAGGCATAGGGGACATGGGTCATCAATGACCTACAAGTTCTCTTTTTTTAATAATTTCCATTTTACCGTGGGGTTTTTATTTGTTTCTTTTAAACACCAAAAATATTTAGAGAGGATGTTTGGTTATGATGCCCATTGTTGTTGAAGGAAGAAAGATGTTGGTACCATCTCAATTTAAAAGTATTTTTGTGCTACCAATATAAAATTTTTTAATATCTGGATTTTCAATAGATGAAATAGTACATTGGTAAACTATCAATTCTGTAAGACATTTATTTTGCAATGAACAGTTTATGGGATTTCTACAGTTACATAATTTATTATTAATATTATTGATTTTCGTTCTGGAATCACTATTATTATGATTTTGGCTGGAGTATATATTTAAAATTTTATTATTGTGTTTTACTTTATAATTTTTCCTAAATTTTCAATACAACTATAACTTAATTTTAGTGTATTTTTATTGAAAATCTTGCTAAAGTAGAAAAGTGAAAAATGTAGGTTAAAGATAGATATACACCTAACTTCTAACCTATATTTTTCACTTTTCTACTTTAGCTTAGCTCTGTCTTTGAATTTGTCAAATAAGATAACACCTATATATTAAAAAAATTGAAATCTTATTTCTCCTCCTACTCAAACTCTTCAATATAATAGCACTTTGCTTTGAAAAGTAAATGATTTTTTCTGAAGTTTTTTTGGGATAGCAAGGTGCTGCCTCATTGCATTCTCTTGGATTTCTTTGATGTTTTGAAATCTTATTCCTTTCAAGTAGGATTTGATTTTTGAAGATAAGTAAATCACATGGGGCAAGACCTCGGAGA
Organism: Acanthosepion esculentum; assembly: GCA_964036315.1. Classification (NCBI taxonomy): domain Eukaryota; kingdom Metazoa; phylum Mollusca; class Cephalopoda; order Sepiida; family Sepiidae; genus Acanthosepion; species Acanthosepion esculentum. Next base: position 52,076,244 of record OZ038487.1, on the reverse strand, counting down.
TATGGTGGTTGTCACACCTGCAGAATGTTGTCCTTGGCCCAGAATTGATGCACAAGCTATGGTCATTGATGGAATGTGTCTGGTGTGGCAAGATGATTGCACTCTACACACTTTTCTTCCAAGTAGTGCTATATACAATGGAAGTAAGCAAAAACATTACAACTTAATGCGTATACTCGACAATCAATCTGTGCCAAATGGCTCTACTTTGCATTCTTCACCTCCTTTTCCATAGCAACAGTCCCAATACTTTTTGATCAGAGCTTGTCTGTGTTATATGTCTATGTGTGTATATATGTTTTATGTTGTGTGTATATATGTTGTATACGATGTATCTGTGTGTGTGTGTGTGTGTATATATATATATATATATATATATAAAATCCTAATGGTCATAATGAACAGTTCATCACCATCATAAGTATCTGAAGATTGTATTTACATGAAACTCGAAGTCGTACTATCTCCGTAAGGCAATATTTATATTTATTAATATATACTTTATAGTTCTGTAATACCACATTGAGCAATGTTCTCTTAGTACCAAAAATTAAATAAAATATTTATTTGCAAATTTGTATATTCCTATGATAGCATGCATATATGGTTGCTTATATCTATATGTATTTAATTCATATTTACATATATATATATATAATATATATATATATATATATATATATGAATTACAATATTTTTTTTCAATTTTTGTGTCTGATGTTTTAACATAAACATATACAAGTAAAGAACCTATATATATATATATATATATATATATATATATATAATGTAAAGAAATCAATGTTTTTTATTTGTTTCCTTTTAAAAATATTTTCTTACTCTGATCACTCTATACAATGTCAACATGGTGCATTTTCTTTCTACTGCCCAATGTCATATTCCTTACATGCTTAACGCTCAGGAAATTCTAAAAATATTTCCTTCTGATTTGTTGGAACTTAGAAAAAAAAAACTTTTTTGATTGATGAGTTATCAGCCAAGATTATATAAGTATGTTGGTCTAAATAGATTAGATCCTGTCAATATTCTTTGAAAGAGAAGATATATGTTGTTGTTTTTATTTTCTTTCGTTGTATTTCTTCTTAATCTTTGGTCAACATACAAGCTGTAAATATCTATTTAATGATGCTAAGGGAATGATCATCCTCATCAGGAGGTCAATTGGTGCAGTGGCTTTTATGAGATGCCTGCTCTGAAGTGAATGGTCTACCCTAGTATGGCCAAGGGTACATAGTGCAGTATCTCCAAATAAGTTTTAAATGGGAACTTGAGTTAAACAATACTTTCTTTCTCTCTCTCTCTCTCTCTTGTAATAAATCTTAACTTTAACAAGCTGTTTCTCTTTATTTTGGAGTCAAAGTACCAATGGTAAAATACAATTCAGTCTGTTGTTTCTCTTTATATAGCAATAAAATTGCAATCAAGCTTTGGCTCTCTTTTTTTTTTACCTTGAAATAAAACCAGGATCAAAGTATTGACATTGTTTATATTGTAGTAAAAACAAAATTAAAACCTCCCTCTTTTTTATCACTCTGTTAGAGTTCAAATCATTTTTCTCTCAGAAAAGGAGTTAACAAGAATAAAATTGCAGGTTCTGTTTTATGGTCACACAATTTTTTTTATCTCTGTTTAATTTTTAATAAAATACAGTTCTAAAAGTGATCACAAAATGGTCAAACTGTAATATTGCCATTGTTTTGCATTATAAAAATCAAAATTTTCTTTTTGTTTAACAATAAGAATCAATATTTCGACATTATTGTTTGTTATTTGAAATTAAATGCAAATTAAATGCAAAGAAAATCTTTGTTTAATTTCTGAAATCTTGTTATTTTTAATAAAGATAAAACTAAACAAATTTTCAAAATTTTCAAAAATTCAGCCTAAAATTCATTTACTTTTACAAAGTGAATGATAAATCTGTGGTTTCTCTTTATCTTGACATTTTCATGGAATATAGATTATTTTTTAAACTAGTTCATATTTTTTTTAATTACCTTTATATGCAGATGTGTATATTTATTTTGTTATAAAGATTTTCATGGTAATTGTTCTGATGAGCATTCCGCTTTGGTACATAGACTTTATGAATTTAAGCATACTACTAGATTGGTGGCATGGTCTTACAGTTGATTTGTTTGTTTGTTTGGGGTTTTATGGCATATCAACCACTATGGGTTATTTAATGCCAGATCCAGTATTTACTAGATATATCAAAAACGTATAGTTGACAACATCATTGTTTCAAAAACGTATAGCTGGCAACTGTTTAAAAAAAAATGTATCCCTGGCAACATCATTGTTTAAAAAACATATAGCTGGCAACATCATTGTTTCCCATCACATTTTAGGGGGTCAGGTGTTAGTATATTTAGTGTAGGGTTTGGGAGGGAAAGATAATTGTAAGGTGTAGTTGTTTTGGGATGGGTTAGATGTGATGGGGCATGACATGACCAGCCGATTGATCGGATTGACGGCCTTTTGGTTGGACGTAGTTTATCGTCATACCCAGGACATGGACACACCTTGGGATTTCACTATTTTCCCATAGCTGTGACCCTAACAGGTGCTACCACCCCGGGTCAGGGTGGACCTGGGAACATCAGCAATTAAGAGGTGGTTCCACGCTCCTCAAAACCTCCTGATCAGAGGCCTTGCTGTTGGATGTAGTTTATCGTCTTACCCAGGACTCGGATGCAGTTTAACGTCATACCCAGGACCTTACAGTTGAAATGGCTAGATGTAACCATAAGTTCTCTGCTAACAGTTTCTTCTATCACACTTTTCATTTGTGGAACTATCTTCTGGCTTTTAGTTTCCCAGTAAACTTTGATTTTCAAAAATTTAAATGCAATGCATCATTATCTTCTGCCATTTTAATTCCTGTTCTTTTAATGTCCTCTCTCCTTAACATTGTTTTCTTTTTCTCATAATACTCTCCTTGAATCTTAGTGGTTTTGTTGCCTTGCTTAGGTGGAACTGATTGAAAAAATGATGCAGCTAAATTACATGTCTTTTCCCTGAGAATAAAACTATTTTCTTTTGTTGGTCTAATTACCGAATGGAGATGGTAAAAGATAAATAACATTCAGATGAGTTTCTTGTTTGGTATAGTAGGATTATATATATATATATATATGATCTGTTTATACATTATTTTTATAAATATAATTTATTTAAGTAAATGCTCTGTTTTTCATTAATTAAATTAATTTTAATTAAATTAATTTTACTGGTCTGAATGTTAGAGAAATTTCTCCAACAGGAATCAAACATGTAACCCTTATGGTAACCATCACATAGCTTGACTATTTCTGTTTCCAATTTGTATATATAAAAAAACAAAAACAAGGATTTATTTTTATCCTAGAATTATACAGAATTTAAATAACTTAGGTTTATGAAGCAATAATTTGAGAAATTATTTTCATTTTCAGCTAAAATGAGAATTGGTCTCTAGGTTGAGTATCTCTGGCTATATATCAAGCTAAGCTAAGAGCTAAATTTCCCAGGAAATTAAGATAGAATGAAATTGAAGCTTTTCTCAAAACTGAAATTATTCATATATTATTGTGATAAAACTAAATGAAAACTGAAGCTTTTCTTCTGTTTACAATAAATCAAGATCAAAAATCATTGAGTTTATCTGTAGATGAAGTTGAAATCCATTATGAATTCTCTTTCTATCTTCGTTCAAGCAGTGGATTATTGGCTTAAAAAATCCAGATTTGAAATATTATCAAACAATGTTAGAATGACAGTTTATCATAAAACTAGATCTGGAAAGTTGAAGTTGCTTGCTTTTGAATGAGGCGGAAACAACTGATCCTTTCTATCTATGGACAAAAGTAAAGTTAAACTTGGATCAAATTGTAATTTCACTTTGTATCCTCTTAGATTATCAGAAAATTATATTCTGATTATTGTTCATCTTTGAATAAAACCATAATAAAAATGTGTCCTGTGTTGAGGTCAGAATTAAACTTTAAATCAAACACTTTGTAGTCCTGCTATATCTTTAATCCATTAAGCTTGTTAGAGTTGTGGTTTTTCAGCAATGGTTACCCTTTGATTATTGAATTCACATTAGCTCATCATACTGGAATAATCACCATGGCTTCAGCTTATGAAAATTTGCATCTGGGTGCCATGGAGGGTGGGGAATTTTGTTGGCATTGTTCCAATCAGCTTTGAGTTTGATGAATAGTCATGAGAATTATTTGAATTGGTTCCACACAACTTTTCTTTTCCTTTTTTTTTTTTAATAATGAAAGATTACAGGATATTTAAAAGTTTATGAAAACAAGAAGAATGCTTATACTTAGAATCAGTAAGAGACAATCAAAATTTCCAGGACATGTAATGAGGGCTTGGAGAATTTGACACTCACAGGACATGCTGAAAGCAAGAGGAGCACTAGGAAAGCAATGAGTAACTGACCTAACGGGATTCTGTAAATGTATAACAGAACAAAGATTGAGGGATGATGAAAAGAAGAACCTTACTAAGAGCTACAAAAAACAGGAAGTTGTGGAGAGGCATGATCGCCCACGTCCTGAATGGACACATCATATAGAAGTATTCATATGAATTACAAATTAATTTTATATTTATTTACTCTGAAGAAACAATCAAGAAAATGTAAAATAGAAAAGATGAAATTATTTTAAAATAAGTTTTTTGTACTTTTATTTGACTCTTGGGCTTTCTTTTAATACATACAATTTTTATATTTGATACTTTTATATTTTATGCACTTACAAGCATAAACTTACAGGTTTATTTATGTATTGAATAGCACTTGTCCCTAAAAACAAAATACCTTCATACTCTGGTGAGAATCAGTGTCACATCATGGCATTTCTACCTTCATCCAGAGTGTATTATATGTGAACACACATGCTATATATATATATATATATATATATAGGTAACTATACTCGTGTCGAAAAACCTTCGAATTCTTGATCCAACAATAGCCAAATCAATCACGAAGGGAAAAAAAGGTTTTAAAAAAGAAAGAGCCAGGAACATGAAAGTCTGTCAAAAATAATCGCACAGATACAGGTTCAAGGCCCAAAGAAAAAACCCCCGATACGAGTAAACAACTAACTAAAGAGCTCAATACAAACGTAGAGCAAACCTAGTCAAACCTAATGAGCCAGACAAACCTACCAAGGTTTCACTTAGGCAGATCGTCAGGGTCGGCCAGCAGACCCTGACGATCTGCCTAAGTGAAACCTTGGTAGGTTTGTCTGGCTCATTAGGTTTGACTATATATATATATACATATATGTATATATATATGTCAAGTATGTGGTGCCGTTCAATTTATATTATATGAATCATTCATACAAAAAAACAGATAGTGACGTTAATGATATAAATGGCGAGAATACATCTTTGCAAACAAATTTATTAAGATACATTAACCCACGAACCTGTAGATGAATGTTATGATCCCTGTTTTTAATAAATTCCAGTTGCATAAGGTCTTTTTATACAAGTACTTTCATCTGTTCATACAGACATCATCAGGTATGGAAATAGATTTGTTTTTTTACATCCAGGTAATAACGAGAAAGATTAGATGTGATCCGAAATATGTTTTTTTAGAAATGTGTTATTGTTAACGGTAAGAAATTTTGGAGCATGCAGTCGCAACACTGAGGTTGAATTTTTTTTTAAATTTAAGAGTGTGCATTTTTTTACTTATATGGTAATAGGAGAATTCCTTTGTTGTAGTAGTTTTTTCAGTCGATGTGGCATGAACTAAATTGTTCAATAAATAGAGGAATTCGAAAAAGGGCAAATTATTGGAGCTTGAATGCCAGGAACCTTGATCATTAAGGTTGCTGAATTGTTTAGTTTTTCAAGAGCTACCATATCAAGAACTATGATACAATTCGAGAAACAGGGCAAAACCTCTAGCAACCGTAGCAATTTGGACCAGACTTGCAAACTTACTGACAGTGACCGATGTGCATTGATACAGAATGTGGTAAAAAAATCATGAGACTACTGCGACCAAAGTGATTGCTGAGTTGAATAATCATCTGAATAGACCAGTTTCTACTAAAACTGTTCATCATGAGCTCCATAAGGCTGGATATCATGGAAGAGCTGTCGTAAGGAAACCTCTTCTCTCCACTCGCAACATTCAGAAGATGTTGAAGTGGTACAGAGATCACAGTGTCTGGTCTGCAGACCAATGGAAGCAAGTCGTATTCTCAGATGAGTTCAGTTTTTCTCTTTTCCCAACTTCAGGGTGAGTTTATGTGTGGAGGCAGCCCATAGAAGCTTACAACCCTGACTGCTTTCTTCCAACAGTGAAACATGGAGGTGGATCAGTGATAGTTTGAGCCACCATATCATGGAAATGTCTTGGTCTAATTGTTGCCCTGCATGATAGAATCAACAGCAAAGATTACCTGAACATTTTGGGAGATCATGTTCATCCAATGGCCCAGATTTTATTCCCTGATGGTGACTGCATCTTCCAAGATGATAATGCTCCAATACATACCACTCGAGTTGTTAAGAATTGGTATGAAGAGCATGAAAGTGAGCTAGAACACATGGAGTGGCCTCCCCAATCTCCAGATATCAATATTATTGAACATTTGTGGTGCATTTTGGAGCAACAAGTTAGGTGCTCCCCTACCATCATATCTTAAAGAGCTGGATCAGGTGTTAATGGAAGAATAGCTGAAAATTCCTCTGGATGAAGTCAGGAAGCTGTATGATTCCATTTCTAGACATATTAATGCTGTATGTGAAGCTATAGGAGAACCAACTCCATATTAAATAAATTTTCTTTGAATTTAACAAGTGTTTCAATTATTTTGTCCAACCCCTATATATATATATATATATATATATATATATATATTAGTGGTCAGTGTGTGGATATATATATATATATAAAATATCAGGGGTCAGTGTGTGGCTATATATATATATATATATATATATATATATATATATATATATATATACATATACATATATATATAATATCAGGGGTCAGTGTGTGGCTATATATATATATATATATATGTATATATATATATATACATATATATATAATATCAGGGGTCAGTGTGTGGCTATATATATATATGTATGTATATATATATATATACATATATATATAATATCAGGGGTCAGTGTGTGGCTATATATATATATGTATGTATATATATATATATATATATATATAATATCAGGGGTCAGTGTGTGGCTATATATATATATAATATCAGTGGTCAGTGTGTGGCTATATATATATATAATATCAGTGGTCAGTGTGTGGCTATATATATATATATATATATATATATATATAATATTAGTGGTCAGTGTGTCGATATATATATATATAATATTAGTGGTCAGTGTGTCGATATATATATATATATATATAATATTAGTGGTCAGTGTGTGGAGATATATATATATATATATATATATATAATATTAGTGGTCAGTGTGTGGAGATATATATATATATATATATATATAATATTAGTGGTCAGTGTGTGGAGATATATATATATATATATATATATATAATATTAGTGGTCAGTGTGTGGAGATATATATATATATATATAATATTAGTGGTCAGTGTGTGGATATATATATATATATAATATTAGTAATCACTGTATATGTATGTATATATATATATAATATTAGTGGTCAATGTATATGTATGTATATATATATATATATATAGATATATATATATATATATATATATATATATATATATATATATATAATATTAGTGGTCAATATATATATGTATATTTACAACAGGATAAAATCCAGGTAGAGCTCTATGTATAAGACAGAGCAAGAATATAATATAAAAGGTGCAACACAAAGAAAGTAGAAAATATATATTTTCTGTTTTCTTTTTGAATTTGTAGGTCTGATGAATTGGATCTCGATTATCAATTCCAGTGTAATATATTATAACCATGAAATATTAGTGTTTGAGCCTTTTTCCTTTTTTTTCATCAGTTCCCCCCCCACCAAGCAAGTCATTAAAGCCACTAAGACAGAAAGGGTTACTGGGTGTGGAAGAATTAAGAACAGAAACATTACTAATGAACCGGAAGAGAAAGGAGTGTATCAGGAGTAATGTAGATAGCAATTGACATTGCATTTAAAGTTTTTCAGATGACAGTTGGTTGGAAATCATGGAGCTGGAAGGGAGTTCCACAAGTGAGAAGTGTGAGGAAAGAAATTGTTAGCATAGAATTTATGGTTACATCTAGCCAGCTCAATTGTAAATTGAATACATCTTGATGCCAGTCTAATACTTTGTTTGAATTCAAAATGTCTTGAGTTTTGCCAATTATTATCCATCAGTGTTCCATCAAGATAATAACCAAAAACTTAAAATTCCTAGAACTCTTTATATAAGCGAATTTTTGCCATAAATAAATAAATTCAACTACGAGTATAGCCACAAAGTTCTTAAATGTTTGTAGCAGCAAAGTATTATGTAAAATATACTAAATTTAAATACTACAATTAAAAAAAATCTTTTAAAAAATCATATAAGTTACTGCACTTGCATAGAGGTAAAAGATATTTGGAATTTATGATGTGAACACACAGCACATACATATGTATGCAACCCTTGAAGGTGGTCTCAGGTGAGATTGAAAGTACTTGGGAAAAGAAAGATTTTGAAAGAAAATTTTGGAATTTTTCTTAATCAATTTTCTACAGACACCAACAAATTAATTTGTGAACATGAAAGAATTTAAACAAAAAATAAATAAGTATAATACATGTAAATTATTTAATCAAACATGCTTGAAAAAAAAAAAAATATATATATATATATGTGATATATAATTTTGTATAATTTTATATATCAAAAACAATATTTTTGTGTCTCCTTTCGAAATTAAAATAATGGTTCACTTGCCAGTAGTTTACCATCACCTGACAAGACACATTTTTTGTGTTGAAGCATAATTGTAATTGTGTAGCAATTTTTTGTTTTAATATCCTAAAATAAATAATATTATATATATATATATGTATGTATGTATGTATGTATGTGTGTGTGTGTGTATGTGCATAAGTATACTTGTATATGTAATTATAAAACCGCCATTGATCAAAGTTACATTAAACCAGGAAACAGTTGCATTAAAAATTAATTTCTTAATTTATATATATATTCAGGTTGTGATGATTAATTTGTCATCGGAATTATGCTAAAAAAAATTATAATTGACATCTCATTTTAGCAGATATATTTACCAAAATTATGCAAAAATATCTTGAAATACAAAAGAGTAAATTTATTCAGTGAAATCCCTATTTTGGCTTCAACCAAGGCCTGCCATAATCTTTGCCTTCAGTTCATCTTTAGTGTTACAAGGAGTTTTGTTGGTCTCTCACTCAATGGCCCCCCACATATAATAATTAAGGGGGTTGCATGGGAGTTAGGTAGCCAGATGTAATGGGTGATGTGGTTGTAGAAATTGTCTGAGAGCTAGGACTGGGTTCTCCTAGTGTGGCATGGTGCATAGACCTGTTGCCAGATATAGTATCTTCCCTCTTGACCCAGAACAGCACTACCTCCTTAAGGCACTTGATGTAGGCCTTCGTGTTGAGCCTGAAACCCTGTGTGAAGATGAATGAAGGAATAAAATTGCCATCACTAGTGATCACTCCAAACACCATTATGTTGACTGGATATATTATCCAATTCTTTCTGAATCGTCTGTACTGCCGACAGATTAACATCAAACATTCTGTAATCTTTGTATTGGAGCTTCCAGCACAAATGCCAAGCAGTACAGCATACTGTTTACAAATTTCTTGCAGAGTGAATTGTGTCATGCTGCTCTTTTTGCCACAGAAGTTGCCCAACTGACCCTACAATGCTGAGCAGTCGACAAAATCGAAAACAAACAACGTGCATATGCAAAATTAAAATATAAAATGGCACACATATAACTACTCAGTAATTTCTCATAAATATTATATTTATTTGGATATATTCAATATTTAAAAAAAGATCATCTTTTCAAAAGTGAATTTCCACAAGCATTTTCAAAACAAATAAGATTATAATGACAAAATTATAGAAAAGAAAAAAATAGAAAATGAAATAATTAATTACACAGATTTAAATGTCACCTTCCAAAATTTATGTGTTGTCATGTGATTAACAAAATAAATTAGAATTTTGCAATTAGTGTTAAAAAATAGAATAAAATAAAGTAAAACTAATTAGAATATAATTATACAATGTGTGCATATAAAAAAATTAATTTAAATTAAAATAAACAATCAGTACATTTATTATGATAAATATAATATATATATATATATTTATATATATATATATATGGTAAATATAATATATATGTATGTGTAATATGATAAATATAATATATATATATAATATGATAAATATAATATATATAATGATATATATATATATATTTAATGATATATTTAATATGATAAATGATATATATATATTTAATATGATAAACATGATATATATATATTTAATATGATAAATATGATATATATATATATAATATGATAAATATAACAATATATATGTATATATATATATGTATATAATATGATAAATATAATAATATATGTATATATATATATAATATGATAAATATAATATATATATACATATATAATATGATAAATATAATAATATATATATATATGTATATATATAATATAATAACTATTATATATATATATATAATATATATAAATATACATTGGTAATATTTACCAAGTTTATCTTGCTCATATGTTTTTTCTGCTTAAATATTTTAATAAATAATACAGATAGGATAATCAGATATGATAATATATAGGATAATCAAATATCAAATGAAATTCTCACTTGTGGAATGCCATTCTGGCTTTATGCTTTCCAGCCAATTTTAATTTGTAAAAATTTAAACGCAATGTTAATCGCTATCTACTTACTGTTTTCCTGATTACTCTTTCCTCTTGCTGCTCATTATTAATATTTCTGTTCCTAATTCTCTTACCCCCTGTAACCCCTTGTGTCTTAGTGGCTTTACTGCCTTGCATGGGGTGATACTGATTAAAATACTGTTGTAACCAAGGGAAGGTTAGTTAATAGAATAATCAAATGAAGGTTGGTAATGCATGATAATACTTAGGGCAAGAACAACATTTAAGAATCGCCAGTGGCACATAAAAGAAGTAGTCAACTGCTAGAAGTGAGTCAAGTCAATTCCACAATGAATCTCCAACTGCAGACCAACATACAGTATTTACTACTGTATTTATGTGAATGGGGACATACCCATTATTGTCCGTAGATATGCTACAACAAATACATATAGGATAATTAAATATTGTAACATCTTCAGTATAAAATAGGTTTGCTATTTAGTTAAAGTCAAATTAAAATAAATAAACTATTTTGTGGTCATTCTACTTGGATTTTAGGAGGAAAAATAAAATCTGAGTATTGTGTTCACAAATACAATGCAATTTTTTAAGCAATGCAAAGAAATGATCTTCATAGAAAAGGAAGAAGACCAACCTAAATATGACAGTAACATTTATACAGGCAGATACATGTACCTACATATTAAAAATCAATATTCTTCATTGTTGCCATAAAGCAACCAATAGTTCGATTGTTCAAAGTGATTTGTTGCAAGTGAGTCTGCAAAGTTTTGAAGTGTTTTTGTTACAAGTGAAAGTGAGGAAATCAAGTGGTATGGTATGCCAATATGTGTGGTATGGTATGCCAAGACAATGTGTAATGAATCATGTGTGTGACTGCTGATAGTAATTTCAAAACAATGAGAAGGGAGACAAAACTTACTTTCGTTGTGACCTTGTATGTAGAAAAATCATCGCTGATATACACATTGTCATGACATGTGTGCCTATGCTGTTGATTGAGGCTGGTCTAGTTCACTGACTGTCTTTTGCCAACTGTCATTCATTGACTGTGTCATTGTGGATCTGGTTGATGACGAGCTGTTTATATCATTATGTGTTGGCTCCAAATCACTATCTGAATTTTGTGCAGGAATGTATTCAGTAGCTCAAGCCCTGACCAATTCCCAGGTCATTTGGATTTCAATTGCATGTACGTTAGAGAAAGCACATCACATTACTTGTGCTATGCAATCAGGTTCCAGAAACCCCTTATTTAATTTGGAGTCATGTTTGTACAGAATTCTGAAAAAGTTTCCATATATATTGAATTTAGTAAGATTTATTTGTAGGAGGCATCTCTTACTTGTTTGTGCTTCATTTATTGGCAGTAAAATATCGGAGTTTATATCCTATACTATATAATTGACTAAGTAATTTAAAATAAACAAATAATTGATAACTTAATAATCATGGTTTTAAATGTTTTTATTTTTGGAGTTATCTTGTCATTCATGAGTTTACTGTGTTTAAATATCAAATTTTAATTGTTTCTAAATATTTAAATATTGTCATGTTCTTCAAAGACTCCAGTGTGGTATCCATTTTCAAACTTGAAGTCCACAATCAGTGTTTGTTTTGTGGAGTCTAAAAATCATATCTGGTAATAATTCAATTTATTTATCTGACTCTCAGGAGTGGTAGTAAATAATTTGCTGATGTTGATTAAATGAGATAAATCTATTGAACATTTATTATATATGGAATAAAAAGAAAAGGGAGGAAGGTGAAAAAGACGATTTAAGGGAGGATTTCAGATATTTTCTCCCTCTATTTATAAGCACTTTTAAAGGCCCTAACAAAAAAGACAAGACTCTTGGTCAAAGTGAAATTTATAAATAAATGGACATTTATTAAAATGACAAGATACAAGGTAAGTTCTGTTAAGTTCTGTCCGTTTTTAAAGGAAAAAAAAGAAAACGCTTCACAGTATGCATAACTTATATTTAGTCTTCAAAGTAATCGTCATCGGCATCCAGCACCTTCTGCCAATGTGTATCCAGCTGTTCAATGCCCTTGTGGTAGAACTCGGGGGGAGGGGATGCAAAAAAGTCCGTGAGGGCTTTGCACAAGTCTACTTCATTGGTGAAGGATTTCCCACGAAGATGATTATCCAGGGAGTGGAAGAGGTGGTAATCGGATGGCGCAAGGTCAGGGGAATAAGGTGGATGGCACAAAGTCTCCCACCCAAGTTGCTGTATGGTATCCCTGACTACTCGCGCGACATGCGGCCTGGCGTTGTCATGGAGGAAAAGCACACCTTTGTGATTCACCAGTGCTGGCTCCTTCTGGCACAATGCCTGTTGCACACGTTCCAATTGCTGTGAGTATAGGTCTCCAGTGACTGTTTGGCCCATTGGTAGCAGTTCATAATGAACCACTTGATGACCTGTCCACCAGACACAAAGCATAATCTTGTGTGGGTGCATAGGCGGTCTTGCTGTGTGAGTGACAGCATCCTGAGGAGACATGCAATGTCTGGAACGCTTGGGAGTTTCGTACAGAACCCATTTTTCATCACTGGTAAGCACTCGATTGAATAAGGATGCGGTATGGTGGCAGGAAAGCACCGATATACAGGCTGCCACTCATTGTCCCTTGTGGACCTCCAACAGCATTTGCGGAACCCACTTGCTCAGTTTGTACGTCTTACCTAGGCGGTGCATGTGAAGTCTAACTGTTTCATTGGAAACATTGAACTGTTTTGAAAGTTCACCACACGTTAGACTACTGTCCTCTTCAATAGCCGCCTTCAGGACTCTGTCATTCAAGACCTATGGTCGTCCACTGCGAGGCTCATCATGGAGAGACAAATCTCCCGACTTGAATTTTCGAAACCAGTGCCTTGCAGTATGTTCATCTACAACACTATCCCCAAACGCTTGACATATGTGGTGACTTGATGCAGCTGCTGATAAGCCCACTTTGAAGTCGTAAAGCAAACAGCCCCGAACAAGATCTCCAGACACTTCCATCCTTCTCACAGCTGTCCGGCTTATAACTGATGGCCGGGCACGGTGCACAAGTTTTTAATAACATCTGATGTTCCTACTTCTGGCTGTCCAAATTTGAAAACAACTGCTACACGCATTTTGTATATATTTCAACTTCATTCAATGACTAATCAAAAAACGGACATAACTTTTTTGGTTACCTTGTATTTTTACAATATACAATTTGCACAAATTACAATATAGGCCTTGCACAAATTTTCCTTTGTGTACCTGAAACTATCAAGGCAGATTAACTGCCCTTCAAAATACAAATCTGTTTTCTCTTAGCACTCAACAGTTCATGAAAACCGTTTTCTTCTATACCAACAAAGGAATTTTAACAATTTTCTTTTAGAACAATAGTTAATATAAATCAATTTCTGAGCAACAAAAGAAATTTACTTTAAAAAGTTCACAACACAAAATATGGAATTAGTAAATACCAAACAT
>OZ038487.1:52024282-52059282 GCA_964036315.1 Acanthosepion esculentum | reverse complement strand
AGGTCTCTGTATTCGTCCCTCCAAAAAGTGTGGATGGTCCTGCACGAAACCTTCACCACTATAATCAAATCTCATGTGTCGGCGTCGGGCTCTTGGTTTCTAGGAACTGATCTGCTTGACCCTCATACGTCGAATTTGACGGGAAAGTCGATAAATATATATATATATATATATATATATATATATATATATATATATATATGAACATTCTTAGCAGTACAGAACTTGAGTATTGCTGTAAAAACATTTAGCTGAATATTACTTGCCATAATTAAAAACAAGAAGAAAAAATATATAGAAAAGATGCCCAGTTTATTTGCAACTTCTTTGGATTGGAGCTGACTGTGAAAACCTCTCCAGGCAAATTTCTTCTAGTGTCCATGAGTGTTATTTTTCCGCTGAGGTTTGTGTCGTATTCAATACCAGGCCAATCTTTTCATCTATTCATAAGGATGTTCTCCCCCACCCAACACCTCATCAAGTGAATTCTGTTATATATAAATACAATTGTGGTTGTAGAGTCAACTATACAGAGAGGACTAACCAATGACTAGACGCACAAATAAAACAACACGTGCCAAGTAAGATCAGGAATCATACCTTGGTTCCAAATGAACTGATACAAAACACCTATGGATCCTCAATTTGTGAGCACCTTATAAAGAATAGAAAGTGTGCAGCTGAATTTAGTGTTGACTGGTTCACTGTTTTATCCCAGTCACAATCTTTATTTCATCTAAAAGTAGTGTAGTCAATGTATATCAAGTCTTGCAAACCTTCTCTGTGTAAACAGTGTGATTGTTTGCTGGAGCTTGCTATAATTAGTCTCTAGTACTACCCCCACTTTTTTTTTTTTGTCCTCTCATCAATCATTTGCAAATTTCAATTTATTGTATTTTACCCTTTATACTCCCAAATAAAAAACCTTGAAGAGTATGAGTGAAACTAGTTGTTTTCCTCTTTCATTTTATATATATATATATATCGTTATATTTACGTTAAAAAATTCAAACATAGTTGCATTGCACATCACGTGACGTCCGCGTCTAACGAAGAACGCTGAAAAGTGTAAACAAACTGCCAAATACAGTAATACAGTAGTAATTCAATTAATTTCTGAGGAAGGACCGAGGTGGTCTGAAATATTAAATATATATATATAAAAACATAGAAATAAATACTTTCGCAAAAAAAACAACCCAAATTTTTTTTCAGTTATTTTATCCACATATTACATATCAAGAAAGTATATGTGGCTTCTCATTATGCTATATATATATATATATATATATATATATATATATATATATTTTTTTTTTTTTTGCCATCCACAGACAGACTGTTTCGCTGTTTCACAGCTCATCAGTGTGGCTAGACATCCGGTTGCCTCTAGCTAGGATCGAAAACCGACTGAATTTGTGTCAGTCGGAACTTCTCCCACTAAGCCGTCGGCGCACAGCAGGGATGAAGGTGAATTTTAGCATGTTTATTTTTAGATTTAGATAAACACACAGTGACTGACAGTGACTCAATTCTGTCGAAGATATATATATTTTGCTTCTTGCTTTTAATTATGACAAGTAATATTCAGCTAAATGTCTTTACACCAATATATATATATATATATATATATATATTTAAAGACATTTATATTATGTTTAACGTTCTTTTTATAGATACAAGTATTTAAGCAAATGCTCTGTTTTATAATAAACAGTATTAAATAACATTTACCGGCCTGAATGTCCGAGAAATTTTCATAGAAAATTTTCGCTCTCCGACAGGAATCGAACCTGTATCCTATATGGAACCATCATTTCGCGTGATGTGCCTTAACCTTTCGGCCACAGAGCGGCGTCTGGTTAGCAAGGTCGATTTTACTATCTTTAAACTTAAATCTTCCATGAATCTCTTCTATTCATATCTGCTCTAACGTATCAAATGTAAACAAATGACGTCATATATTATAAATGTTATTTAATACTGTTTATTATAAAACAGAGCATTTGCTTAAATACTTGTATCTATAAAAAGAACGTTAAACATAATATAAATGTCTTTAAATAAATTGTCGGACAATGTCCAATTCTAAAATATATGACGTCATTTGTTTACATTTGATACGCTAGAGCAGATATGAATAGAAGAGATTCATGGAAGATTTAAGTTTAAAGATAGTAAAATCGACCTTGCTAACCAGACGCCGCTCTGTGGCCGAAAGGTTAAGGCACATCACGCGAAATGATGGTTCCGTATAGGATACAGGTTCGATTCCTGTCGGAGAGCGAAAATTTTCTATGAAAATTTCTCGGACATTCAGGCCGGTAAATGTTATTTAATACTGTTTATTATAAAACAGAGCATTTGCTTAAATACTTGTATCTATAAAAAGAACGTTAAATATATATATATATATCAAAAATATGTTTACAAACTTTGGTGGCATGTTCCTCACACCAAAACAGTGACAAAGGACCACATAAACATAAGCTTGCATCATTGCAAATGATCTGGATACAGAAGCTGCTCTTGAAGTACTCACTATGTAGTATCATATGAGATGTATGATATCTAAAACCCTGTACAGCCTCATATTCAATACCATTCACACGGCTATATATAAAAATCATATCTGTCCACCCATGATATGAACTGCCATTGTTAAACAGAAAAAAACTTCTCAGTTAATTCATTAATATGCACAATTAACATTGATGACAGACTAGCCATTTACTGTAAACTTACTTTGAACTTTTGAACTCAAAAATGAAGGATTTGTGGAAATATGTTTATATTTATATGGACTTTTGTATGTCCTTGTTTGGGTGTGAGGAACCTGCCCCAATGTTTGTAAAATACTTTTGATATACCCTTATTGTACGACTCTTCGGCAGAATTGAGTCACTGTCAGTCACTGTGTGTTTATCTAAATCTAAAAAATAAACACGCTAAAATTCACCTTCATCCCTGCCGTAACAAATTTATATTCATCTCTATATCAGTATGATAATCAAGGCCAGTACACACTCGCACATGCACATATATATATATATATATATATATATATATATATATATATATAGAGAGAGAGAGAGAGATTTTACTGCTATTAATAAATAGAACATTGGAATCAATACTTTGTTGTGACTGTCATTTTCATACTTCAGTGCAACCTTTGAGCCATATTTGTCATAAACCCAAAACGATTTTGTTAAAAGATCAACCCTTGATTAATCAGAGGCCACTGTTTCTACTCAGCTATTTGTCTTCTGATCTGTTTTGTTTTAATTTTTATCAAAATATATGTGTGGATATAATTTATTTATAAATTTTCAGCCAAAGGAAATATCATGCTAAGAATCAGATTGTACAGATCACATGATAAGAACCCCTCAAAATATTTTTCTCTTTCAAACCCGAAGTAAAAATTCTGAACAAGCGTGTGCAAAAGGAACACTTGCATCTCCTTGAATAAAGTCCAAATTTCTCTGAAGGTACATCCCCTCCATGTCAACCTCTTCTTGTCACTGACATTCATAAATAGAGATTTTTCAACAATTTCTTTTTATTCTTTTAGGTCAGAATTCAAGGAAGCCATGAGATTTTTACCTTTTATTTTTGTTTTTCATGAATTATAAGGAGTTGCGTGGATGACTTCACTTCAAACTTTTTTTCCTTTGGCTTTGAAAAAAAAAATGTTCATAAAAAATATTCTGGGTTATTAAAAAAATATTAGCTTTCTCAGATTTTATCCAGTTGAAATTCAAGGAGATGTGCATTTGCCCATGTCATGTTTGGTTGGATTTGATGCCATGAAATATTGATGTTTTTAAACCGTCCGAGACTGAGCATATTAAAACAATCTTTTATTTACTGATTTTGTAGTGTAGATATTTTTAAGTGAGAGGGAAACATGCTTTTATAGATTTATAGCAAAGTTTTTTTTTTCATATATACAAAAATGTCAGTATATATATTTATGCCAAGTATAAAAGAAAATATATGTGTCATATTTATTTCTGTACAAATAAATATTCTGTGATATGATGAAAAGTACTCAAACTCACCAGTTCATTGAATTATATAGATTAAAAAACTAGAGAATTTGTTTTAATCATTTCACCCCAGGCAAGGCCAGTTAGTATGCAGGGGTTTACAGGGTGTATAAAGTGTGAGTATAGAAAGGATTGGGGAAAGGACAAAAGATGAATGGGATTCAATAGAAGATGGTGATTGACATTTTTTGAAGATTGTATCTATCAGAGAAGCAAGTAAATAAGGAAGACTTCCATAGGTGGGAAGTGTGAGGAAAAAAACTGTTGGAGTAGAAATGGTGATTTGCATTCAGCTATTTTAACAGCAAACAGGTGGGACCTAGATGCCAATCTAGTAGCACATTTAGGTTCTTGTAGTCAAGGCACCAGGGAATAAAGCTTGTCAAAGCAGTTGCCTTGAAAATATTTATAGAAAAGACAAAGGGAAGCCATGTTATGTCAGTGAAAAAGTGACTGAAGTCGATATGCCTGGTCAGGATTGATTACAATACAGATCCTTCTTTAGATTTTATCAAGAAACTTGAGATGAATAGCAGGAGCATCTGACCAGATATGGCAGCAGTATTCAAAGCATGGATGAATGCTAGATTTGTAAATGTCAAGATGGATTCTGATGAGAAAAATCTTATTCCATACTAGCCAAATTACCCATGCCTTGCTGTGTATCAGACATTTTTTGTTAGAAATTGATGATTGATTTTAAATCATTTTTATAACTTGTGGAGAAAAATGATGCATTTCAATATTACTCAATCATCTTGCCAATGTGACCTCCATTTTCAGGCTTTCTCCTATATTTTGGATAGGAGTCATTCCCTTGTTCAAATTTGAATTTAATTTAAATCAAAAGGAAAAAAAAATTCAGTGGATGTTGGGGGGTTGCAAAAACCCCTTTGATATGTAATTGATGCAATACTTGATTGAATGAATTGATGAGCAGATTTCAACATTGATATAATAGTTGAATTGTCACAACAAATATGCATTGTAAGTCATTACCCACCGATTGGTGACTTCTAGCTCAATTTGATGTCCATATTGCCTCATTTTGATATGACCCTCATCTTCTGGCATTCTCCTTCTATATTTTGAATAGAAGTCATTCCCTTGTTGAAATTTTAAATCTAATTTAAATCAAAGAAAAAAAAACATTTCAGTGGATGGCATTGTGCTTCCGGGTGGTGGGTGCTTTGATCAAAATCAGTTATACTCATCCAAGTACCCTAGGAGTCATTACCTTGTTCAAATTTAAATTTAATTTATATCAAAGGGAATAAAAAATTAAGTGATGGGATTATTTCCAACGGCAATCTCCTTTGATCAAAATGAAATATATTTATCCAAGTACCCTGGGTAATGTTGTTTCAGAATATATATGGTTATGGGGATCTATCTCCAAAACCCTAGGAGGAGTTTGATAATAAACAGACAGACAGAGGTTACAACTGCAGGAGGTGGGATATGATGAATAAGCAGATATTCTCCATGATTCTAAGTCATTCTGGCAAAGTTTAACAAACCTTACATATAAAAAAAAATCCTGTTTCAGAAGGATGTTTTTTTTTTCTCTTGATGCTGTTATTACTGTATACTCATGCAACAACTTTTATTGTTATAAAAACCCAAGCATATGGATATATGCACTTTTTTCTTGAGAATAGACAACAAAAAAATTTGAAACAAGTATTTATTTTGAAGAATGATTTTCTGCTAGTCATCCATGCTTAGAATATTGCTCCCACATATAGTCTGGTGATCCTGCTATATATCTAATCATTAATAAAATCCAAAGAAGAACTGGCAATATCATTGGTCCTGATCTTGAAGTTCAGCTTCAGTCAATTCTCCACTACCATAAAGTTGCTTCCCTGTACCTATTCTATAAATACTTTCATCGTAATTGTTTGGATTAGATCTTTGCTACAGTACCTAGACTTTATGAATATAAGTGTAGTACAAGACTGGCGACAAAGTCTCACCAATAAATGGTTGAGTTAGCTAGATGTAACCATAAGTTCTATGCTAACAGTTTCTTTTTTTCTCACCTGTGGATCTCTCTTCCATCTCCATGCTTTCCTGTCAACTTTAATCCTCAAAAATTTAAATGCAATATCAATTGCTATCTATTGTCTTCCTGGTTACTCTTACTTCTGTTCTTGCTCCTTAGTAGTGTTTCTGTTTCCTGATTCTTCTACACCCAGTAACCCTTTGTGTCTCAGTGGCTTTAATATCTTGCTTGAGGTGAACTTGATTAAAAAGTAATTTACAAGATTATAAAAAATATGTGAACCACAGTACAGTGCTATTTACCATATAAAAAAAATGAAAGAAAAGTATTTTTTTTATTTATAAATTTATAGAAATATCCGTGAACTAGAGAACAATAAAATTTAAATAAACATAGAATGATGAGGAACTGTAAATATAAATGTTGAAAAAAATACTTTTTCTGTACATTTCTTTCATTTGCACTAACCACATAAATTCACTAATATAAGTTGAGAAAAAAAATCAGTAGTTACATAATTTACTACAAGATCAATGCATAATTCTTGTCCAATGACTTGTTTTGGATGATGTACTTTGGCTGAAACCTAATAGAGATTTTGTATCAGATATCTCTATTACAGCATCAGGGTTACATATGGTTTTAAATTCAGAGTTGTTTTTCTGCCAACCATGGTCAATCTGCCCTGCTATTTAACTTATAGGTGACGGGTGATGAGGATGCATTCATACCTTTTTTTTCCAAGGTTATTTGCACATAAATGAATACAATGAACTCAACTGGAATTCAAACTCAGCACTCAGATTTTTAATTCAATAGCTAAGAAAAAAAGTAGAGATCTAGTTTCCTGTATTTATTTTATTAACTGTAAAAATAGTTTTAAAAAAAATTCCCAAAGGGAATGTATATTAATGGACTTCTGAAGAGAAAAACAGTCTTTTTTTTTATAGGTATGTTTGTTAAACTTTGCCATAATTACTTTTCATTGACATCTCCATAACCCTTCATCACACATGCACACAAGAAAGAGCTGAAAAGTTATTTCCCTGACCAAGAAGCCCAAAAACATATCTGTTCTCTAGTAATTTGTCCAGATTTTGGAAAGTTTGCCAAGCAAGTGTTTGCAGCACCTCATCATCAAGCAGAACTTTTTAGGAAGTTCTTTTACTTCGTGTACATAAAATACTAACTGTATAGACAAGATATACAAGGAATAAATTTGCTTCCTTTAAATAAAAGGAAGTTATTGATGTTTTCATCAAAGTGTTTATTTGTAAACATCTCTGACATGATTCTTGCAGCTATTAAAAATTTGCTAATTATTCAATATGAATATTTAATTACCCAACTAATGAGAAAAATGCCACTGCTACATTTTATTTACAAGTTCATCAGAATTGGGAGTAATTGGAGAAAAAATGCAATCAGTGCTTTTTAACTGAGTTCGGGAAGTTAAAGCCCAACCTCTGTAAAGAAAACATATACTGCCACACATCTACACTTGTTTTTGCATCAGGAAAATTTTAATGTGCATTTTTATCTAGTTTGTGGAAATACTGGACTAAGGCGAATACAGTAAAGGAAAATGTAAAATGTTTCTCATTTAATCAGTTAAGAAAGCAAAACATTCAATACTATACTAAAAACATATTCAGGAAATTTTGGTGGATTGATTTGTTTTTTTATAGCTTATCAACCCTTTGCAGGCTATTTAAAGCCAGAAAATATTTTTAGATTGTAAGAAATTTTTTTTTTTTTTAAATAATAATGATTTAGTGATACAAATCTTACTGATTAATTCATACCTGGGGTGGGGAGGAAAGGTGGAGGCCTACCTTTCCAAAATTTGTTTATGCATATGCGAATGTTTTTTATAGCTTATCAACCCTTTGCAGGCTATTTAAAGCCAGAAAATATTTTTAGATTGTAAGAAATTTTTTTTTTTTTAAAATAATAATGATTTAGTGATACAAATCTTACTGATTAATTCATACCTGGGGTGGGGAGGAAAGGTGGAGGCCTACCTTTCCAAAATTTGTTTATGCATATGCAAATGTTTTTTATAGCTTATCAACCCTTTGCAGGCTATTTAAAGCCAGAAAATATTTTTAGGTTGTAAGAATTTTTTTTTTTTTTAAATAATAATGATTTAGTGATACAAATCTTACTGATTAATTCATACCTGGGGTGGGGAGGAAAGGTGGAGGCCTACCTTTCCAAAGTTTGTTTATGCATATGCGAATATAACAAACTCAATGGGATTTGGAACATAGCTCTATGATTAACAATTCCATGCCATTATCCATTACACCAACCATACATCCAACCTTACAGCACATTGTATTCCCAAGTGGTCACCCATCTAGGTACTGACCATGCTTGACATTGCTTGACCTCAGTGATCGTACAGGAACTGGTGTTTCAACATGATATGGCCGTAAGCAGAAAATTTTGAACCAAAATATCTCAGGAAACATATATATATATATATATATATATATAAGTAAAAATGGACGGCTCCATTCTTTTAACAGTAGGTTATGAAGATTAATATTTAAATTTTACAATGGTCAATTTTCAATCTGTACCTGAATATTGCTGTATGCATGAAACTCATGTTCCAAATGTTGAGGAAAAAATGTATATTTATTATTAATAGTATAAACTTTAACCCTATTACTTTACATTGATTACTTTCATTACAACCAGCACTCATTATGCAATCTTTTATACTTACATATATAGAGATATAGATCGGTAGGTGTGAACAGATATCGATAGGTAGATGCAAAGGTGAAAAAAGAAATTTTAATTCTGAGTTTGTTAGATTCACTTTCATGTAACTACTGGTGGGTGAGGTATGAATCCATATCTTCTTCTTCCAGTTATGCTTTAAATAGTAGGGTAGACTGGGTTATTCAGCCTTGCATTGCAACCAGGCTCAAAAAAGGACAGCTGTGAATTAAAATACTCTGACTGAAGCTATCACCAGTCATATTTTTGTCACTGGATATAATACTTGTACAAGTGTATATATATATATATATATATATATATATATATATATATATATATGTGTGTGTGTGTGTGTCTTGATATATACAGGATGTATCAAAAATTCTTTTACAAACTTTGGAGGCAGGTTCTTCATACCAAAACAAAGACAAAAGTCCATATAAACATATGTCCATAAAATCCTTCATTTTTGAGTTATTATATTTAAAGAAAGTTTATGGTAGATGGCACTATGTTGCCATGTAGACTAGGTTACATTTGTCATTTGTGTATATTTGTGGCTTGTCTGTCTTCAGCAAGTATAATAGTGAGTTAATAATGGCAGAGATATTTATATCATTAGCAGTCAGATATTATTTTTTACATACGACTGCATGAATGGTAATGGATGTGAGGCTACACAGTTGTATCAGATTGCATTTCCAGATTGAAGGCGGCCACTGACTCATCCAACTTTAGCAGCTGTTTGTCATCACATTCCTGAGACAGGATGCATGGCACCACAAAGTATGGATTGAGGAAGGCTGATTGTACATTTATTAGGTTGGTGCAAAAATAATGTCATTTTTTGACATTCAACTTCATGTGAGAAAACGACATTATTTTTGCACCAACCTAATAACAGCGTCTACCGTAAACTTTAAGCTTAATAACTCAAAAATGAAGGATTTGCGGACATATGTTTATATGGACTTTTGTCATTGTTTAGCGTGAGGCACCATCCCCCAAACGTCATAAATGTATTATGTTAATAAGTATTTTGGGATTGTACATTTAACAGCATCTACCATAAACTTTAAGCTTAATAACTAAAAACAAAGGATTTGCAGACATATATTTATATGGACTTTTGTCCTTATTTTGGCATGAGGAACCCACCCCCAAAGTTTATAGAAGTATTTTTGATACACATATATATACATATGCATGTGTATTTGTGTGTATGTTTATATATATGTATATGCATGTTTGTGTGTTTAGATATATATGTATATGTTTAATATATTTTCTGTTTATACATTATTTTTATAGATACAGTATATTTAAGTTAATGCTTTGTTTTTAATTAAACATTATTAATTACATATACCGGCCTGAACATTCAAGAAATTTCCCTTTCACTGACAGGAATTGAACTTGTATTCCTATAAAGAAACTGTCATTTGATCTGATGTGCTATATCATTTTGCTACAGAGAAGCGTCTGGTTAGCAAAGTCCAAATTACTGCTTATAAACACACACTATTCAACGATTGTAATCCGTACATTGTATTTTAGAATTATCCTACTTTGAAAATGTTGGACATCCAATGTATTTTGTTTCTCTTTGGTGTATCATTATTTTTGTTTGGAATTAATCATGAGTTAATTAAGTTAGTTAATTAAATCTCTACAAATTCTTGATGAAAGGAAAAATTAAACACTTGTTACTGTTTCTATAATACAAGTGATAAATGGGTTTTGCTTTCGGAACAAAATCTGATATTATCTGAAGTTTCTAATTTTGAGAAGATTCATTAACATTCCATCGGTGGTCCGGATGATTGAACTCATTGTTTGTAAATTATATTTCTACAAAAATGTGTAATATATAATGTGTGTGTATAAATATATAAATGTATCCATATATGTATAAATCTATATATGCGTGTATATATATATGCAAATGAATATGTGGGCATATGTGAATAAAAATACAAATTCATTAATGCATACATATATGTATAAATAGACACAAATAAATATGATAATGTATATATGTCTAGATATATATGTATATGTGTGTGTATATATATATATATTATAATAATATTTTTAGTTTTTAAAAATATGATTCCTTCGCTACAAGGAATCATATTTTTAAAAACTAAAAATATTATTATAATATAAGCTCTACTTCTGTATGGAGCACTGTCCTTTTGAAAATAAAGCTAAATACTAAGGAACACCAGATTATCTACCTAACGTGTTCTTTCCTATTTTACTGCACACCTGCATACATATACATATATATATATATATATATATATATATATATCGGGGGGGGGCACTGTTGATGTGGTGTAATAGTTATCAAACTTGTTTTGCTAGATAATTTACAACTAAGTAGTGAATTCGATTCTCACTTGGTGCTCCATGCTTTCTGCCTTGTGCCATATCTCAGCTATGCTTAGTAAATTGACATAGCATATATGTGTGTGTCTGCATATATATATATATATATATATAGATATATATGTGTGTATGTATGTATGTATGTAAAGAGAATGAAACGATTATAAATTCAAATGTTCATAACATTACTTTAAAAGAGAGCTCAGTACAAAAGTAGAGCAATAATTATTTATTATAAGTTATTGCATTCGAACATTTCAGTTACCACTATGAAAATGATGCCCAATTCAGACATCTCATCAGGTAATCCCCACCTGATGAGATGTCTAGATTGGGCATCATTTTTGTAGTGGTAACTTAAATGTTCGAATGTAATAACTTATAATAAATAATTATTGCTCTACTTTTGTACTGAGCTCTCTTTTAAAGTAATGTCATGAACATTTGAATTTATAATCTTTTCGTTCTCTTTACATACATACATACATACATATATATATATATATATATGTATGTATATTGTTTTAAAAATGATAGAGTGCTTACTTTAAAAATAATCTTTTTCATCCAAAAATTCTTAAGAAAGATTTGTTGTAAAAAAATAAGCATACAAAAAAATAATTGTAAACAACAAAACTGAAAAGGTGCAGTTAGGGGTGTAGTAACAATTTATATTTATTAGTACTATATATTCAAACTCTGTTATTATAAATCAAACACTGTTTTATTACCACCAGCACTCACTGGGCATGATATATATATATATATATATATATATATATATATATATATATATATATTATGTATGTATGTATGTATGTATGTATGTGTGTGTGTGTGTAAATAAAAATTTTATACCACAGAATTTATATATTGTTTTGAAAATTAGGAAGCACATTCTTCTTCTTTAAAAGGAACCTTTTCATCCAACACTTCTTCAGAGAGATTTGTTGGAAAAAAAAACATACAAAAAAATAATCATAAACAACAAAACTGAGAAAATGGATGTGGGGGATAAATAAGGAGCCATAACTATAATGAATTTATTAGTAAAACAGTGAATCACTGTAAATCACTTGTGAGTATAAAACATAAAAAAACCTTGTACTCATGACCCAGCTATGAGACACAGAGAATTAAGAATGTTCTGCACAAAGTTCGTTGATGAAGCTTGATATGAAAACATAAATATTTAGCTGACTGTGCTTTGTGCAGTACCCTCAATGCTTTGCCAGTATATTTCAAAGTGTAACCCGGGTTGTTCACCAAATGTAGTCCACTTGCTGACTCACAAATTAAATGAGTCAAGTGAATACTGTCACTGACACCACCCTGTCTTATAAAGAGCAGGTATGCACACAAAATATCCTTTACAAATAGTAAATATGTGAACAGCACAATACTTTCTAAACACATCTGGGAGATTAAAAACAAAAACCAAATCGCACCATAAATATCATGGAAATAAAGAAAAAAAGCATCAGCCTGCAACAAAATCCCAAAACTGCAAACACTGTCTGGAGCAGAAAATAGCCATAATTATCTTCCCAGACCAACACAAAATATTAAATAAGCAGTCAGAACTCCTCTCAAAATGCAGGAAAGAAAACAAATTTTTACTACATTACATAAAAATCGAAAATGAACAAGAATAAACAAAGAAAATTATAAAATAAAGTAAAAAATTAATATTAAACAAAAATAAGTAAAATAATTTAATCCAAACCAATAAGTAAATACATTTCTTAAATAATAAACAAATTAACAACAACAAACACAAATAAAAACAAGTAAACATAGTAATAACAACCAACAATAAAATCTCTATCTATAAAAGGCAGGATGTGTGTGTGTGTGTAATGAAAATTTACATGCACATGCTCCAAGTTAGTGAGAAGGCCAAGACCGACATTGCATTTCCCAACTCCCATCGATAGTGGAAATAATCGATTTTTTCATGCTTCTACGGCAGTTTTCATGTAGTTTGCGGCCATTTTTTACTGGCCAGCGTGAGAGCCTACAGCTGGCTGCCATGAATAGGCAGGAAGATTCTATTGGCCAGCATGAGAGCCAACAGCTGACTGACACGAATGTTAACTAGCATGCTAGCATGCAAAAAAATCGATAGCTGCATTCATCACAAGTGGGAAAAATTTAAATCTGCATGGCACTTTACTCCAATTGGCTCATTCACTTGCTTAAACTCAATGTCGATTCTGATTCCGCAGAACTGGTTTGGGTGTGAAAAAGTATTTGTTGTTAACATTCTTTTTTCATTCGGTTTTTCCAGTTACGAGTTCTTTTTTAAAGCTGATTGCTTTGTGTTCATTTTGTTTAGTTCTTTTTTCGTAACAGATTTAATGTTTAGTATAGAACTTATAAAAATTTTGCTGTGTGAGATAGGCAAGAAGTAAGGCATGTAGCAACATCAGCACGGCAAAGGGCACTCCTTTAAAGGCAAGGAAAGGCAAAAATATTTTAAGTCAAGTGATAGCGATTGCTGCATGAGTCGTACGAGTTTTGAATCAAGCATGGGCAACGCCGGGCCATGCTGCTAGTAATGAATAACAAATAAAAAGTTAACAAATAACATGATAAATACCCCAAAATCTGCATCCTGATCCACAATTATTCCCACTCAACAGACCCTAGACTAATTTGAAACATAACTGTTACCACCCACTAAAATAACTGTAAGAATCATACAATACACTAGCCACAATGCTTTACTGACTTGTATATATAGTCAAGCAAAAACACAATGCATATCGCATATGGCTGGACAATTGCATTAAGCATGAAGCAAACTGTCACCTCTGGGTGTTGACTTCAATGTCCCCTTATATGTATAGCATATATATGTGTGTGTGTGTGTGTGTGTGTGATATAAGTGGCGACCTAGAGACATTAGACAAAGAATTGGTCAGTATAAGTAGTACCCTACAACGTAACAACTACCCTGGGTACATGGCAACAGCCCCCAAAACTGGGATAGGTGGGTACAAGAGGAGGACAACAATACTCAGAAAACAGTCTGCCTGCCTTATGTGAAGGGGTTATCAGAGAAAATACAAAGGATCTGCAGTCCATATAACATCAGGACAACCTTCAAAAGCTGGATGACACTTTGCAGATATCTCTCCCGAGTAAGACCCCCCCCCATAGAGGAGAACATGACTAAAGACTGTGTGTACGCTATCCTGTGCAGTTGCGGAAAGAAATATAAAGGAGAGACAGTCCACCCCCTTAAGGTAAGGCTTCAAGAACACCAGAAAGCTGTAACACAAGGGAAATGGAAAAATCGGGCGTGGCTGACCATATATAGAGCGAAAAGGGAGATCACAGCCCTCTGTGGGATCAGGTTGAGATCATACACAAAGAACATCACTGGAAAATATGTAAACTTAAGGAATCAGCATGTATGCTAGGCCACAAAAATCTCCTGAGCCGACCAAGCATAGAAATGAATGCAATATGGAAACCAGTAATAAGGAATGCCAGAGAAAAGCCATCATAACAACAAAAATTGCAATATGAGTTCTGGTAAAAACATGCAATGATAACAGCAAAAATTGCAATATGAGCACTGGTAAAAATTGTTGCTGTTGACATTAGGTTTATAATTTATACACAGATGTCCTCAAGGACACATGGCACAGTGGATAAAGGCATTAGATCCAGTGACAGGACCCAAAGAGTGTGAGTTCAATACCTGGTTAAGGTGGTGGAGAACTTGGAGAGGGGAATTAACAGGAGATAACTGATAAATGACATCTATTAGACATGGCACATGGAACTAGAACAGTTTACCCCAGTGAGTGAAATAAACATTCCAACTACCTGAAGAAAGGCCAGAGTGTACAACGGCTGAAACATTATAATAAATATGGCGACAAAGATGAGGACAATAGTACAAATAATGTAAATAGTGTATCAGAATTTGAATTTGACACCTGGCCAATATTACCATTACCATACCAACAGTAGTAACAACTAAAATAGATAGCACATGTAACGTGAAGAGAAAATAATGACGTAATTAAGATGTTGACATTCCGTACTACTTCAAATACAAAAGGACAGTAAGAAATACCCCATCAATACCAGAGGGAGAGATTAACAACCACTGGTCTTGAGAAACCTATTTTCCTGAAAAATTGTTTCAAGAGTAAGATTTTATAAATTTCAACTGAAAGTAGTACTGGTTACTTGGTCAATGAATGATGAATGTTTCCTTATAAGGAAAAAGCTAATATTACCATTATAATTATTTTCAAAGGAATACCAAAATATCTGTAGACATTGTTCACTTTTATTTTGTTAATCCATTTTGTTGAATGTTGCGGACTGGAAACACAGATTCACAAACAGTGAACTGTACCAAATAACAGAAACCACAACACTTGAGCAATACTAACAGCCACAACAACTAATATGGATAGCACGTATAAGTCGAAGAGAAAATAATGACATAATCAAGATGTTGATGTTTCACACTACTTCAATTAAGGAGCAATAACAGCTACTGAACTTAAGAAACTTATTTTTATGAAAAATTGTTTTAAGACAAAGATTTTATAAATTTCAGCCAATATCAGTACTGGCTGCTTGGTCAATGAATGCTGAACATTTCCTTATAAGGAAACAGTTTATCTTATCAGTAGCATATATTATCTTCTTACTACTGATATTTGTCCTTTCTAAATTACTTTTATAATAAGAAACTGTGTTCTTTAAAAAATGCTAAAAAACATTTTCGCATTGTTTTCTTCTAGAATTGTTCATTGTTATTTCAGTATGCAAGAGGATCACATAAAATCTGGTAAGATGTTTGAGGAAAATTTAAAAGCTATTTCCAGTTATTGTGTCATAACTTACTTGCTTAAGCAGATGTCTGCATAGGTGTAAATTTAAAATACACCTGCAAACATTCTACGATTTTTAGTTTGATATAATCAAAGAATGTATTTATGTATACACGCTTGGCAAATTCCTGTACATGCATCTGTATACTGCCCTTACAATTTATTACATATGTGTAAATTGATGAAGATTGAGAGGAGACCATGTTAAATGTAAATTCTCAATAAATATACATGTGAATACACAATGTACCTCTTTAAAAAAAACTTTATCTGGTAATCATCTTTATATATATATATATATATATATATATATATATATATATATATATATATATATATAAAGTTAAAAACAGTGAGGAAAAATGTATTTTTATTAGTAGTATATATTATAGCTCTGTTATTATAAAACAAACACTGTTTTATTACCAGCAGAACCTACTGTACCTATATATATATATATATATATATATATATATATATATATATATATATATATATATAGCATCTGTTTGTTTGTTACCAAACTCCTAGGGTTTTGGAAATAGACCACCATAACCATATATATTCTGAAACTAAATTACCCAGGGTACTTGGATGAGTATATTTCATTTTGATCAAAGAGGGTCCCCAGATAGCACAGGCCCCCAACTGAATTGTTTTTCCTTTGATTTAAATTAAATTTAAATGTGTACTCCTATCCAAAATATAGGAGAAAGCCAGAAGATTGAGGTCACATCAGCAATATCAAAATGAGACAATATTGACATCAAGTTGAGCAAGAAATCACCAATCAGCCGATAGTGCCTTGTTGTGACAATTTAGCACTAAAACTTACTCATTACTTAGTATTCTTATTATTCTCAGTATCCTTCTGTTGTCTCAGATTTCTTCTTCATCCATGAGAAGATTGTCCAGTATTCACTACCATATTGGAGGACTGCTATTACATAACAGTCCAGTACTCTTTTCTTTGTTTCTAATATCAATTTTATATAAGTTCTCATTTTTCGATGGCATTGGTAAAATAGTGCTATTACACTGAATGTCATAATAGTGCTTACTGTTTGTATTTGCTTGCTTATGGAAATGCTTTAATTTATTCTGAAACATCTACTTCAGATGGGCATGCAGTTCAAGAAATAATACAGAGATTCTTATAAGTGGTACTGATAAACAAGAGGTTTGAATTTTCATTATGAGTTCCTGTCTGCTAGGATTATCATCTCAGAATTCTAAGTGATGAGAGAATATTGTAATTTTAAACCTAGCAAAAAAAATTATTTTCTTCCTTTGTCAATTTTCTAAGTGAAAATTCTATGCTTGCCACAAGGTAAGAACATTTTAACTAAACACTTGTCTAGCATAAATATTGATCCTAATATCTGCCAAATATGTGCTTAACCATCTTTGTAATTCTTATGGATACTTGTTTCTACTTGTTTGTTTGTTTTTTTAAGCAGTTTTAGGAGGTGGTCTATCCAGAAAGCAGTCAGACATTTTGAATATCTCAAAATTGTTTGCATGGCAACCAATCAGATAGCAATATACTGCAGAAATGCGAACAGACATTCAGTCAATATTGAGGCACTATTGTGTGAACTTTGTGTCAGATTGACAATAATTGTTTCAATCCATTCTTCACATTTTTGCAAGATTTTTCTTTTTACTTGTATTTAGGTGGAGGATAGAAAATGTGACACCAAAATCTGAAGGCTCATTGGAATAGCAAAAGATGCCTTCTAAAAGCCAAGCATAGTACTAAGAAACAAAAAATTTCATTAACAACAAAGAAAAGAGTATGTAAATGTTATGTAATATTGGCAGAGAATGCTGGACAGTCTCCTCACAGATGATGAAGAGACTTGAAACAACAGAAATGTGGTCCTACAGAAGGATGTTGAGAATACCAAATTTATAAGAAATATATCCCCCTAAAACATGCTTATTTTAATTTCTTTTTGTTTTTGCCGTGTCCCTTCAGGATATCGGTGATTATGACTCTCCACAGAGTCCTTTTC
This sequence comes from Acanthosepion esculentum, assembly GCA_964036315.1. Taxonomy (NCBI): domain Eukaryota; kingdom Metazoa; phylum Mollusca; class Cephalopoda; order Sepiida; family Sepiidae; genus Acanthosepion; species Acanthosepion esculentum. The sequence continues at coordinate 52,041,206 of OZ038487.1, read as the reverse complement.
TTTATTATTTGTAAATTGCCATACATTCTTGAGAAAGATAATGGTTTGCCATTGCCTTCTGCAGGGTAACATTCTAGACTGGTCACCACCTGAGGTTATATTGTCCAGTCTAACCTGCTGTTTAATTCATAGCTTGGGGGAAAAACTGATGGATTCATAGCTTTCCCAAGTGCGAAAGTGAATGCACTTTGAGCTTGGCGTGCTGATTTCCCTTTCTACACTGATAACTGTTACACTGTATACATTTATAAACACTGAATGCATGCTAAAACTGATTAACCAATGAAAATCAAACAATGCAAAAATAAAAATACCCAAATTTCTTTCTTTTTTCTCCATATCTCATTCAATGATGAAGCTTTAATAAAAGTGAAACTTGTTCGATTGATAAACGTTTTCTATTTCTTCTTTATCTTATCACATTTATAAACTCTAAATTTACAGACACTTCACAATTCTTCCTGACATTGCTGTACTGTATACTTTCAAAACAAACCAGCAAAACATGAAGAAATTTGTCAATGTTTATTACTCAGAAGAAGACAAGTAAAAATTTCTGGAGTTGATATAGAAGAATGTTCATATATAAGATAAAGATCATTGTTCATTCAAGATCATGCTAAGGATATCTTGGACGTGAGCTATGATGAGGTCTTAGAGAGTTTGCAAACAAAGAGGAGGCTTATACTTAACATCAGGAAGAGGCAGCTGAAGTTTCTGGGACACTTAACGAGGAAGGAGGGCCTGGAGAATCTGATACTCAAGTCAAATAGAGGGAGAGAGAGACAAGGGAAAACAATGTGTGACATACCTGGCAGGCTTAAGCAAGTGGATGACAGAATGTGGTCTGGAGGAGGAAATGGAGGGAAGGAACTTGTTGAGAGCTGCAAGGAACAGTGGGAGGTGGAGAGCCATGATCGACTACGTCCTGAAAGGACATGGCACATAAAAAGAAAGATAGGGATATTTATGTTTGAATATGTTAACATGGAGAGGGATGTGCCCACCAAGCCTACTTTACCCCAGACATGTTTAAGGCGAAAGAATACCTACCAAGATATGTAGAGGGAACTGGTCAGTTGCTCAGTTATGTAGCAACCCTACACACCCAATCATAGGACTGATGATGATGATTACCTGTTCGTAAATTGATAAAAAAGGTATTCCGTAGTCATTCTCTAAGGGTAGGAGCATTTTTTTCTTTTAGATTACTATCTGTAATGGTTTTGTTTTGGAGATGTTAAAATTAACACGCCATTTCTTGCTCTAGTTAACAGCAGATTGGAGGTCATCTTCAATATCAGCTGCCAATTTGATTTCATCAAAACTATCAAACTTCTGAGACACTCATATAGAGGGAAGTGGACTTGGAGAATTTGACACTAGGAGATATTGAAGGTGAATGAAGCAGAGGGAAATGGTGAGTTTGTATAATTAGATCGCAGAACATGGAGTGGAAAGGATAGTAAAGGAAAAAGCATTGCTTAGAGCTATGAAGGATAGGAAGTTGAAGAGAGTCATGATCGCTCACATCTTGAAGGGACACAGAATATAAAAGAAGAAATCCTTTTTTTCATTGAGGATTGAACACACAAGTTGCATTTGTGTGTCTACTCGATCTTCAATTTTTTTTTTTCTCTGTTTTTGATATTTTTGTATCTCGAAATTTTTTTACCAAAACTATGTACATACCTATTAATTTTCTTTTCTGAAAAAAAAAATGGTGGACAAATCAACATTAAAAAGTTCAAAATCACATAAAAATTATTCTTACAATTCAAAATGTTTTGCTTTAAATAACCCACGAAAGGATGATAAACTGTAAAGAAAAACATAAACAAATTGGTCTATATCTCAGAGATGCAGTAACTATTTACACTATTAACATTGTTCAGACTGTTGTCCTCATCTTTATTGTCACATTCTCAATGGCCGAAACATTGTGAATGTGACAATGGAGATGAGGACAACAATTTGGACAATGTAAATAGTGTAAATGAAAACAAATCAGTCAATCATAAAATAGGTTGTAATTTCATGTGTGGTGACATCACTTTACTGAAGGTTCATAACTAAAAGAATGAAGCCATTATATTGTATTCAAATTTCTTCAAGTTGTTTTTACTTGTTCTTTCATTTCAGTCAATTTATTCAACTGCCATCGACAGTTATTGATGACCTCCTGGGGGCATACAATGGTAAAGCAACTCTAACAGTGGACACTGAATTAATTGACCAGTAAGTGACCACTTCAATTGATGATGTTATTGTAAACTCAGCATGATTTTTTTTTTTTCAAATTGACATTTTGGTACTACCTCAGCAAGTTGTTCTGTATTCATCAGGTTTCAAAATCAATTAATCAAGACTTAAGAATAAAGAAGCAATTGCAAAAAGAAAAAAAATAACAATGCTAAATAAAGGATCAATTTTAGATATAGAGAGCTAATAGGAATATAACAGCAATAAAACTAATGAGCTTTTTCCAATATACAATGGAATATGTACACTTTCTAATAATTTTTCTCCCCTCCCCCTCTTCTTTTCTTACAATGTAAAAATCCAGACTTTAAACTTTAGCACACTGTATGTAGGTAACTTTAATTGTCAAACAAAATGTTTGTACACCTACTGCATGCAACTCTGATCATCAGACAATAGTGTGACTGAATTTTGCACTAGTGTTGTCATATCCTACTATGGCAACAGGAAAATGACTAAGTGAAAATAAAAGATGATTTTACTGCATTTGTGTGGCCACATATACCCAATGGACAAGGATTAAATACTTATGAATATTGCATAGTACTAAAGACTAAAGATTCATCATTCAACAAAAAGAAACAACAAATTAGATAACAAATTCTATTAAATACAGCTAGTAGAGAAAGAAGAAATAATACTAATATAATGATATTCCTGAGAAAGAATGAAAGCATCTAAGCTGGAATTAACCCAAGAGGAAACTTCAGTGGTGCAATTCTCAATGTGAATGTTAAAAATGTCAGTTTAAGGGGTGTCTTGAAGAAAGTCATGGAAAGAATCCTAATCAGCATACTGGTAATGGAGAGTGGTCTTATGAATAGGAGGTTCTTGTCTAATAGATGATTAGAATGAAATATCAATAGATGCTACAGAGTAATCTAAGTTACCAAGAGGACAGTGTTGTGAGTCATGGCAATGCTTGGAGAGGAGGTAAAAAATAAAAAAAGCCTGTTGCTCAAGTTTTCCAGGAAAAGGTGTAGGGAAATCCATGATTTCAGTAAGGGACTGAGCAATGGAAAAATTGAAAGTCTGGATACTGGCAACATCAATAACATTACAATGTTTAAACCATGTGTCGTGATGCACATTAAAATCTCCAAACACAAAGATGTTTGCAGATGGATGAAGAGAGAGTGCTGTTTCTAGACTGTCAGAGATTATGCTTAGTATACTGCAGTCCTGAAAAGAGTGGGAGCGATAAAGGAACAAGAGATACCTAACAGAGTATAATAATGAAAGTAAAAAGCACATGAAAGAGTTGTCTGGAGATTCAAGTGACAATTCCCTTACCACTGGAAAATTATCCTTGATGTAAACATCAAGGCTATACATGTGAATGCTGTAATATTTTCAGCAAAGTGAAAGATAGCCTTGAACAGAGAATTTCTTGGTAGCAATAGAAGAATTTAAACTGGTTTTACACAGTGCAAAGATATCTGGTGCCTGTTCCAAGAGAAAAGATTCAATACTGAAGTTGGAATGGATACCACAAACATTGGAGAAAGAAAGGCTGAGAGGGTATATATATTGCCAACTTGTATTATAATCAATCCTTTTTTAATCAGTATTATTTTAATGTCAGAATTTCTTCAATGAGATATTATTATTATTTACATTATTTTTTAATCATTCAAACAATAAAGTATTATTACATTTTATTCAATTCTATATTAACCAGTATTTGTAATGACTTGTTTTCACCTGTCAGACAGCTCTTTGAGATTCCTTTTGAGTAAAATTTCTACAGGCTTTGCTATGAAAAATCTTTTGTTGAACTCTTTAATCTGGTTTTCATTAGAGAATGCTTTCCCCATCCAAGCATTTTGCAGGGATTAAAAATGGTAATAATCAGTTGGTGCAATGTCAGTTGGTATAGAACAGAACAAAATCTTCTCCTGTGTTACTTTTGCTGTATGGAGCAGAATTACACATGTCTTACTGAAGAGTGCAGGGTGGTTTTGACCAAATGTTTATGGACACATTGTAGCTGCTGGATTTATAAATGTGCATTTAATGTTTCATTTTTAAGAACTGTAAATGAATTATCCCACTACATGTACAACATAAGCTTTCTTTCATGGAGCTTAGCTTTTGTGGTTGGCTGTAGAATTTTATCAATTCACTGACTTTTTGTTGAACGTTGTCATATTCTTCATAACCTGTTATAATATATTTAAGGAATGGTTAGTTAGAATGATACAGTCTTTATTATAAATGGTCCCCTAAAACAGAAATTACCTACTCAATAATATTAAAAATAAAATCGCAAAACATAGTCAGACCTTTGTGCTCTTTCAGCTACTAATCTTGTGAACTTAAATTTTTTTCATGACAGTCTACAATGACCTCTTTTGGGGTCACCCTTGACGGCTTCATTCTGTTCTCCTTAGTCTTATCTACCATATTTCAACAGTGATTTTAACTAGAAAAAAAGCTGAAGTATAAAAAAATGAGAAGAATCTACTTACTCGCTCATTTTGAATGTGATGCTCAGACAGCACTACAAAATTTCATTCAATGCTTTCTCACTGCTGTATGAGTAACCCCATGAGAGAGTCTCTGTTCATGCATATAATGTAAGGTCCCCTCAAGTTACATTGTCTACACAACTGCTTCTTGAGATATTCAAAATGGTTAGATATTTTCTGGACATAACCATATACATTTTCTAGCCAATAACATTCTTTTTAGAGTAAAGATTACCAGGCAAAAAAGAATTACTTAAAGCAATAAAAAACCTGACCACTATTAAAAAGAATTAAAAAGGAATAACAGAACACTAGGCTGAATCACCTCTCAAGATATCATAACATCTTATTTCAAAATGCACATTAATTCTAAGAGATGATAACTCTTTAAAATCGTCTGGAACTTTTCAAGCAGCTTTGATCACTCTTATGATAAAGAATTTATAAAATATTTCTCTTAAAACTATTTTTCATGAAAAACAGGTTTCTCAAGTCCTTTAGCTGATGGGAGATTCCTTCTTGACTTTTTGTTTGAAGTAGTGTGGAATATCAGCATCATAATTATGTCATTGTTCTCTCTCTCTCTCTGAGTTATAGGTCATATTCATTTTAGTTGTTACTGCTGTTGAAAGTCCTCAAGTGATGTGGTTTCTCTTATCTGGTATAGTTCTTTGGTTGGGATTCTGTAGCATCATAATTTATATTAGCAATTTATGGAATGTAAGTTTGATACAAAATCTACCTTTAAAATATTTATTGTATCTCTCATCTAGATTGAGTGAGATAGATGAAACAACAATGATGGACAAATAGATCAGCTGAAGTTAGAAGACAAATATATCAACTGAGACAAAGCAGCTGATGTAGATAAATGAAAAAAAAATACTAACTCACTAATTGATTAAGTAAATAGATTTCTTATACCAACTGAAATATGAAAGTAGGTCGATAGGTATATAAAGTGTAAGAATTCAACTTAGACAGTGACATTAGCTGAAGAAAGTAGCTCAGCAAAGAGGTCAACTGAGACAGGGAGATAGGCAGAGAGATAAAGTAAGATGTATAGATAGACAGATCAGTTAAGAAAGAACATTAGATTGGCAGACCGATGAACTAATATGGATAGATAGGCAAGCAGATCAACCAAGATGAATATATAAGTAGACAGATCAACCAAGATGGAAAGATAGGCAAGGAGATCAACAAAGGTGGATAGATAGGCAAGCAGATCAACCAAGATGAATATATAAGTAGACAGATCAACCAAGATGAATATATAAGTAGACAGATCAACCAAGATGAATATATAAGTAGACAGATCAACCAAGATGAATATATAAGTAGACAGATCAACCAAGATGGAAAGATAGGCAAGGTGATCAACAAAGATGGATAGATAGGCAAGCAGATCAACCAAGATGAATATATAAGTAGACAGATCAACCAAGATGAATATATAAGTAGACAGATCAACCAAGATGAATATATAAGTAGACAGATCAACCAAGATGGAAAGATAGGCAAGGAGATCAACAAAGATGGATAGATAGGCAAGCAGATCAACTGAGATTAATAGATCTTTAGACAGATCAATCAAGATGAATAGATATATAGACAGATCAGCTGAAATGATCAGCAAAGATGGATAGATAGGCAGGCTGATCAACTGAATATGAAGAGATATGTAAACAGATCAACAAGATGAATAGATATGTAAACAGATTAATCGAGATGAACAGATATGTTGACAGATCAACTGAATGAATAGATATGTTGACAGATCAACTGAATGAATAGATACAGAGGCAGATCAACTGAAATGAACAGATATATAGACAGATCAATTGAGGTGAAAGGCTATGTAGACAAATCAACTGAGATGAATAGATATGTAGACAGATCAACCAGGGTGGAGAGATATGCAGGCAGATCAACTGAGATATGTAAATTGATAGGTGAACCAAATGTTACATACAAAATAATAGATAGGTTGGAAGGTACAGACAGACTGAGACAAAGAGGCATGTAATCAGAGAAGTTAGTTTTACAAAAGAGGAAGCATTGAAATATCTGTTATTATGAAATATGGGCCATTTTTAACCATGTCATTCAACCTCATATTTAGAACTTGTATGCCAAGTATTTGAAATCAGTTGATCTTGGTCTCAGAATTGATGGACATTATTTAGTACTTTGACTGTATTCTGTAAAATGATATGCAACAAAAATTTTTCTCACAAAATGAAACATATTTAAAAAGTCTTTTCTAACCCAATGATTTGTTTTTATATAATTCTCCTTTTCACAAATCAATGTTCTACATAGACATATCAACAAAAATGGAAGGTAAGAATAGAAAATCTTGTGGCTTTTGAAGGATGTACTTCGAACATGATGTCCCAAAACTGGTCCATCAGGATTTAAATTCAGTTAGCATTATTTACAGTAGTTTCATTTTGGATAACTCTGTATCAGGAACAAATGATTAAAGAAAATTTAGTAATCTATATTATCTTTTTTCTTTATTCTTGCATATAACAAATATAAATTGTAGCCATTGTTAAGCTTCCCAGCAATAGGAAAACATTAACAGAAAGAAAAAATAACAAAGATCCAGGTAATTGCCTTCCTTTCGGTTAGAGGATTTCATGAGGTGACAATCAGTGACATTTGCTTGTAGAGTGACAAATCCCAGTTGCTATTTACCATGCCTAGAGGTAAAACATACCTTCCCATGCCAGTTGCTATATCTGTAGTGGAGAAGCAATATATGACTACCATGGCAGTTAAGAGATCAGAAGAAACCACATGGTCTCACCAGGTACATAGAAGACTAGCAGTATGACCTGTCTTTGATCAGGTGTTTCATTACTGGGAATTTTTGTCGTTCAATTGGAGCAGTTTAAGTTTAAAGTCAGCCCACCCAAAAATCAATATTAGTAACAACATTTGGGTGCAGCTGAGGCACATCCCCAATTTGGGTGGGGGTGGGGGTGGGGGTAGGTGTTGTTTAACAATTTGAATGTGAGGGGGTCCTGAAAAGAGCCGTCTTTGCATTCTCAAGCTTGCAAGGAAGGAACCTCTTCCATGGACTGTCCTAATAATAATTTATGATAATTTTTATTTATATTTTTTATAATTCTAATAATCTTTTGTGTTAGATTTCAACTCACTAAATTGAATGCATGCTTTTGTTATAGACATTAAATTTTGCCTTTGATTTTTGCGCAAAGTGTAAAAAATCAGTTTTTTTTATTTTTCACCTTCAAAGTTGTAATTTTTTTGGACTCAAAACCAGCACTGTCAAACAAAAAAGTTTTCAACAAAATCGGATGAAAACTGTGGAAATGCATAAACAGCATCTGATCACACACACACACATTTTGAGAATTATAGATATAGATACCACCAGCTTACCTGTTTTCCCTTTGGGAATTATTACAAGTAAGACTCTCTTGCTTTTCGCCTCCTTTTCACACTGCTTTTTATATTTATATGTTATAATTTCTCAGTGTGAGACCAATTAGTGACAAGTATTTGTATATAATTTCTTGTAAGACATAGTGGTATATAAAATCTCTTTGAGAATAATGCATATTTCTCTTTCAGCTATTCTGTTTCCTCCATGTATTAAAGATTATATCATGGATATAATAATGACTCTAATGGGAAAATGCAAACTGGAAACATTCTCTCGTCTAGCACCTCCACTAATAATCTTAAAGATGAACTCTGTCTTCTTAATTTCTGTTCTTTTATGGATCTCACTCCTTAATGTCTTTCTTTTTCTTATAATCTTTCATACTCAGTAATCCCCCTGCATCTTAGTGGCTTTGTTGCCTTGCTTAGGGTGAAATGATAAAAAAAATGGGTGAACCAAATTTGGTCTAAAGAAAAATATTTTTCTGTGAGGAAGGATTTTTATGAATTTTTAATGAAATTAATTTTTAAAGATTTTATATTTTCAAGTCTTATTTCACTTTTAGGGAAAGGGTAAAATGAGAATATTGGCAAGTTTAAAAAGGTCATCACTTGACAAGCAAGTGTTCTGAAAAATTGTCAACAACAGGGAATATTTGAAGATCACAAGTGAAGCCAAATTAGAAACTTCCTTATTTATTTTTTTATTTAATTTTAATTTTCTGTGCGTAATTCACGAGTTAACCTTTAGCATGCTGGAGGCAAAAATTGTTGCTGTAGAATTCTCTCCCTTTGCACACTGTAGTCACATTCTGTCATAAAAGGGTTGCTATAAATAAACACTTGTCAACTGTTATTTCCAGAAATAACAGTTGACAAGTATTTATTTATAGCAACTCTCTTGAGGTGACAGAATGCACCTAGAGCATGCAAAATGAGAGAATTCTACGTCAACAATTTTCACCTCTAGCATGCTAAAGTTTAAACAGCAGTAAAATGGTGAGACTGAGCTTCAAATCTTGTACTTTTTTTAAATTGATCTCACCACAAACAAGGCAGTAAAGCCACTAAGACACAAGGGGGTTACTAGATGTAGAAGAATTAGAAACAGAAACATTTCTAATGAGCAGGAACAAAAGAGAGTAATCAGGCAGGCAGTAGATAGGGATTGACATTGCATTTAATTTTTTTTTTTCGCTCACAAGGCTTGGGTCAACCCATGTTATAGTTTACAGGCACTTTCCAAAGGGGCTGCATGTTGGGATCGCCTCCTCTAAACTAATAACATTAGGAAGTCATCTTCCTGACAAATCGACTCTGGTCAGATTCAAAACCTTGTCTGATGGTCAGAATGTGAACATTCTAACTATTCGGTCACATGCCCAATAACATATATACATATGTTAGTATAATTTGTGATGTTTCGAATTCAAGGAGAAACAATGCCTACTTTTTTGAAGATTAAATTTGTCTGGAAAGCATGGAGCCGGAAGTGAGTTTTACAAGTGAGAAGTGTGAGAAAAGAAACTGTTAACATGGAATTTATGGTTGCATCTAGCCAACTCAACTGTAAATTGATGTGATATCAATGCCAGTCTAGTATTTCACTTAAATTAAAAAAATATAGTTACCATAGTGAAGAGCTCATCCAAACAATTACCATGAAAGTATTTATAGAAAAGCTGCAACCTTATGGTGGTGGGAAAGTGACTGAAACCAAGCCAGCAGATCATGACTGATAATATTGCTGATTTTTCTTTGGATTTTATCAAGGACCTCAAAGTAAATAGCAAGATCACTGGACCATATATAGCAGTCATATTCTAAGCAGGGGTGAATAGTAGATTTATAGATATTTATGATAGATTCTGGAGAGAAAAATTGTCTCACGTGAAACAGTGAACCAAATTTCTTAGCAGGTGACCTAGCATTGGATTCAATATAGTCTTTCAACCTCATGTCAGCTGAGAACGTAAGCCTGAGAAGGTGCAACAAGTCACTTTCCAGGAGGTTAGCATCAGCCATGCTGATGGAAAGCAGAGAGAGGTCTCTAAGTATTACCCTTAAATTTGTGAAGTCAAGTTACCAAAGATGAAAGCATATAAGAACAAGAGAGAGAATATTTGTAAATAATGAAAGAGAAAAACTAACGCAAAGAGAAAGCAGGGAATGTATTTGATATTATTTAATGTCCAACTTTTCATTTAAAATCTTAGCAAAGTGAATAAAAAAATTTCTATATCTGTCTATATTTTCTAATTGATGCCTTTTTTATTCTCATAAGAGACTTCTTCAGAAAATAATTATTTTATTGGTTGAATCAGTCTTATATATCAAAAAGGGGAAAACGAGTTGGGTGGCAAGAAATACAAAGAACGATGGTTACAGTTTACATTAAAATATTAGATATATTGATGCTCAGTTTTAAATGTAAATTTTGACAACCACTGTATCTGGATATTAACTTACTTGATACTAATCAGCTTTTTTACTGCTTGTTTTTTTTTATTGTTTTATTATCTCACAATTTATCAGCAGTAGTTTTCTGAGGAAAGGAGATTTTTTTGTAGGAGGTAAATTTATTGTAGAAAATTGTAAAATTAGTACACTTTCATTATCTTTACACCTTACACTTTCTCTCTATATTCATTAAGACAATATTATGGTTAAACCTATTGTGATGAACAACTAAAGCATTATTTTTCCAAAGACCCCTTTTATTTTCAAACAATCTTTTATTCATAATCCTGTCTGTCTCATCTATGGATTTATTGAGATGTTTTTTGTAATCTATTTTGTAAATGCTACTACAGCCTATAGTTGTTATTTTGCTTTCTGGTTGTAACAAATTTTATATTAAGACTAGCAGCATGGCCCAGCGTTGCCCATGCTTGATTCAAAAATCGTACAACTCATACAGCAATCGCTATCACTTGACTTAAAATATTTTTGCCCTTCCTTGCCTTTAAAGGAGTGCCCTTTGCCATGCTGATGTTGCTACATGCCTTACTTCTTACCTATCTCACACTACAAATTTTTTCTAAGCTCTATACTAAACATTAAATCTGTTACGAAAAAAGAACTAAACAAAATGAATACAAAACGATCAGTTTTAAAAAAGGAATTGTAACTGGAAAAACCGAATGAAAAAAGAATGTTAACAACAAATATTTTTTCACACCCAAACTAGTTCTGCAGAATCAGAATCAACGTTGAGTTTAAGCAAGCGAATGAGCCAACTGGAGTAAAGTGCCATGCAGATTTAAATTTTTTCCACTTGTGATGAATGCAGCTATCGAATTTTTTTTTCATGCTAGCATGCTAGTTAACATTCATGTCAGTCAGCTGTTGGCTCTCACGCTGGCCAATAGAATCTTCCTGCCTATTCGTGGCAGCCAGCTATAGGCTCTCACTCTGGCCAGTAGAAAATGGCCGCAAACTACATGAAAACTGCCGTAGACGCATGAAAAACTCAATTATTTCCACTATTGATGGGAGCTGGGAAATGCAAAGTCAGTCTTGGCCTTTCTTGCTAACTTTGGAGCATGTGCATGTAAATTTTGGTGCAAATCCATCGAAAATTGCGGCCGTGCATTCGTTACACACACACACACACACACACACACACACACATCCTGCCTTTTATAGATAGAGATATCAATCTAGTTGTTATTAGGTTAAGGGTCATTGTTTGAAACTGAGTAGGTGTCATCTGTCATAGAATAAAAACTAAGCGTTGAATTGGTTGAGAAAACAAACAATAGAGAGAAACAAAATGAGGATAAAATTTTTATTCTACTGGGAACATTTTTGTGTAGAGAAAATTTCAAGAATAATTCATAAAAAAAGTGCAGATTCCAGGAATGTTCTTAAAAGAGTTTTTGTTAAAAGTATGGAGAAAAGGTTCAATTTATTCTGTTGGCGAATTAAAGAATGAGTAAGGCATATTGTCTATAACATGTGCACAAAGCACTAATTTTTTTGTCCTATCCTGATCTTGTCCCAAAGTGAAAGAGAGCCACTCTTTTTGGATTCACAGTACACATGCAACCCGTGTTTTTTTCTTTTGTACACATGCCTAAAAGCTCAAATGGTGCTGATAGGGTTACCAACGCATGCATATTTAGTAAAAAAAAGGTTTAATGTCTGATACAGTTTGAACAAGAACCTTCTCAAAATTAAATGTTTTTCTATTTTTGTCATTCACTTACTCTCTTTCATTTAAAATGCTGCATTTTATATAAATGTGTAAATTGTAATACTAGGAGTAACTATAGTAGATCCATTCTCATAGTGTTACCTATGTAGCCAGGTGCAAAAGAATGCAAGCTCCATTGGACAATCAGCCTAATAAGCCATATAACAAAACTTATCATTCAAATTCTAATAGCATAGCAGACTGAGACCAGAAGTAGGTTACTGGAACAAGGAATGCAATATTTATGTTCAGAAGACTGTGGTATAATTGAATGCATTTTTGACAGCATTGACAAGGCTCTCTCTCTCCATCTATTTGCTCACATATTCATGCTGGGTGATTTTAACGCCCATCATACCAAGTGGCTTAAAAACGCTACTACAGACCTTGCAGGCATTCAAGCCCTTAATTTTTCAATTTCTCAATCCCTCATGCAGATAGTTGACTTCCCCACACATTTTCCCTACAACCAAGATAGTAAGGCCTCACTTCTTGATCTATATTTTGCCTCCATCCCCAAGTCCTGTAGCGCCACACAGCTCTGCCTCTTGGCAATTCTGATCATGCTGTAGTGTCTATCAACATCTCCTTCAACTCCACCCACTGCAATGAACTTCCTACTACTAGAACGTTGTTCTCCTAGCAATGAGCAGACTGGGACTCGTTCCGGGATTTCCTTTGCGATGTCCCCTGGGATGTTGTCTTCACGCTCCCCATTCAAGAATGTGCTTTCGAGGTCTCCTTCTGAGTTAAAGCTGGAATCGAGGCTTTCATCCCCTCAAGGAAATATAAGGTCAAATCGCATTCCTCCCCTTGGTTTCTCATCTGCTTGCTCAGCTGCCATTGCCAATAGAAAGCACTTCTTCCACCTATATCGTAGATATGTCTGACTGAAATAGACGTCTCTTTGTCTCTGCCCGTAATGAGTGTAAGCATGTCCTCAATGAAGCAAAGTCACTATTTGCTGCTTGAATGAAAGAACGTATTGCATCTTGCAAATTCAGCTACAAGGATTATTGGCATCTCTGCAAGAGCATACTTAACAATAGCAAACCCTCTATACCTCCTTTGTTCAACCAGTTTGAGGTTCTGACCTCTTCTGCCGAAAAGGCTGAATGCTTTGCTCAGAAATTCTCATTCAATTCAATGCTCGACTCTTCTGGTGTACCCACAGCTGATTTCCTCCTTAGAACAGGCTCTATTGAGTGAGCTGCACATAACCCCGTCACCGGTATTGGGCATTATCTCTAATTTAGACCCCCACAAGCCTAGAGGTGGAGATGGGATACAAGCTATTGTCCTGAAGAAATGTACGCCTGAACTGGTCCCTGCCCTCTCCAAATTATATAACTACTGCCTCAATGAATTTTGTTTTCCAGACTGTTGGAAGTCCTCATCCATTGTTCCTGTCTTTAAGAACTCTGGTGACCCTTCTGATTACTGTCCTATCAGTCTCCTACCACTCTTCAGCAAAGTCTTCGAAGCTTTAATCAATGCCAAAGTGGTTAAGCACCTTAGATCCCATGATCTGCTCTTCGACAAGCAATATGGTTTCCGTTTTGCCCGTTATACAGCTTATGTGCTTACGGCCATCACTGAAATTGTGTACCAAGCTCTTCATAATAACAGAGAAGCTTGTGCCATGGATCTTGATATCTCCAAAGTGTTTGATAGGGTTTGGCATGCCGGCCTTCTTTGCAAGCTTCAGGGTTATGGAATTTCAGGTCGATTGTTTGACTTAATACAATCATTCCTGTCAAACCGTGTATTGAAGGTCGTTCTCAACAGTTTCCCCTCCAACTATCCCATGAACGCAGGTGTTCCCCAAGGTTCCATTCTAGGCCCTACTCTGTTCCTTATCTTCATCAACGATCTTCCTGATGTCATAGATTCCCAAGTAGGCATCTACGCGGACGACACTACAGTTTACTCCTGTCTCAAAAATAAATCTAGTGTTGTTGACAAAATTAACCTGGCCATTCGTCTCGAAAAGGACCTCCAATCAGTTCAGTTGTGAACTGAGGCAGGAATTGGCCGGTTAACTTTAATGCCTGAAAAACAAAACTGCTCTCTATTACTCACCACAGAGAACCATCCCTGCCCCCCATTATAATGTCTGACACACAACTTCTTGAGAGCTCCTCTTTGCGACTATCGGCCTCACATTGACTGCTGACCTGAGATGGAACAAATACATTGAGTCAATAGTCCACCACAAGGAAAGTTGGCTCTCTGTGCCGCGCCAGGAAATTTTTCTCGAAGGAATCGATCCATCAAATCTACAAATCAACCATTCACCCTTGCATGGAGTATGGCTGCCATATATGGTCTGGTGCCCCTTATGTTTGTCTCAAGGTTCTTGATAAGATCCAGAGACGGATATGCAACGTAATATGCAACGTAATTGGCCCTGATCTGGCATCTCATCTGCAGTCACTCTCTCACAGATGTGCTGTCACCTCCCTCTGTCTTTTTTACAGCTGCTTTTGCTGGTTCCCAAACTTCATGAATTTAAGCGTTCTCCTAGGCTGGCATCTCGCACACACCCTTTCACTGTTGAAACTGTTAAATATAGCCATCTCTTCTACTCCAATAGCTTTATGTGTTGCACCTCTCACATGTGGAACTCCCTCCCCTTTTCCTGTTTCCCAGGCAGCTATAATCTCCAACTATTCAAATGTAATGTCAATTGATGTCTCCAGATGCCCTGATCTATGCCCTATCCTTCTCTTCATCCTTTCCTCTATCACTCCTTTTTGTTCTAGCTCCAACTCTCTGTAACCCCTTGTGTGCTAGTGGCTTCCCACCCTGCTTGGGGTGAAATGCTTGAAAAAAAAGAAGAATATGAAAAAGAGCAATACAAATGCAGAAGAATGTATGCCTAAGTTTCATATGCAAAAGCATTTGATAATGTTACAACACAAAGAACTGTTTGAACTGCTAGGAAAACTTGGTTTACTTGGGAAAGTTATTAGATTAAGGCCCCAGTATTCAGAGAACTTAAAACAATTAACTTGTTACTTATTCAGTACTTGATAATTTAGTACATTTTACTTATATTATTGCCAAATAAGACTGTTTTACATTTGCATAAGTAGTGAAATAATCATTCTAAGTAATGCAGTTATTCAGTATAATGTACTGGAGAGTTGCATTAGAATAATCTTGAACTTATACTGAGAGAAAATCTGAATGTGGATAGAAAAAGAATTCAATAAATTCCCCAAAATAGAAGGGGCCATAAGACAAGGATGTGTCTTCTCACCAGGCTTATTCAAACTTTACAGTTAAGTGATCCTGAAAGAACTAGATGTCCTACCAGGGTTTATTATTGGTGGACACAGTCTTAAAAACATAAGTTATGCAACTGACACAGTGTTGATAGCAGACATAGAACGAAAACTGCAGGAACTCTTAGAGAAGGTAGTAAAAGAAAGTGAGAAGAAAGGACTATTGTAAGAAGACAAATTATATAGTTGTCAGCAAGAGAAACAACCCAAAATGTGAACTGTAAATTGTTGACACCAAAATCAAGTATGTTTGAAAATTTAAATATCTGGGAATGTTTTAACAGAGAATGGTAAATGTAATACTAAAATTTGGACATGCATTGGGACAGCAAAAGATGCATTCCAAAAGCTAATCAAAGTATTAAGAAACAGGAAAATTTAATTAGAAATAAATAAAAAGTGTTATTAAACTGTTATTTCATATCATTCCTCCGATATGATCGTGAATGCTGGACAATCTACTCACAGATGAAGCAGAGACTTGAAGCGACAGAAATGTGAGTCTACAGAAGGATGCTGAGAATACCATGGATTGAACATGTGAGTAATAACGTTTTAAGGAAAATAGAAACAAAAAGGATGCTTATACACAGAATCAGAAAGAGGTTGTTGAAATTTCTAGGGCACATACTGAGCAAAGTATGTTTAGAGAATTTGACACTCACAGGACATACTGAAGGCAGGAGTGACAAAGGGAAGCAGTAAGTAACTGACCGAAAAACCTTGTGTAAATGGATAGCAGACCAGGGACTTTTTTCAGTCTAAGCAAGATGGGAGTGCTAATAGTATGCCAGTGGCTACAGAAAGTGTAAGTAAGGGAAAAGACTGGATAGAGGGAGGGGGTTGAGGAAAGGATAAAAAGAAGAATCGGGACCAATGCAACAGAAGATTTCGATTGACATTATATTTAAATTTTTGAAGATTATAATTATCAGGGAATCAAGTAAGGGGAAAGGAATTCCACTGTCGGGAAGTGTGAGAGAAGAAGCTGGATTAGAAGAGGCAGTTACATTTAACTGTTTTGGGAGTAAATGGGTGGGACCAATATGCCAACCGAGTAGCACGCTTAAATTCATGCAGTCAGGGCACCAGAGAAAATAGATCATCAGAGCAGATGCCATGAAAATATATGTAGAAAAGACAGAGGGAAGCCACATTATGTCAGTAAGAAAGCGACAGGCGTCAAGAGCCTAAGTCAGAATGCCATCTGTGAGCCATGATTAAAAAATAACGTCCAGTGCTTCTGTGAACCTGAAAAATTGCCAAAGACATAATATTCAAAG
>OZ038487.1:52015718-52024082 GCA_964036315.1 Acanthosepion esculentum | reverse complement strand
GGAGGAAAAGAGAGAAGGACAGATAGTTAAATAAATACAGAATTAAATTCAAAGAGATACTTAGAAGGATGAGGGGTGACCATATTCTTTCTCACATGGTTACTTAGACGAGAAAGTTTAGGCCAGGAGTGACAATCCCTACGGTCAAACGAGGTGGGGAGGGGGAGACTACTAAAATAGCCTTGTGCTAACATTCCCTTCTCGTAGAAGAGAACACTTCAATGGTCTTTGAGTCACAATTAAAAAAACAACGTCCAATGCTCGTACGAACCCGAAGAATCGCCAAAGACATAATATTCAAAGTTTTCAAAGAGGGAAAGAAAGAATGGTTAAAAGACAAACTTTACTAAGAGTTACAAAGAACAGAAAGTGGTGGAGAGCATTGATCGTCCACTTCCTGAAAGGGACATATATATAGAAGAAGAACAACAAGTCTTTACCTACTGATATAAGTATGCAGACTTTCAAAATTATTTACAGAAATTCTGCTTACATAGATAGAGATTTGTTTAAATGCAAATACATACAGAGAATCATTCATGGTTCTCTGCATTCCTATTGATATACATATATGCACGTAGATATATCAATTCAGAAAAATATTTACATACTAACACATACATATATTTCTAAATGTAAATCAGCGGCTATCTATTTTATCTTTCAGGGATTTATGAAAAATTTGATTGTGGTTATCCATTGAAAATCCATCCATACAAAATATTAATTTTCATCTCATTTTCTTTTGGCTTTTTTTATTTATTTATTTATTTTATTTTTAAAAAAATAGATAAAAGAGAGGTAAAAAAATAAAAATTTCACAGAATTCAAAGCAGTTTTCCAAGAATATATTTCTTCCTTTCTCCAACTTTATCCATCTCAATGTAAAGGTAATTAAGTCTTGTTTATTCCAAAAATGCAGAAATGGTGAATCATTTAAGAAGAATATTTTACAGCAAATATTTGAAGTAAAAGAAAATTTTAAAAATTAAAAAGAATAAAAAACCAACAAAAATATCAGAAAAATTTACCCAATGCTTTATCTGTTGTTTCTTCTTTCTTGTATTTTTTCCTATCATTTTCTCTTTTCATTCTTTAATATAATTTTAGAAAACTATTGCTTCATATATATCTGTCTCCATACTTATCAATTTCTTCTATTTATTAAAAGCCCAAATCCATGCATTTTTGTCTTACATTGCTTTTTTTTATTTCTTCTTATCACTGATATACATAAGCATCTTAATAGATTACATATAACCTTATTGCACTAACTAGCAAATCTATGAAACCTGTACAGGCGTTTGCAGAAAACACGCAGAACAGATATTTTATCAATTGAATGATTTGAATAATCCAAGAATAATTTCTTTTAGTTATTTTGCAGTATTGTCTGATTTTTTTTTTGTGTTGTTTGTTTGAGCACATATATTTTAAGTGAATAAAATTCAAAGTGAGATCAATATAACAAGCTTATAACGCTGATTGATAATGAGCCTAAAAGCTAATAATGCTGAGAAGAATAATGATTACAATGATAAAAATATGTCTGTTTGCTGTTAGCTCTTCATTCTTTTGTAGCCTCTACCAGAACTTCCAACACCTGGCTGTGTCGCCATGTATAAATTGCAAGAGAATGCTTGCGACCAACAAAGACATTTTTCAGGCAATTAGATTACCCACATGCATTGGTCAGAACAAGCCAATCTCTAAAGTTTCATGTTAAAAGCATTGGCAAGAAATCATATGGTTTTATGAGGAATTTTAAACTTTGTAGGTCTATCTTATAAAAGAGTGATGCAAAAGATTCCTGTTCCACCAAATGCACAATATTAGGGAAATCTTTGAAGGGTCAAATTTTTAAAGTTTATTTTATTTATTTATTTTTTTTTACTAATGTTCACCCAATATAAGGCTCGAGAGCCACTCAAGGTAGAGGTTTACTGTGTTGAGCTGTATCAGCATAAGAAAGGGCAAGAAAGGAAGTAATGAAAAAAATTTCAGAGTTATGGCTGGGTTCATTAGAGTTGAAGTAGACTTTAGAAGGAACCGGAAACCTAATTCTAAACAGCAAACAATGGATAAACCACTACTCCTGTTCAAAAGACCAGAGTGGAGTGTGAACTGATTAATATGCATGCCTATCTACTCCTATTGGGGGATGAAATAATAATTACAAAATAAAACTTCAAAGTTCAAGCAACGATGTCAGAAGTACAGAGTTGAAAGAACCAGAAACTGATCCCAAACTGGGGGGGAGGAATTTATGAAATCTGAACTTGCCCACATGTCAGCTGCCAACTGGATGGTCATACACAAGGCTAACATTTATTGGGATCTCTGTGATATATTTAGACAACTAATTTTTGATGGTGAAAGACATATTTTTTTTTCTTCTCCATGGAAGCCATGATCCTTAGCACATGAACTGTGAAATTTTGATTTTTAATTTAAAGACATTTTGGCAGGTTAAATTTTTTTTGATACTTGGAAAGATTATTTTGTTGTTGTTGTTGTTTCAAACAGGACTTGAAAGAACACTAACAGGCTGTACCCGTTGGATTTGCTTACATTGACATAAACATACAGCCCTTTTGTACCGTACAAGGTGGGATATTTTTTTAAAAATATTTTTATGGATGACATTGACTTTGGGAAGGCTGTAAAGTTCCTATTCAAAGCACTTGTAAGTGGGGTGCATGAAAAAGAAAGTGAAAAGAGTGAAACAAAAAAGAAGGAAAAATATTACTGAATGAAAAAGAAAAAACTGAAATGGACAATGGAATATCAAGTGGGAGCACTCCTTCAAACATGAAGGATACCTTTTCCCCTTTTTTTAATCAATGTAGCAAAATTTGATCAGCAGGTGAGGCAATGCACTCACCTAATTAAATGAGATTTTTTTTCTGGTTGATCTACTGGATTGAGTTTCATTGAAAACAGAATTGCATCTGTCTTCATGGTTGATAGAAAAACCAAGACAGTCACGTGCATAAAAGTCCATGTGATAAAATCTTTGGCTGGTCTGAGTGAAAGTTCAAGTAGTTGACAAAAGGAAGAATTTTCTCAGGTGGGAAATGCTGCAACCCACACGAGAAGACTGTTTGATCTGTACAAAGGAGTTGAACCAAAGAAGATATTTTAAGTTAAATATCAGGATCATATAAAGGCATATGAGATTCTTAGGTTTGTTTTGGGGATGCAACTGGCTGCTGCTTTTGACAGTATAAGGAAATTATGGTTGTAAATCTTGAATGAACACATGAACAATGGCAATTCTACTTGATGTTAAACAGAAAAGCCTTCAGCACCATCCCTAACTGTCTACATGTTGATGCACAGAAACTGCTGGTCATTGTTTCTGGAAAAAGTCCAGAATAGTTGGTACTTCTGATAGACTAGCCATGTCTCACCAGATTTTCTAGAATAGCAGACTCCTATTGAGAAACATGACATTGAGTATCAGGATGCTTTTATCTTCACCTTAACCACTGAAAAGTAGGACAAATCATCATCTTCACTCTCCCCTTGACTTCTCCATTGCCAGAAAAGCTTGTGGTTCCCAATGGAGCAGTCTGAGAGAAGGTAACAAGTGGTAGGAAGATCCAGTTTCTTTCAGGGCTCATATTTGATATGGACAGTGCCTAGGAGAAGCCCATGGTTGCAGGTAGCAAATTTTAAAAGTTTTATCAGTCGTACTAGTGTGAGTACGGGCAAAAGAAAATAGTTCTTTTTCTCAAGAAGAAGCTAAACAAAATTAAGAAAAAGCCAGTAGATCACTGCTTCTTGCTTTCCAGCTTGTTGGAAATCCTTCTCTGTAATTCCTGTCTTTAAGAACTCTGGGGAACACTCTGATTCCTTGAATTATCACCTTATTAGTTTCTTCCCACTTTTGGCAAAGTATGAGAGGCTCTAATCAAGTCAAATTAGTTAAGCATTTCACTTCCCATGACCTTCTTTTGGATAAACTATCATTGAATTTGTCTATCAGGCTTTAGATAAGAACAGTAAAGCTCAGGTTGTGGCTCTAGATATTTCAAAGGCTTTCTACAGGATTTGGCATGTTGGCTTTGTAAAACATGATCACCGTAGTCTGAATGTAGAAATCCAATGTAGTAAGTAATTTGTTCAATGAAACAGCACCAATATCTAGTAGCAGCTGTTCAGTAATTCTTAAGGTCTTCCATATCAGAGGTTGGCAGTGAATATTCAGAGAGAGTAGGAAAGCATAGTTCTTCAGGTCTTTCATCTGACAGGTTAGCAGTGGATATTCCAAGAAAACAAAATAGCCGCCTTCATACACGTCGGATTGAATATTCCAAGTCTTCTGATTGGTTAACCTTCTCTTGGTAAACTATAAAATGAGTCAGCTCATTTTGGTTGGCTCACTAGTTACATAAGTATCCAAAAAACTGTAACAGGTTTTTCCCACAAGCTCAAGGGCTATGGGGTCTCTGTATCTATTTGAATTAATACAGTTCATCCTAACAAATCGTGTCATGAAGATCATATTGAATGAACATGCTTCTAGTTCATTTCACATTAATGCAGGGGTTCTCTCAGAGCTCTATTCTAGGACCAATGTTGTTTCTTATCATCATCAATGACCTTCTTGATGTCATCAGTTCCCAAATAGGTATTTCTGCTGGCAACACAACTATTTACTACTGTCTTAAAAGCAAGCCCAACAAAGTAAAACTGGCAACTGTTCTTGAAAGTGGCCTCCAATCAGTGGTTAACTGGGGGGTAAGGAATGGTTTGTAAATTTTAATGCCCCCAAAACAAACCCACTTTCATTTGATTACCATAGAGAATCTTTTCTGCCTATCATCTGGATTGCTGATGCTAACCAATTGTTGCTAATCAGTTGCTAGGTCTTCTGCTTGGAAAGTTGGTTGGCTGTGTTGAGCCAGACAAATTTTCTCGTCTGAATCCATTTTGTACATTTATAAATCTACCATTAATCCATGCATTGAATATTGCAGCCATATCTGATCTGTTGCTCCTACTATAGATCTCAAGATTCTTGGCAAAATCTGAAGAAGGGTCAGTAATGTAATTGATTGATCCCCACCTGACATCTCAACTTTACTCATAAACATTGTTAAAGGTGCCAGTGACTCAAGTGGATGTGTCAAAACCCACCTATGTTTTTTCCTCTTTCTATTAGCTGGGTGCACCTTTTTTTAAAGAGTATTTTCAACCTTATTTAAAGTTTTTGTATTACCTTCTCAAATTTTTTTCCCTTATTTGAAGATTATATTGTAAATCTTTTTAGGAGCTTTTATATATTTTCATCTGTTATCTGCCTTTACCAAAAAGGCACACAAAGGAAATTTTTGTGCAAGCCTATTTTTTTAAAAATTCAATTGTTTTACTGCCAATGTAATAACTGTTCCTTTCAAATTTCACTTAGTAGTTTTAAGCGTTGTTTGTTTCTTAATGTGTTTTTTTTTTAAATATTCTGGATAAGAAAAGGGAACTCCTCCCTAATTCCATTCTCTCCAAGGAAAAATCCTTCTAACAACAGATGTTCAAAGAATGGAGCTATGGGAACATTGTTATTATTATAAATAAAAATAAAATATAAAATAATAATAATAATGAAAATTATAAATAAAATAAAATTTAAACCTCATTTAAAATAAAATAAATAAAAAAAATACAATTACTCCCAGCATTCAACAGGGACTGTTCCTGCTGGAAATACAAACAACCTAACAAGAGACGTGAGATTCAATCTCTTTAACCAAGGACTGTTATGATGACAACGTGTGTATAACTTCCCTCCATGATAAAACTTCAGTGACTTATTCCCTTCTATAATATGAACTGTATCACAATTGTAATGTAAAACACACAAACTAATGCACACAAATATATGAATAAAATTGTATGAAATTACCATACAATTTACCATGAGTTTTTTTATTGTTATTATGTATGTTTGTTTGTTCTGTTTTCCCTCATGAACACAAGCCCAAACTTATTCACCACACCACAGAGCCTTTGTAGTGAATCCCAATAAATTAAAATGCAATACAAAAATAAAATATATAAACAAAAAATAGAATTAAAATTAAAATATAGCATTTGCACTTTCCTTCAAAACCCTTATCTCTTTTGTTCTCTTCTCTAAACTTCCCCCTATATTCTCTCAGTTAACGAGAAGGCAACCTTTAAAGAAAAAATCTACTGAAATCTACCAAACATCAGGGAGGCTCCATGCATAACTTCTACTATAATAAAAAAGAAAAATGAAAGGAATGTCAAAGATTAAAATAATTTTGGCCAATCAAAAATTAACGCAAAGTCACTGTTGATGTTAGCCAAAAACAAGGTTCCTCTCAGAGTCTGGGACCCTGATCAAAAGGATATAAGCTCACAGCTCTGAGCTAGGCAAAAAAACGATGGCAAGAGAAACCTTGGAACAAGAGATGCGACCTCCAGAGAAACCAACTGTGATGCAGTTAAGAAGACATCTGCTACTGATATTTTCTGCCATTCTGAGGGCCAAGAAAAACACAGTAGATGGATACTGACCTATTTATAAGATGATGACTACTATCAAGTTCTGACCATGAAACTAGCCACTACAGAACTGAAATGGACTTTCTCCAGACTGCTACCAATATCCACCTTATAAACGAATATTTTGCTACACTGAACATTAAAAAAAAAAATTCACTCTAAATCAAATAAATAAAAATATATTATTTATTTTATACCCTTGAGTCAGTTCATTTTATTTCTGAAACTCTGGTAAAATAAACACCAAGAATTATCATGGTAAATCCACCACACATTCATTGTGACTGGAGAAAACTTGGCACCTGGAAGGTATCAACATGATTCCTTTTTATTTTCGTAGTTCTCTACATTTCTGTTTTTTTACTTAGATGACAGAAGACAAAATTATCTGATGATGTGGGAATGTTTTGTTTTATTTTAATTTTATTTATTTTCATTTAGTCCTTTTTTTACATTGTCTCAGATCACTTTGTTGGCTAGTTAACTTGCTTTTTCTGACATTAGATCATGGCTAGAGTCACATAATAATTCATTCTTTTTCTGTAAAATTTAATGTAAGCATTATTTTGTATCTTTTATCAAATCACCAGTGGGGATTTTTTGAGTTGTAAAATATTAGTCATGTGTTTTATTCTCTTCCATATAATATTTGAAATATGGTCTGAATTTACATAGAGAGAATGAAACTTTTTGGTGATTGTTGCATGAAAGATTTAGGATATAAGCAGTGTCATGGTGAAAAGAATAATGAATATTTTGGTCAGTAAATGTGACTAGCAGAGTTAATGCCAGAATAGTAAAGACCAACATCTCCGGTCCTCTTAATTTTTAGCCCAGTTCTGTTATACTACTTTAATCAAGATCTATTTCTAATTCACAAATACATTTCACTAGACATGTTAGCTGGATGTGAGCACTAAGAAAGCAAAATCCAAAATAAAAATGTCATGTTCTGCACAGGGGCTCCAAGCATCATATCCAGTCTAAAAAACAAATCCCTGCAAAAAATCTAAAATACAATAGCCAATCACAAATGTTGCTGCTAAAAATCAGATGGGATCCTGCACCTGTTAAATCACAGATTTTAAAAATGCATGCCTTACCAACAACAGGCAGTTTCGCTCAGCATCTTGACCCCGTTGCAAGACTGACTGCCATCTACACACCTCACTAATTGTGTCCATGTTCATAGTTAATATTATTGAGTGTTGATTTTTGTTTTTATTAATAAGTCTTCCATTATTTTTATCCTTTTTTTGCATGTAGATGATGCTATTATATTTGTGCTAGTATGTTACGAATAGGGTCTGGTAGGTCTCCATGAACATTTAAATGCGACCTAATTGAGGCATGGTCAGAAAGTTATAGCGTGTGTCTTCTTGTCAAATATGTTGTAGTGTGGCCTATATAATTATTTAAGAATTTTGATTGATCAGGAATACAATTCCTTAATGGACATTTAAATTTGTAAAAAAATACAAAAAGAAAGCTAAAAATAATGGAAGTCTTCTAATAAAAACAATAATATCAACTATGAACAAGGACACAATATCTTGACTCTGTTTTGAAAATGAAAACATTATATAAATACATACATACAACAATCTATTTCTTGTTAACAGTTAATATATTTCAACCTTGAAAATAGCTAAATGTATAGCCAAAAGTGCTTGGCTAAAAAGAGCAATTGGACAGTTTTTATATAATTTATCACCCAAAAAGAAAAACAATTATTAGATCACATGAGAAATTGTATAAAAAACTAAATCAAAACACCTTGTCTGTCATATTCAATGTAATGTGCATATATATATATGTGTGTGTGTGTGTTTC
>OZ038487.1:51970718-52010718 GCA_964036315.1 Acanthosepion esculentum | reverse complement strand
CAGTAAAAGACACACACACACACATATATATATATATATATATATATATATATATATATATATATATATATATGTATATATATAAATATATATATATGTATGAATATATATGTATATATATATATATAAATATAAATATAAAAGTTAACATTGAAGTCAACACTCAGAGGTGACAGGCTGTTTCATACTGGATGCAATTGTCAGGCCGCCTGACAATTGCGTCAAGCATGAAACAGCCTGTCACCTCTGAGTGTTGACTTCAATGTTAACTTTTATATTTATATTTACATACACTCTATCTCTGATATTGACCACTTTATCCCATAAATATAGTACACCTTAAAACTATATTTCATCATATATATATTACAATTGGAATTAAGATACCTTTAGTAAATGACTATTTTCACCTAGGAATTTTAATTTTAAAATTTGCAGGATTTTTCAAACTGTTTATGGTATCAGTTTGTAGTGTACAGTTTATTTGGAGAAAGAAAATGAGTGTATTTTATAGGGGACTTATTGGGAGGTATGGTGGAGAAGAAGAAGGCACGATTACTGGAATTATATTATGGAGGTAGGAGATCCTTGGTATGGGGAGGGAGGGGGAGACTGATGAGCTGACCTACATCCTAATGGTTACACGGTCAAAATTTAAAAAATTTAATTTGATGGGAATTCATAGAAATTAACGAAATCGTGAAAAAACAGTCAAGAGGTAACTTTGGTAAAATGAAAGAGTTCATTCAGAATTATTGGTATTAAACTCTTCCATATATCAGAGCTCAAAGTTTGGGCGAGTGCTCTTTTGTGAGTCAGTTTTATATATTTCAAATTCTATGTTGTGTTAATAGGACATGCCTGGATTATACCAATGGATTACTACCTATATATATATATATAATATATATATATATATATGTGTGTTTGAGAGGGGACATTGACCATGTAATAGTTACCAATCTTCACCATGCAATGGTTACCAAGCTTGTCTTGCTATAACAATTATGATTGAGTAGTGAATTTGAACCTCACTGTGTACTCCATAATTGTGGTCTGTATGTTTGAGAGAAAATATTTTATCTACATATTTAGAGAACATGAATGCAACAATAGTTTGTTCAGGTAGCAAAACATTTTAGTAGACATGGAAGAGACAAGTGAATTAATGTCTTACTTGATAGTTGACTTGGTCATGTATTGCATCAGTGAATGGCTAGGCTAATACAAAACTTGTGAAAATGAAGGTCTGGAGTGAGATGAGCAATTTTTTCAGGAGATAGGCATCTTTTGGTGAGAGAACTTACTTTTTGTGCCTCTAACCATGTGACACATTTCTCACTGATTGATATGTGCACAGATTATAGCTGATTCAAGGGCAGATAATTAATTTTATAATGCTACACTAGAAAACATGTAGTGTGTATACCTCTTCTAATACCACTGTCTTTAAAAACTGAACTGTCTGGTTATAGGTTCTGTAATTTTTCTGATATTGCACCACCACATTATAGTTCCATCATGATTATACCAGTGTTATAGTATTTATATATGTGTCTACTTGAATAAAATATAGTAGAATGCCATGTTTAAAGTGTGAATCTAACACATAAATAGGATTAGTAATATAGCAATACTAAGTTTAATAAAGTAAAATATAAATCCCCAGAAATGTATCAATCACCAACTGATCATCTCCATAACACCTTTTTTCTCACACTTCCTATCTTGCTTCCCTGATAACAGCAATCTTCAAAAATTTAAATGCAAAGTCAATTACCATTTTCTGTCTTCTTGAAGCCTGTTCCTTTTTACCCTTTCCTCAATCTTCCCATTCACTTTCACATCCTGTAACACCCCCACCACACTGCATTCTTGTGGCATTGTCTCCTTGCTTAAAGTTAAATGATTTAAAAAAAAATGCTGGTATTGTTACTGACAATAGGTGAAATAAAAGATCAGAGACACAGTATAAAAGCAAAGGACAATCCTACACATTCACCATGCTCCCTAACCACTTAGAAACCTCAGTATAAACCCAAGGAATTTAGGACCTAGACATAATTCCTCTTTACCCTTTCAGTTCACTCCACTAACCACTAAAGAACTAATCAAGATGACTGCTTACTATAAAAAAGGAGTTTCTCTCTCTCTCTCTCTCTCTCTCTCTCTCTCTCTTTCTCTCTCAATGTACTGTGGGTCACAAATTTTCTCACAGGAAGGATAAAATTTGTGTTCATAAAAATGAAAATAAACCTTCTAAAACAACGTTCGCTCAGCGTTCACTCATTTTGAATGTAAAAACCAACATTGTGCGCCAACCTCCACAAGGGAAAGATGCCTTCCAGATCCTAATCAAAGTATTAAAAAATAGAAAAATTTGGATAGAAACAAAGTAAAGAGTGCTGAATTGTTAATTCCCAATATGGCAGTGAATGCTGAACAATATCTTCATAGGACTAGAAGAGACTTTAACTGCAAGAAATGTGGTTCCATCACAAATGCTAAGAATACTATGAATGGAACATGTGAGAAATAAGTAAGTCTTAAGGAAATAAGAACTATAAGGAAACTTACAATTACTATCAGAGGGAGTTGAAATTTCTGGCATAACAAGAAAAGAGGGTCTGGAGATTTGAACACTCAGAGGACATAGTGAAAGCAAGAGAAGTAGGTGGGGAAACAGTGAGTCATCTACTTAGAGTTCATTAATGCACGAAGGAGTCAGGTGGTCCCCTGCCTGGCTCTGCTTGCTGACTTCTCTGCCTTAAGGCAGAGAGGAAACCTGATGAGGCTATGCTGACAGGAAGAGTCTCATTTTTGCCTGAGCCTATGGGCTTGGAATGTCCCACGTAAAAAAATGGCCTTGTGCCACATCCTGCCTTTGTGGGGAGGTCTTGGATAAATACTTAATCATCTACTTAATGAGTTTGTGTGAACTGATGGCAGTATAAAAACAAAGAATGATGGTAAAGTATCCAAAGTTGATAAAAGCAAGGAAAAAATAAGAAAAAGTGGAAAGTAGTAGAACCATGATCACCCATATCCTGAATAATCACGGCACATAAAAGACCAAAAAAAAAACGTATTCTTCATGATATCTAGCACTAGAGAACTACAAACAAAATCTTTACCAAATGACACAAACTGCAATACAGAAGGACTTTTGACAATAGCCACAACTAAAATTGATACTGCATATGTCGGAGAGTTATAACTCTGAGTAAATAATTATAATCCCCTAAAATTTATATATACAGTGTAACCCGGATATAAGAGACCCGGATATAAGAGAGACTTTCTCTGGTCCCAAATTAGAGCCTGTGTTTATGTATATATAATAGACCAAACCCGGATATAGGAGAAACCCGGATATAAGAGACTTATTCTCCGGTACCAACAACTCTCTTATACAGTGTAACACGTATATAAGATAAACCCGGATATAAGAGAGATTTTATCTGATCCTAAATTAGAGCCTGTGTTAATGTATATATAATAGACCAAACCCGGATATAAGATAAAGTCAGATATAAGAGACTTCTTCTCCGGTCCCGACAACTCTCTTATATCCGGGTTACACTGTACAAAAATACTCATAAAATGAGAAACAGAAAAATGTGGAAACAACAAAACATGTATTATTTATTATCTGGTTGTTATGTGGTGTTGGAGAAACCAGAGTGAGTAATATTGAGTAAAATTGTGAGTTTGGGGGGTCAAATGTAGATCAAATATGGATTGGAATATTGACAGAATGATAAGATCAAGAATAAATAAAATGTGTACATTCTTTCTTGTATGTTCTTTATAGATGTGTGTAATGAGTTCCAGATAATTTAGATAGAAAATACAAGAAGTGTCTGGGGTTGTCTTAACTGAAATCTTTGTTGAGTGCTAAAAGATAAATGTTACTATTATGGCCTAAAAAGGAAAAGGAGACAAAATTTTTGTTGATGTACATGTTGACAACCTGTCCATGTGAACTGCTTTTCCAATAGTGAGAATGTCACTATTGGTTTAAAATGAATGAATTAATGATAATTATAATTCTTATTTTTTATTTTATACACTATAATTCATTTTTATTTATTTTTTTATAGACACGACACATAACTTGAGGAGAAAATCATGACATAATCAAGACGTTTACTTTCTGCATTACTTCAAACAAAAGGTTTGAAGGAAACTGCCATTAATACTGGAAAGTGTGATAGCAGTTAGGGGACTTGATAAACCTATTTTCCTGAAATAACTACTAAAGAGAAAGATTTTAGAAATTTCAGCTAATAGTAAACACTAATTGTTTGGCCAATGAATGCTGACTATTTCCTTATAAAGAAATGTTAAAATAATCATTATCATACAATTACCATTAGGTTATGTTAAGAGCCAAAAGAAATCAATGAGACTGTCTATATTTCTAAGATGAGGTATTATGTACAGTATTTACATTAGTCGGACTATTGTCCTCATCTTTGTTGCCATATTTGTCACAACGTTTCGGGCCGTTGTACGCTCCGGCCTTCTTCAGGTGGTTGGAATTTCGAACCGAAATAAAGGGTTTGATTCGAAATTCCAACCACCTGAAGAAGGCAGGAGCGTACAACGGCCGAAACGTTGTGACAAATATGGCAACAAAGATGAGGACAATAGTCCGACTAATGTAAATAGTGTAAATCAATGAGAATTTTTTAAAAATTACACAAAGGATTAACTACCCAGCTAATCGATTAGTCAAAGATAATAATACATTCATACAATAATCCCAGAACCCAGTCTATTTAAAACTTCTTTTTTAAACCAATTACCATATATACTCATGTATAAGTTGACTTCATGTATAGTGTGATCATAAATTTTAACTCCTCCAGAAAAATTTACCTATGTATATTTTCTTCGACAATGTTCTGTGAAAGGCAGCCATTTGCAATTCTAGTATAGTTATACCTGTTCACTGTTTGACATTGTCCAACCAGTTTTTATTTTGGCATCCTCTCCTACATCCACTTTCAATGGCGTGTTGTATGATGGTCTTGCACAGGCTGTCATGCCTTGTAATGTGTCCAAACCACATATGATTCATTATGTACTGATATTTATAATCATGTGCCTCGTAGTTTTGTTTTGTATACAGATGAAAAGAATGTATAACATACACCGACCTCTCATTTTATTATGTTCTAGCTCCAGGCTGGATCCCCTTTTACTTTTAGAACAACATCAGATATTCTCCCAGGATTCATTACTGGGCCATGTGTCTTTGACAATAAAGATAAGGACAACAGTACGAACAATGTAAATAGTACAAATAGTTACAATACCTCAGAAATATAGACAGATGTGGTCATGTTTTGACAAGCTTTTTTCCCTGGTTGATGTGTTTTTTCCCTGTTGCCTGGACTACATGAGTTTAAGTGTGCTACTAGATTGGCATCTAGGTTCCACACTTTTACTAGTGAATTAGTTAAATGTAACTGCCTCTTTTACTCCAAGAGTTTCTTTATTCACACTTCCTGCCTGTGGAACTCCCTTCTCTTTCCTTGCTTCCCTGATAATTACAATCTTCAAAAATTTAAATGCATTGTCAATCACCATTTTCTAGCTTCTTGAACCAATTCAACTTTTATCCTTTCCCCCCACCCTTATACCCAGTCTTTTTCACCTACTTTCATTCTCTGTAACTCCCTGTATACCAGTGGCATTCCCATCTTGCTTGAGATGAAATAATTAAAAAAGAAATGTTATCAATAACTGTGTATTACTGTTGATGTCTTTTTTCCAAATTTATTTTATTTTCCTTACACAAGCAATTGCTTGTTTAAAATATTTTCTTAAAATAAATTACATAAAAATGTATATATCCATTTGTTCTTTATTTAAAATAAATCCCTTTGTAAAAATGTAAAGAAAATATGTTTTGCCAATATGTTTAAAAAATGAGGAAAATTCCAAATTGGGGAAAAGAGAGCAACATCCATCAATAGAACAAAGTTATTAATGAAGTGGGCAATGTTTCACAGTTGATTTGTAAATAAAAACAATGTACAGATAATTCTTTAAAAATCAGAATTGATATTTGACACTGTATGAATGAAACCCCCAATTCTAAAATGATAAAAATTCAATATTTTTCAGTCCACTCAAATGTCATATTCAGAAGGTCTGATGAATGCTGATCTACAAAAAATATTCAAACATTTTTTCCCCAACTTTTTACAAGCCGACCAGTTAACCTCCATAGTGCCTCAACAGAAGGATGTTAAGGTATGGTGATGGGGGGGTAGAGTTCTCGTTGTTAATTGTTGCTTGTATCAGAAGGTAGATAAATAGTAGCAGTCCTTCGGGACAGCCTAAAGGTTCAACAAGCGATCAAATTGAGGTCACCATAACATAAACAAAATAACATACGAAAGAGAAGGGTATATCAAAAACAATTTGTATTTAAATGCAACATCAATGAATAGTACAATGTTTCTTGATTTACACGCACAAAGTCCGTTACAAAATGTTCATTCATAGAAGAGAAATCCGATTATTAAAAGAATATAAGTGTCTTTTGTTAATACTTAAGTTCATGACGTGCTGGTCACAGGAGATGAAAGGTGAGGTCAATGGGTTGGTAGGAGTCCTTTGATATCTCCGTTGGTGAAGGAAGGCTGAAGGCATCGGGTTTGACGGGTGAGAAAAGCGTAGCGACATTCACTGACGGTACTTCAAAGCTTTCTGTCTTAGAAGTGAATTTATCGCTCTATTTATGTGTGCCCTTCGGATCAGAGTCAGTCTGCTGAAACAAACTGTTGGGTATGGCGCGGAGCTGTTTAATTGGTGGAAAATTGCTTATCGTTCTTTTTATTTCTTTTTAGTTTTCCACCGGAAATTCTGCGTGGAGCCGGGTGCGCAGAGACCAGTATTGGTCATTTGCTGTCTAAACCTCTGAGGGTTAATATCCGGTCCTTCGCTTGCTCCGTGCCACCACATAACTTTCGCCCCAGTAAACGGAGTTGTTGTTGTTGTTTTTTTTTTTTTTTTTTTTTTTTTTTTTTTTTAGTAATAAAAATATGTGTTTTCTTTCTTCCATTTAACCGTTCTACCGGACTTCGTTCTAGTTTCTGGTTTGTTATCATTAGTTTCTTCGGAACAAGATAGGGAGTTATCCAAATCCGGTCTTGATCCAATGGAATCTTTTGATTTTATATTTTCAGAAATATATGCAGGTTTTAGTCTATCTATTGAAACATTACTATGTACGTCATCCGATCTTTTAATAGTAAAATATTTTTCATGACGACTTAATACTTGGAATGGACCTGTGTATGGAGCTTCCAATGGCTTTCTTACTCTGTCTGTTCTTAGCCAGATACTTTTACATGTTTGTAAATCTTTTGGAATGTAAGAATTAGGTATTGTATGCAGGTGTCCCCTGGATAATTTGTCCATGTCAAATTTTTGCATCTCGTCGGCTAGAATTTTAACGTGCGAGTTTGTCATTTCACTATTCTCGTTCTTGATAGAGTCAATTAACAATCGGGGGACTTGTGCATGACTCCCTGTTACTGCAGTAAATGAAGAATAGTTTGATTCGTTAGGTGTTATCCTCATTCCCAAAAGGACGATAGGAAGAGCTGACAACCACGATTCTTTCCTGGCTATAATAGCCGTTTTTAAAGTTCTGTGTGCTCGCTCAACTAATCCATTCGTTTGCGGATGGTACGCCGTTGTTCGTAATCTGTGGAAGCCTATTATTTTTGATAGTTCTGAGAATAATTCGGATTCAAATTGGCTTCCTCTGTCCGTAACGACATGAAGAGGAACCCCGAATCGGGAGATCCACAGATTGACAAAAGCCGTTGATATTGATTTTGCCGTAATTTCTGTTATTGGGCATGCTTCTATCCATCTCGTATTTCTATCAATGCATGTTAATAAATATCGATATGGTGAAAAATAAGGGTCAGTTTGGTTCTTTACTGGTAGTAAGGGACCGACAATATCCACATGCACCGTTTCAAAACGACTGGAAGGTAATTCAAATGGATTTACTTTGCTCTTTGTGTGTTTTATTATTTTTGCTTGTTGGCAGTGTTGGCATTCTGTGCACCAGGTTTTTATTGACTTGTCCATCTTCGGCCAATAGTATCTGGATTTTATTATTTTTCTTGAAGATGTTATTCCTGGATGTGATAGATTATGCAGACTGTCAAATACCGATTTTCTGAGCTTTTCAGTCACAAAAGGTCGTGGAAAAGGTAATGTCGTGTCACATAATATGGTTTCATTTTGATTTATTGTGTATGGTTTCAGTTGATCTTTGAATGCCTGAATTTCATTGTCAGTAGCTTGATGCTTCATTATTTCTTGTAAGTCACATATATCAATAGTGATCGCGTTGACAGGTCGTGATAAACAATCAGCTACTATATTTTGTGAACCTCTTATATGTGAAATGTCATTTACATATTCGCTGATAAAACAGAGGTGACGCTGTTGTCTATCTGATTTTAAGGAAGACTGGCTTTTAAAAGCACTGCAAAGTGGTTTGTGATCCGTCAGTAACATTACATTTCTGCCTTCTATTAAATGTTTAAAATGGAGTACTGCTAGATAGGCAGCTAGTAGTTCTCTGTCAAAAGTAGAATATTTTTGTTGGGTTTGGGATAATTTCTTTGAAAAGAAACCTATGGGGATGGGTTGATTATCAATCATTTGATGAAGTGCTGCACCCACCGCATAATTCGAACTGTCTGTTACAAGTTGATAGTTGTTAGCTTTCGAGCTGGGGAAAGCCAAAACAGTTACATTTGATAAAGACTTTTTCATATTTTCGAAAGATTCAATTTCTTCCTTTGTTAGGGTTAATGACTTGGAATTTTGGTTTAAACGTATTTTTTCCGTGAGAGGTAGTATGATATCGCTGAAATTTGGCACAAGTTTTCTGTAAAAATTTGCCATTCCGATGAATCGGCGTAGTGATTTGGAATCGTTTGGTTGAGGAAATTCACTTAATTCATTCAACTTTTTAGCACTGGGTTTGAGACCACTAGCAGAAATATGAAATCCTAAAAAGTCTAATTCATTAGCACTAAATATGCATTTGGAGAGACAAATTTTAAAATCGTACTCACTCAGTTTTTGTAGTACTAGGTCGATATGCTTGGAATGAGTTTCTTCATCTTCTGAGAATATAAGGATATCGTCGATATATACAAAGGTATAATCAGTATCACGAAAGATATTGTCCATCATTCTCTGAAAAGTACATGATGCGTTCCGTAGTCCGAAAGGCATATAGTTATATTCAAATAACCCAAAAGGGGTAGAGATGGCTGTCTTGCAAACATCCTCCGGATGTACAGGTATCTGATGATAAGCAGACGACAGGTCTATCTTTGAAAAGAACTTCTTATTATGAAGCTTCGAAGACAAGGAATTTATATTTGGGACTTGATATCGATCGGCTTTTGTTATGGTATTTAAATGTCTGTAATCGCCAACAGGTCTATATGTGCCGTCTGACTTCGGTACCATATGTAAGGCTGAACTCCATTCAGAGTTTGAAGGGGAAATTATTCCTGCCTTTAGGAGTTTCTTGAATTCCTCTTTTGCAATTTCATATCTCTGAGCTGATAATTGTCTGGCTCTGGAGAAAGTAGGAGGGTTGCTACCAGTTTCTATTCTATGGAATATCTTTGGTTTTGTTGCATTCGTGTCGCGATGAGGAGAAATTAAGTTTGGGTATTTCTCCAGAATTGCTCGTACCATTTTGTTAGCATCTTTATTCGGTACTAAATCTATATTCATGATAATAGACGATGGATGTGCATCGGATTGTCTATTAGTCATTTTATCAATCAGCTTATTGTTTGTGCAGTCCACCATTAGCCCGAAATGGTTTAGGAAATCGTATCCTAGGAGTGGCTGAGCAGTTTCGGCTATTATAAATGTCCAGGTAAATTCTCGTCTGAGGTTCCGTAGTGTTAGATTCAGTACTGCTTGTCCTGAGCATTCAATCTTTTGACCGTTGGCAGACACTAAAGAGATATTGGTTGGGTATGTTACAGCTCCGCTTAAATATCTCTTCGGAAGTATAGATACGGCAGCTCCTGTATCCACAATAAAATTTAAACTTTGAGCTCCTAACCGTGCGGCTACAATGAGAAGCGGCGAGGAAATGGAAGCTAACACCTCTCGCCTAGTTAGTTTTCCGAAATCTCACGAGGAACTGGTGAATTTGGGCGAGAGTTGGGTTGCATTTGAACATTCCGTTTATTTGGCCATCTGCACCACGGCTTACAAAATTTTGCACGTTCCGCAAAGTATAAATGCGCTCGGCAAATTAGAGGTTTTTGGTCCTTGTTAAAAGGGCGAACACTGGTAGGGAATTTATTTTCACTGTGGGAACAGCCATGTATCCTTTTAGTTTCATTTTTATTTTGCTGTTCATCCCTTTGCTTCCCCGAAATCTGTCGAATATGTGCGGTGTCTTGTTTGTTAAAATATAATAGTAAGTCATCCGCCATTCTTCCAAGGCGATCTGTGTCTAAATCGACTTGTGCCGCTACCACTGGTTTAATGGAGTGAGGTAGGGCTTGAATAAATTTGTGACGTACGATATCGTCCCCTACGCCAATTCGGCTTGCTAATGACATAAGTTCATTCAGGTATACTGAGGGACGACCTGTTACAGTCGATGACGACATTAATTTGTCCAGCATCTCTGGTTTTGTTTTCTCGTAAGCGCCCGTCACTGCTTCTCTTAGTGCGTCGTAATCTTTTGATTGCAGTATAGTTGGCTGTATATTTCCTACTACGTCCACAGGGAGAGCTGCCAAAGTGTTAAAAAATTTTTGACTGGTCTGTCTTATATTTGCAATATTAAATTGCGCCTCCATTATCGCAAACCAAGCTATTACGTTTGATTCAATGAAGTTTGGTGGTTTTATCGCAACAGCTTGGATTGGTTGGTTTTGATTAATTGTAGTTTCTTCAGCGTCATCTGCCATGTTTTTGGTTTGTGTTGAATAAAAATTCTAATTTTGTGACAGTTCAATTTTTTTTTTTTTTTTTTTTTGTGCGTGCGTGTATATATTTGTGTTAAAATCACGTCGGGCGTCACCACTTATGGTGATGGGGGGGTAGAGTTCTCGTTGTTAATTGTTGCTTGTATCAGAAGGTAGATAAATAGTAGCAGTCCTTCGGGACAGCCTAAAGGTTCAACAAGCGATCAAATTGAGGTCACCATAACATAAACAAAATAACATACGAAAGAGAAGGGTATATCAAAAACAATTTGTATTTAAATGCAACATCAATGAATAGTACAATGTTTCTTGATTTACACGCACAAAGTCCGTTACAAAATGTTCATTCATAGAAGAGAAATCCGATTATTAAAAGAATATAAGTGTCTTTTGTTAATACTTAAGTTCATGACGTGCTGGTCACAGGAGATGAAAGGTGAGGTCAATGGGTTGGTAGGAGTCCTTTGATATCTCCGTTGGTGAAGGAAGGCTGAAGGCATCGGGTTTGACGGGTGAGAAAAGCGTAGCGACATTCACTGACGGTACTTCAAAGCTTTCTGTCTTAGAAGTGAATTTATCGCTCTATTTATGTGTGCCCTTCGGATCAGAGTCAGTCTGCTGAAACAAACTGTTGGGTATGGCGCGGAGCTGTTTAATTGGTGGAAAATTGCTTATCGTTCTTTTTATTTCTTTTTAGTTTTCCACCGGAAATTCTGCGTGGAGCCGGGTGCGCAGAGACCAGTATTGGTCATTTGCTGTCTAAACCTCTGAGGGTTAATATCCGGTCCTTCGCTTGCTCCGTGCCACCACATAACTTTCGCCCCAGTAAACGGAGTTGTTGTTGTTGTTTTTTTTTTTTTTTTTTTTTTTTTTTTTTTTAGTAATAAAAATATGTGTTTTCTTTCTTCCATTTAACCGTTCTACCGGACTTCGTTCTAGTTTCTGGTTTGTTATCATTAGTTTCTTCGGAACAAGATAGGGAGTTATCCAAATCCGGTCTTGATCCAATGGAATCTTTTGATTTTATATTTTCAGAAATATATGCAGGTTTTAGTCTATCTATTGAAACATTACTATGTACGTCATCCGATCTTTTAATAGTAAAATATTTTTCATGACGACTTAATACTTGGAATGGACCTGTGTATGGAGCTTCCAATGGCTTTCTTACTCTGTCTGTTCTTAGCCAGATACTTTTACATGTTTGTAAATCTTTTGGAATGTAAGAATTAGGTATTGTATGCAGGTGTCCCCTGGATAATTTGTCCATGTCAAATTTTTGCATCTCGTCGGCTAGAATTTTAACGTGCGAGTTTGTCATTTCACTATTCTCGTTCTTGATAGAGTCAATTAACAATCGGGGGACTTGTGCATGACTCCCTGTTACTGCAGTAAATGAAGAATAGTTTGATTCGTTAGGTGTTATCCTCATTCCCAAAAGGACGATAGGAAGAGCTGACAACCACGATTCTTTCCTGGCTATAATAGCCGTTTTTAAAGTTCTGTGTGCTCGCTCAACTAATCCATTCGTTTGCGGATGGTACGCCGTTGTTCGTAATCTGTGGAAGCCTATTATTTTTGATAGTTCTGAGAATAATTCGGATTCAAATTGGCTTCCTCTGTCCGTAACGACATGAAGAGGAACCCCGAATCGGGAGATCCACAGATTGACAAAAGCCGTTGATATTGATTTTGCCGTAATTTCTGTTATTGGGCATGCTTCTATCCATCTCGTATTTCTATCAATGCATGTTAATAAATATCGATATGGTGAAAAATAAGGGTCAGTTTGGTTCTTTACTGGTAGTAAGGGACCGACAATATCCACATGCACCGTTTCAAAACGACTGGAAGGTAATTCAAATGGATTTACTTTGCTCTTTGTGTGTTTTATTATTTTTGCTTGTTGGCAGTGTTGGCATTCTGTGCACCAGGTTTTTATTGACTTGTCCATCTTCGGCCAATAGTATCTGGATTTTATTATTTTTCTTGAAGATGTTATTCCTGGATGTGATAGATTATGCAGACTGTCAAATACCGATTTTCTGAGCTTTTCAGTCACAAAAGGTCGTGGAAAAGGTAATGTCGTGTCACATAATATGGTTTCATTTTGATTTATTGTGTATGGTTTCAGTTGATCTTTGAATGCCTGAATTTCATTGTCAGTAGCTTGATGCTTCATTATTTCTTGTAAGTCACATATATCAATAGTGATCGCGTTGACAGGTCGTGATAAACAATCAGCTACTATATTTTGTGAACCTCTTATATGTGAAATGTCATTTACATATTCGCTGATAAAACAGAGGTGACGCTGTTGTCTATCTGATTTTAAGGAAGACTGGCTTTTAAAAGCACTGCAAAGTGGTTTGTGATCCGTCAGTAACATTACATTTCTGCCTTCTATTAAATGTTTAAAATGGAGTACTGCTAGATAGGCAGCTAGTAGTTCTCTGTCAAAAGTAGAATATTTTTGTTGGGTTTGGGATAATTTCTTTGAAAAGAAACCTATGGGGATGGGTTGATTATCAATCATTTGATGAAGTGCTGCACCCACCGCATAATTCGAACTGTCTGTTACAAGTTGATAGTTGTTAGCTTTCGAGCTGGGGAAAGCCAAAACAGTTACATTTGATAAAGACTTTTTCATATTTTCGAAAGATTCAATTTCTTCCTTTGTTAGGGTTAATGACTTGGAATTTTGGTTTAAACGTATTTTTTCCGTGAGAGGTAGTATGATATCGCTGAAATTTGGCACAAGTTTTCTGTAAAAATTTGCCATTCCGATGAATCGGCGTAGTGATTTGGAATCGTTTGGTTGAGGAAATTCACTTAATTCATTCAACTTTTTAGCACTGGGTTTGAGACCACTAGCAGAAATATGAAATCCTAAAAAGTCTAATTCATTAGCACTAAATATGCATTTGGAGAGACAAATTTTAAAATCGTACTCACTCAGTTTTTGTAGTACTAGGTCGATATGCTTGGAATGAGTTTCTTCATCTTCTGAGAATATAAGGATATCGTCGATATATACAAAGGTATAATCAGTATCACGAAAGATATTGTCCATCATTCTCTGAAAAGTACATGATGCGTTCCGTAGTCCGAAAGGCATATAGTTATATTCAAATAACCCAAAAGGGGTAGAGATGGCTGTCTTGCAAACATCCTCCGGATGTACAGGTATCTGATGATAAGCAGACGACAGGTCTATCTTTGAAAAGAACTTCTTATTATGAAGCTTCGAAGACAAGGAATTTATATTTGGGACTTGATATCGATCGGCTTTTGTTATGGTATTTAAATGTCTGTAATCGCCAACAGGTCTATATGTGCCGTCTGACTTCGGTACCATATGTAAGGCTGAACTCCATTCAGAGTTTGAAGGGGAAATTATTCCTGCCTTTAGGAGTTTCTTGAATTCCTCTTTTGCAATTTCATATCTCTGAGCTGATAATTGTCTGGCTCTGGAGAAAGTAGGAGGGTTGCTACCAGTTTCTATTCTATGGAATATCTTTGGTTTTGTTGCATTCGTGTCGCGATGAGGAGAAATTAAGTTTGGGTATTTCTCCAGAATTGCTCGTACCATTTTGTTAGCATCTTTATTCGGTACTAAATCTATATTCATGATAATAGACGATGGATGTGCATCGGATTGTCTATTAGTCATTTTATCAATCAGCTTATTGTTTGTGCAGTCCACCATTAGCCCGAAATGGTTTAGGAAATCGTATCCTAGGAGTGGCTGAGCAGTTTCGGCTATTATAAATGTCCAGGTAAATTCTCGTCTGAGGTTCCGTAGTGTTAGATTCAGTACTGCTTGTCCTGAGCATTCAATCTTTTGACCGTTGGCAGACACTAAAGAGATATTGGTTGGGTATGTTACAGCTCCGCTTAAATATCTCTTCGGAAGTATAGATACGGCAGCTCCTGTATCCACAATAAAATTTAAACTTTGAGCTCCTAACCGTGCGGCTACAATGAGAAGCGGCGAGGAAATGGAAGCTAACACCTCTCGCCTAGTTAGTTTTCCGAAATCTCACGAGGAACTGGTGAATTTGGGCGAGAGTTGGGTTGCATTTGAACATTCCGTTTATTTGGCCATCTGCACCACGGCTTACAAAATTTTGCACGTTCCGCAAAGTATAAATGCGCTCGGCAAATTAGAGGTTTTTGGTCCTTGTTAAAAGGGCGAACACTGGTAGGGAATTTATTTTCACTGTGGGAACAGCCATGTATCCTTTTAGTTTCATTTTTATTTTGCTGTTCATCCCTTTGCTTCCCCGAAATCTGTCGAATATGTGCGGTGTCTTGTTTGTTAAAATATAATAGTAAGTCATCCGCCATTCTTCCAAGGCGATCTGTGTCTAAATCGACTTGTGCCGCTACCACTGGTTTAATGGAGTGAGGTAGGGCTTGAATAAATTTGTGACGTACGATATCGTCCCCTACGCCAATTCGGCTTGCTAATGACATAAGTTCATTCAGGTATACTGAGGGACGACCTGTTACAGTCGATGACGACATTAATTTGTCCAGCATCTCTGGTTTTGTTTTCTCGTAAGCGCCCGTCACTGCTTCTCTTAGTGCGTCGTAATCTTTTGATTGCAGTATAGTTGGCTGTATATTTCCTACTACGTCCACAGGGAGAGCTGCCAAAGTGTTAAAAAATTTTTGACTGGTCTGTCTTATATTTGCAATATTAAATTGCGCCTCCATTATCGCAAACCAAGCTATTACGTTTGATTCAATGAAGTTTGGTGGTTTTATCGCAACAGCTTGGATTGGTTGGTTTTGATTAATTGTAGTTTCTTCAGCGTCATCTGCCATGTTTTTGGTTTGTGTTGAATAAAAATTCTAATTTTGTGACAGTTCAATTTTTTTTTTTTTTTTTTTTTTTGTGCGTGCGTGTATATATTTGTGTTAAAATCACGTCGGGCGTCACCACTTATGGTGATGGGGGGGTAGAGTTCTCGTTGTTAATTGTTGCTTGTATCAGAAGGTAGATAAATAGTAGCAGTCCTTCGGGACAGCCTAAAGGTTCAACAAGCGATCAAATTGAGGTCACCATAACATAAACAAAATAACATACGAAAGAGAAGGGTATATCAAAAACAATTTGTATTTAAATGCAACATCAATGAATAGTACAATGTTTCTTGATTTACACGCACAAAGTCCGTTACAAAATGTTCATTCATAGAAGAGAAATCCGATTATTAAAAGAATATAAGTGTCTTTTGTTAATACTTAAGTTCATGACGTGCTGGTCACAGGAGATGAAAGGTGAGGTCAATGGGTTGGTAGGAGTCCTTTGATATCTCCGTTGGTGAAGGAAGGCTGAAGGCATCGGGTTTGACGGGTGAGAAAAGCGTAGCGACATTCACTGACGGTACTTCAAAGCTTTCTGTCTTAGAAGTGAATTTATCGCTCTATTTATGTGTGCCCTTCGGATCAGAGTCAGTCTGCTGAAACAAACTGTTGGGTATGGCGCGGAGCTGTTTAATTGGTGGAAAATTGCTTATCGTTCTTTTTATTTCTTTTTAGTTTTCCACCGGAAATTCTGCGTGGAGCCGGGTGCGCAGAGACCAGTATTGGTCATTTGCTGTCTAAACCTCTGAGGGTTAATATCCGGTCCTTCGCTTGCTCCGTGCCACCACAAAGGATATCATGGACCGAGCATGTGAGCAACGATGAGGTCTTAGAGAGGTTGCAAACAAGGAGGAGGAGGCTTATACTTAACATCAGGAAGAGGCAGCTGAAGTTTCTGGGACACATAATGAGGAAGGAGAGCTTGGAGAATCTGATACTCACAGGTCGAATAGAGGGAAAGAGAGACAAGGGAAAACAATGCATGGCATACCTAGCGGGCTTAAGCAAATGGATGTCAGAACGTGGTCTGGGGGAGGAAGCAGAGAGGAGGAGCTTGCTGATAGCTGCAAGGGAAAGAGGGCAATGGAGAGCCATGTTCGCTGACATCCTGAAAGGACCTGAATCATAAAAAGAAAGAAAGAAGTGCCTAAGAATGAAAATAACTTTCAATGGCTGACAAAAGTAGCAACCTTTCTTCCAATCTGATGTGTGTTATATCTAAATAAGGTTTACTGAGTTCACAAAACTTGAGGCTATTAAGGACAAATAAAATAAACTTTCAAAAATCATTAAGAGGAACCATTTATATAACAATTACTATTACAATTAAAATTTTCAAATCATCTGATTTCAAATTAAATGAATAGACATTGAATCCAGAACAAAGTCAGTAGGTACAGAACCTACAATAAAATTATACAGTAGCTGAACACCAGTTTTAATAATCAGGGTAATGTTTTCTTTATTTGTTGTTTCTTTGTAATTTCCTTGTCCCTTTCTGTGCTTAATGATTGTATTCAAATTAAAAAAAAAAAAAAAATGCTGCTTTCAATTTCCTGTCTGCAACTTGAAGAATTTTCAAACATTTTTGGTGGAAGGAAATAAAGAATTCAGGAAGTGAGCAGCAGAATTTCTCTGCTTTTTTATTTGGATAGAAAAAGAAAGCCATATTTTAGTTGAATGAAAGAAGAATGTTTTGTTTTTTTTCTCTTAAAGAGAAATAATTCATAAAGGATTGTATAGAGACTATAAAAAATAAAATATCCACTTGAAACGTTAATGCAAGTTAAAAGAAGATTACTTGGTAATTATGAATTAAAAGGTTATACATCATACGGCTAAGAAATAAAAGAGAGAGAGAGAACATATCATATGAAGGTATAAGTATATAATGCTGACAGTTTTTTTTTTTTTTTTAATGTGAAAATTATTAGAGAGGCAGGGCTGGGTTAATCCAGGACCTGTAGCATATGTTATAAAGGGGCCCTAAATTAAAAAATAAGCATAAATATTAAATTATGTACTAGTATAGGGATAGGGTTTATAAAACAGGTAAATATTTAGTTTGTATCAATATAATAAAGAAGCCCCTGAAAATATAAGGTAAATGAATTGAATGAAGTATTTGAGTAGATTTTAACAGCTTGATATAAAATGGTCGCATTCTCAGGTCATCATTTCATAAAGGTTCTTCCTTCCATGTATTTTCTCATATTTTTAAGAGATATCAAAAATATCACTAGAAACAAAGAAAAGAATATTGAACTGCTATATATCAATGATTTGATATGGCTGTGAATACTAGATTTCTTCTCGGATAAAGAAGAGATTTGAATCAACAGATGTGGTTCTACAGAAGGATGTTGAGAATACCATAGATGAAACATGTGAACAATGAAGAAGTTTTAAGCAAAATGTGAATGAAAAGGTCACATGCTTATAATCAGAAAGAATTTCTGGGATGCATGATAAGAAAGGAGGGTTTGGAGAATTTTAAACTTACAGGGACATATTGAATACAAAAGTTACAGAGGGAAACAGTAAATAACCAATTTATAAAGTTTTTGTAAATGGATGTAAAA
Source organism: Acanthosepion esculentum (assembly GCA_964036315.1). Taxonomy (NCBI): domain Eukaryota; kingdom Metazoa; phylum Mollusca; class Cephalopoda; order Sepiida; family Sepiidae; genus Acanthosepion; species Acanthosepion esculentum. The sequence goes on along the minus strand of OZ038487.1, from coordinate 51,992,240 downwards.
GCAGAGACTGAGAGTGATGGTTAGGAGACAAAGAACTACAAAAATAGGAAACTATGGAGAGCCATGACCGTCCACATCTTGAGGGGGCTAGGCAAATAAAGGAACAAGAATGCTCATCTTCTTAAGGTCATCATTTCATAGTGGCTATTCTTTCTGTGTATTCTTATATTTTTGTCAGATTTTAAATTCACCACAAATTCACTGCAAATTATTAACAAGAAATGTCAAAAATTATTGCCATCTTGAGTGAAGAAATGAGAAATTGGGAAAAGAGGAGAAGGAATTAGTCTGAGTGGTTAAAACTTTAAATACAGTAATAATTGTACAAGATTTTGTGCTAATAAATTCTTAGTCCAATCAAAAAAGAAAAAAAAATGATGTTCGGTAATTTACAGGGCTGGGTTAAACTAGAGTAGGGCCTGTAGCATATGTTATAAAGGGACCTTAAATTAAAAAAATACATATAAATATTGAATCATAAATTAGTTACTAACCTCGTGATAGAGCTTCTAAAACAGGTAAATATTTAACTTCTATCAACATATCCGAATGAAATACTGTAGCCTACTTCCATTTTACAGATTTCCAGTCCTTCTGCAGCATTTGTTGTTATTCACCTCATGTCTCATTTGTTCATTATATGAAACCTTTTTGAAAGATCTTGTTCTTCATTTAATAAGTAGCATCAATTTTTTAGAATTAGAATCCAATTGTTGATTTTTGTTAGATTTTTTTTCTGTAGCAACAACATCCATGGGATTTTTTCAGTGACTGAACTTTATTCACATGGATACAACCCACACAAATGTGTATCACCCCCATAATTTAATGTCTTCTTCATTGAAACCAATTCTCATATGATCACCTAAGTTAAGCAATGTCAAGCCTGGAAGGGTGACCACTTAAGAATTCCAGGTGCTGTATGCTTGAATGTGAAGGTGGTGTGATGGATAACAGCCTGGAATTAGAAGTCAGAAAACCGAATTCCAGTTGGGTTGGTTACATTTACTTACACGCAAATAACTTTGGGAAAGGTATGGATTCACTTCTCTCCCCAAGCTATGGGTAAATAACTTGTATCTTCAAAATCATTATTTTCTCCAAAATAATTCTTACAATGTAAAAAAGTATTTTCTGGCTCTAAATATTTGAATAAGTTGTAAAAAACAAAAATCAGTTTAATGTCTTCTTTTGTTTGTTTGCATACGAGTGTATTTTCTCTTTTTACTCGGTTATACAAAAATATAGAATTATGGCTTGTTGAAATTCATTCTTTTCCTTACACCTGACATTTACTAGTGCAAAAATATTCTGGACACTGCTTTTAGTCTAACTGGGGGTAGTGCTGCAACAATGCTATTCCTCTTTGATGCGTTATTTTTTAGTTGTGAAAAGTGGAATCACATTCAAGGAAAAAAAATGTTCATTTCTTATATGCATTCCATGTTAAATTGCCACTATTAATTTGACCATTTTTATGATTGTTTGAATCTAGCTAAAAATTCACTGTGTCCTGTTGGAAATGTGATGCAACAAAGAATCATAAAGCTGGTAGGGGAATTTTTTCCACATGTTTTTTTCACTTGTTTAACTCCAGACAGCACCTCTTGTCTGACTAACAGTTTCAACAATTTCAAGTCATCAAAAAGGAGAAAAATCTTGAAAAATTTGTTTGATGAAAACTGGAATCAATCTTTTATGAAAGAATACACAATTTAGCTGAAAGGTAAGATAAAGTTACAGAAAAATCAGAGAAAACACTTTGGTGACTGAATAAGAATGCTTTGGACTTATATGAATAAGAGATTTTGTTAAAACCTGTTGGAAATGTTTGCTTTAATCTTATGATCTGAAAACATATTTTGATCTGTATGTTGTCAAAAGATTTGACTGTCATATATTTTAAGTTGTGCTTAGATAAGAAAGTTTTCCAAATGGTCTTACTGATGATATATTAGAATTTTGAATGTAAGAGTTCATAATATAATTCAGTTTTGATTGCGTGGGACGATTTCATAGAAACTAAGATATAAGAATAAGATTTCAGACTAAAGTTAACATTTGAAAAGCCATTTTCTGAAGGTATATTATCAAAAGAACTAATAATACTTTAACATTTCATTTCTTTCTTGTTCGTAGACAATGAATCTGTTTTCAATATTCTTGAAAGCACAAATGAATTGGAGCTCTTCAAATGTAAAAGTTCAGAAAATGATGCTGTCTTGATTTTCTGTAGGATTATTTCAAAAATACGAAATATCATAATTTACTATTTGAGAATGAAATAAATTCATTGTTTTACTTCTGGTCAAAGACTACAATGATAAAAAATGGGGAAGGGTTTAGTATCAAAGAAACGTTTCCTTTGAAAAAGCAGAAAAGATTCATTTAATTAAGGAGGAATTTTAAAACTCAGACAAGACGAAAATTCTTCTGCCTGAAAGCAGGTATGCAAATAACATTCACGATAAAATGATATTCATGATGATAATAACTAAGTAAATATCTAAGTATACATCTGGTTCATATATATATATATATATATATATATATGTATTACATTTACATTTTTATGAATGAGTATCACATTAAAATATTTTGGAGGACATTTACTGATATTCACTTGATCTTTGGGAATTTTTTTGCAGTTATGTTCAGTCTCGTATAGTAAATTATTTTATCATAGGAATGCTTTGTCATATGTTCAATTTACTGAATTTTATTTCATTATTTTGCTTGAGTTTTTACTATATCTTTTTAATATTATATTATAATGTTCCAAATACTCTTGCTATAATAGATGTACCTGTATCTTTTCACTTTTTATCCCATGACTATAATAGTGTTATTCTGTTAGTAATGCATATATTAGCTGTTTCCCTACAAGGACATATTTGGCATTCATTGACAAAGTGGCTAGTACTGTTTTCAGCTGTAATTCATAAGATATTTCTTTTAAAACAATTTTAATAGGTTTTTCATGTCCAGTAGCTGTTAACACTCTTTCCACCACAGATGCTGGTTTCGTTACAAACCTTTTATTTGAAGTAGTGTAGAATGTCAATGCTTGCATTAATTTATGACCAGTGACAGTCCTTTTAGTTCTAATTTGCAAAGATTTTTATAGTAAAATTATTCATAAAGCATTGCAATATGTATATAATAATCGAGAAGTGACAACTCCACATTGCTAACTGAGCACCAGGACGGCTCAAGACTGAGACAACTCAGCACCAGAAAAACATAACATTTTTATAACTGAATAAAAGTAATTTATTAAGGATTAAAACCTTAATTAGTGAATATTTTTCATGAAATAAGGCATTTGCAAAGGCATTATGTAAAATATGAACTAGTTTTGGTTTTTAATTATTTTTAATAAAGTAAATTATAAAGTAATTCATTTTTCATAAAGCAATTTGACATATAAAAAATAATTTAATGAAACACTCTTGTTTTAATCATTTTTTAATAAAATGAATTGAAAAATGCAAAACAAAATGAAGCAGTTTTTTAGTTTTAATTATTTTATAATAAAGTAAATTGTAATGTAATCTATTTTTTAATAAAGTAAATCAACATTCTAAAATATTTTTATGAAAAAAATAGTTTAATAATTTACGATTTATTATATTAAAAATAATTAAAAAAAAAAACTGGTACATATTTTACATAATGCCTTTTCAAATACCTTATTTCATGAGAAATATTTACTTATTAAGGTTTTATTCACTTATAAAAAATGTTATGTATTTTTGGTGTTGCATTGTCTCAGTCCCGAGTTGTCCTGGCACTCATTCAGCTGTGTTGAGTTGTCCTGCACCCTAAAATAATAGCCTCTATTCTGTTAGTAATGCTGACTTAAATTCCTGGCCACTGACAAGGCCCACAGTTAACAAATTCCTTCCTATAATTCTTATACAGCCCAACCTCTTTTATCTGACACTCCATGGTCTGAAAACTTCCATGGCAGGTACTTTTTGAATCAGTCACCATTAGTTTGTTGTGCAGGTATGCAGTCAGGGTCATAGGTCGTTTACAACTTTCTGCAGCAGAGTGTTTTGGTGACTGTCTTGCTCATTTCTTACATATAGCTGCATATCTACCCATACAGGATGGCACCCAAGAGAGCAGATTTAGGTTTGTGGTTTTATATTGCATGTAAAAATAAAAACTTTGTTAGATAGCATTAATTATTGTACAGTACATACACTATTATTTCCTGTTTAAACTATAGGTTCCCTATAGACCTACTACAGTATAATAAGTATAGATTATTTGTTGGTTTTAGGCTTTGTTTTAGCCTTTGTATTGCATGAAATAACCTTGTTTGGAAGCATTAATTACTGTTTTATTTCCTGTTTAAAACTTTGTTCTACCTTTGATAGTACCGCGATATATATATATATATATATATATATATATAGCTGTCGCCCCCACCCTTTTTAGATGTGCCAATAGTTTAGTTATGGATTCTTTATCCATTTTTTAATTTTAATAATTAGACTTTTAATATGGACAGTGTAAGGGAAACAATTAGGTAAGGGCCCTTTTCCATTAGAAACTCCCACAATTCACTGCAACTTCCGCCCAAGCAAGTACCAGTGGAAAGAATTGGAGGGAGTTTTGTTTTGTCACAAATTAGAACTTAGTTGCCCTTATTACTGGTTACGGCGCACGGGTAAATATGTTCTCTTTAACTTTCCCGTGAAATTAGTGGACTTATTAAGACCCCTTTTTGTAAAAATAATTTACGTTATGTTTTAAAACCCTTTTTGTATTTCAGTATTTCACGGTGATTTGAAGCTATAAATAAAATTCAAGCTCAAACATCAGTCGAGACTCGTGTTTTAATTTAGGACCAGAAAAAGCAATAAGGAGCCGCTACAATATATATATATATATATATATATATATATATATATATATGGAATGCACTGGCAAGACTATATTTACATAGTTTTTTTTTATGGGCAATTTCTGTCATTCAACATTTTCAATGGTCTGAAGGTGGCATGATCCCATAGGTGCTGGATTAAAAAGGTCAGACTTTAGTATAAGGTTACAAATTTGTAAACTTCTGAATCATCAATATTTCAAAGCTATCAAAAATTTTTTTTTTTTTAGGGCAGTTGTACTTTAATAGAGCCACAAATCCATATCTACCTAAGGAGAATTTTTCTAACTTTATTGCTATTGCTTCCTGAAGAATCAACATGGCTGATGCTAACCTCCAGGTGAGCAACTCTCTGTGCTTTCTTGGGCTGACATTTTCTCCTGACATGAAGTGGAGTTGATTATATTGAATGAATTGCTAGGTCTACTACTAGGAAAGTTGGTGCACTGTGTTGTGCCAGACAATTTTCCTCATCTGAATCTGCGTCCTGGGTATGATGATAAACTACACCCGCATCTTGGGTAAGACGATAAACTATGTCCAACAGCAAGGCCTCTAATAATATGTTTTTGAAAAAATAATGTTGCCAGCTATATGTTTTTGAAAAGATAATGTTGCCAGCTCTACGTTTTTGAAAAAATAATATTACCAGCTATACGTTTTTTTTTTTTAAAGAATAGTGTTGCTGGCTATACATTTTTGAAAAAATAATATTACCAGCTATACATTTTTGAAAAAATATATAATTTTAAAATTTGAATGGATTTGGGACAAGCTAGGACATTCGTGTCCTAAAAAAATGTAGTTTCAAAACGAAAGTTTTTCCCTTGACACCACTATCATTTTAATAATAAAGGGTGCAGTTCAAAATTCCATGTAAACTAGCCAGACTGATATACACCTGAGGAACGCTGGGGGTCACATCTGCCTGTAATAACAACAACAAAGATGAGGACAGTAGTCTGAATATAAATAGTGTAGATAAAATATTGTCAATTTTTTTTTTTTAGTAAACCTTACATTAATAGTAATAAGAAATTTTGTTCATGTTTTGGGTATGAAAATAGTCATCAGATATAGACTTCGAAAGGTTGTAATGCATTTCTTTAAATAGGGTAATTGGAACTTACTTTGTCATTATGACTTGCCGCCTCCATGCTTTTGTGTTCAGAGCTTTCTGACTAGACTGACTGCAACCCAAAGCTAGAGAACCCTGTCTCCCTTGCTATTTAACCCTCTGAGGGCGGGTCAAAATAAATGGATTTATGCCTTTTCAAGTTCCATTTTCAAAACAGTTCTTCACTTTTGCTGTCTCCTGCACAACCATGCTGAAACTGTAGCAGGAATCATTTAAGGTTCTTTAAAGTTTTAGATTTGAGATTCTTAAACTACTCATAAAGAAGAAAAATTGTCACAGTAAAATTACACAAAACTGTTTTTTCTTCACAATTGGCTTAACTTTAGATTTTAAAAACACAAAGTATTTATTCACTCACTGTGTGCATAGCATAAGACTATCTCCCACAAACCAGCATATCTGCCATTGTTTTTTGTACTTTTTTGAAAATTGGCTCTCATCTTAAATCAGTTACCAATTACAGTGACTATGCAGAAAGTTGGGAAAAATAAGCCATAAAAGTATAGCCAAAAATAAGCAAAGTAGTAAATAGAAAAAAAAACTATTAACAGAAAGTCTAAACAAATAATCTACAGTGTTCTTGTATGTTTATAAGAAGTAAAACCTGAAATGATAACAGTTTATTAGGGTTTTCTAAGTCTTGTGAAATCAGTTTCTTTAAGATAAAATAATTCTGTAACCATCATTATCTGATAACCAATTTCTGGCTTGTTTCTTTTGATAACCAAATATTCCAGAGCTCAAATCCATAAGACAAAGTTTAACGATATTGCATTTAAAGTAATGACAAGTCCTAACTAAAATGTGATATATAATGTTGTATCTCAATGGAATAAAAGATCAAGCTGATTGATAAAAAAAGTATTTCTTGTTCTTTGATTTTGTTTTATTTCTTTTCTTATAATTTACGAGAATTAGGATGAGCTTTCTTGCCTATCGGATATAATACCAAGAAATCTTACTTAACCAGAAAAAAAAAGAAATAAACGTCACTAAGCAGTAGAAAAGATATATAACATCACTTGCTCTTCTCTGTACATACTCAGACAAACAGACACATATGAGAATTTACAGAAAAGTTCTTGGCCTTAACTACTTCCCAAAATTTGGCCAAATATCAGATTTTTTTATTTGTACTTCTTGGTTGGACAAAGAACTTAGCACCTTTTTGTCAAAAGCATTATAACATATCCATAGATTAAGAAAAAACAAAAAAACTATGTATGTATACTGTAACTAAGATCTGCTCAGCATAGTTGCAGTATAAACTACAGGTGGGCTTTGTGGGTTTTCAGCAAACATAAATGCGCCTGAGCGAGCGTCTGCAACAGGGATTGGTTAACTGCCCTAGTAGACAGGTATCCTTGAATATGAGTGGCAAGCTATTATTTTTTTTATTATACATACATATATGTTATTATTTACATTATTCAGACTATTGTCCTCATCTTTGTCGCCATATTTATTACAACGTTTCAGTGGTTGGAATGTCGAACTGAACACTTTATTTCGCTCACTGGGGTAGACTGTTCTAGTTCCACGTGCCATGTTTAATGGATGTCCACTCACTCTAAAGCAAATAAATAAAAATATATATTATATTTTCATCTACATTTTCACCACAGTTCATTTTATGTCCTATATCTCTGATAAAAGAAAACACCAAGAATCTCCTACCACTGAATCATATCCCCATCAAAACTGGAAAGAGCAATAACAGCTACTGGACTTGAGAAAACTTTTTTTCTAAAAAATGTGTTTTAAGAGAATAATTTTATAAATTTTAACTGAAAACAGTATTGGTTGCTTGTTCAATGAATGCCAAATGTTTCCTTATAAGGAAACAACTAATTTTATTGTTACTATACTTTACCACATTTCATCACATAACAAATAAGTATCACATAACATATATCTGTCTATATTTCTGAGATGAGGTATTATGTACATTATTTATATTATTTGGACTATTGTCCTCATCTTTGTCGCCATATTTATTACAACGTTTCGGCCGTTGTACGCTCCAGCCTTCTTCAGGTGGTTGGAATGTCGAACTGAACCCTTTATTTCACTCACTGGGGTAGACTGTTCTAGTTCCACATGCCATGTTTAATTAGTTATCTCCTGTTAATTTCCCTCTGAAAGTTCTCTACTGCCTTAACTGGGTATTGAACTCACACTCTTTGGGTCCTGTCACTTGATCTAACTAACACCTTTATCCACTGTGCCATGTATCCTTGAGGACATTGGTGTATAAATTATAAACCTAATGTCTTCAGCATCATTTTTTACCAGTGCACATATTGCAATTTTTGCTGTTATCATTTCATGTTTTTGCCAGACCTCATATTGCAATTTTTTTATTATTATCGCTTTTCTCTGGCACTCCTTATTACTGGTTCCCATATTGTATTCATTTCTATGCTTGGTTGGCTCAGGAGAATTTGTGGCCAAGCATATGTGCTGATTCCTTCAGTTTACGAATTTTCCAATGGTGTTCTTTGTCTATGATCTCAACCTGATCCTACAGAGGGCAGTGATCTCCCTTCTCTCTCTATATGTGGTCAGCCATGCCTGATATTTCCACTTCCCCCTCGTGTTACAGCTTTCTGGTGTTCTTGAAGCCTTACCTTAAGGGGGCAGCCTGTCTCCCTTTTATATTTCTTTCCACAGCTGCACGGGATAGCGTACACACAGACTATAATCATGTTCTCCTCTATGGGGGGGGGGTCTTACTCAGGAGAGATATCTGCGAAGTGTCGTCAAGATTTTGAAGTTTGTCCTGATCTTATATGGACTGCAGATCCTTTGTATTTTCTCTAACCCCTTCACATAAGGCAGGCAGACTGTTTTCTGAGTGTTGTTTTCCTTTTCTTGTATCCGCTGTCATGTACCCAGGGTAGATGTTTTGTTGTTGTCGGGTACTACTTATACTGACCAATTCTTTGTCTAATGTCTCTGGGTTGCCACTTATGGAAAATTTGTAATCTTAAGGAATCAGCACATATACTTGGCCACAAAAATCTCCTGAGCTGACCAAACATAGAAATGAATACAATATGGGAACCAGTAATAAGGAGTGCCAGAGAAAAGCGATAATAACAACAAAAATTGCAATATGAGCTCTGGCAAAAACATAAAATGATAACAGTAAAAATTGTAATATAAGCATTGGTAAAAAATGATGCTGAAGACATTAGGTTTATAATACCCAGAAATTCATACACAGATGCACTCAAGTGGCACAGTGGATAAAGGTATTAGTTAGATCCAGTGACAGGACCCAAAGAGTGTGAGTTCAATACCCAGTTAAGGCAGTAGAGAACTTTCAGAGGGAAATTAACAGGAGATAACTGATAACTGATATCCATTAAATATGGCACATGGAACAATCTACCCCAGTTCGACCACCTAAATACAGACGAAATGTTGTAATAAATATGGTGACAAAGATGAGGACTATATATTGAATAATGTAAATAATGTACATAATACCTCATCTCAGAAATATAGACAGATATATGTTATGTGATACTTATTTGTTATGTGATGAATTGTGGTAAAGTACAGTAACAATAAAATTAACTGATTCCTTATAAGGAAACATTTGGCATTCATTGAACAAGCAACCAATACTGTTTTCAGTTAAAATTTATAAAATTATTCTCTTAAAACACATTTTTTAGGAAAACAGGTTTCTCAAGTCCAGTAGCTGTTATTGCTCTTTCCAGTTTTGATGGGGATATGGTAGGAGATTCTTGGTGTTTTCTTTTATCAGAGATATAGGACATAAAATTAACTGTGGTGAAAACGTAGATGCAAATATAATATATATTTTTATTTATTTGCTTTAGAGTGAGTCCTTTGATATTCAATGCCACAAAAGTGTTCATTTATAAGGTGGATATTAGTCGTAGTTTGGAGAAAGTCTGGTTTTGAAGTCAGACTGTACTAGGGGGTGCAGTAATATTAGAAATGGGTAAATCTACTATGGTTTTCTCAGTCTGAAGAGAGGTAGAAATATCATTAGCTGATCTGACCTATGACCTATTAACTACTTTTTCCCATGTTATGCATAGCTGGTTTCTTCCAGCTACTGCATTTTTTGTCATCACTCTCACCATCCCTTCTTTTGTCTAGCTCAGAGATGAGAGCTTGTATCTTTTTAACTAGGCTTTGGGACTCTGGCGTGAACATTGGTTTTGGCTAACATCAGAAGTCTTTGTGTTAAACTTTTTGATTGGACAAAATTATTTTGCTTCCCAATGTTCCCTTCTTTTTCATTTCCTTTTATAATGGAAGTTATGCATGGAGCCTCCCTGATTTTTGGTAGTTTTTAGTCATAAATTAATAAAACTTCAAACATTTTTTGTCTGGATTCAGTCTTTTCTTCTTTCTTTTTTTATTTGAGGGTTATCTTCTTATTAGCTGAGAGAAGTATAGAAAGAGAAAAAGAAAGTGATAAATGTTTTAAAGGAAAGTGCAAATGCCTTATTTTAATTTCAATCCTTTTTATTTTTTTGTTTACCTATGTTATTTTTATATTTTATTTTATTTTGACTCACTACAGGAGTTTCCTTCTGAACCTTATATTTGATATGGTGTGGAATGTCTCTCCAAGGCAGACATCATTAACCACAAGAGGAGTCATATTGGTAGACACTTGATAAGTTATGTCAGTACTATGTTGGAAATATCTTAAGATGCATGTTGTTTCAAAAAACCTGCAGAAACCACCCTGGTCTTACTTGTCACATGATTTACATTTGGACAACCTTTTAAACTGTCTGGTAATACACAGGACCATAACTGGCCATAATATTGATTTTACAAATGTGACTCTAATTAAAAAAGAACATAACTCTTTATATTGAAAGTACTTTTGAGGGATTACTAATAAATATTAGTAATATAAACATACATCAAAAACACTATAGTACTTCACCAAACTTTATTGAGTCCATTTTTAAAGAATGTATGTTTATCTAAAACAAACAGTGTGTACATAAAAAATGTTCCTAAATCAACATGTGAAAAACTACCAAGTATAATGTCTACTAGGCATACACACACACACAAACATATGAATATACATTATCATCTGAATCCCACATAGACAAATTAGAATTATTATACACTTACATGTATATAGCAATATTTGCAGTTTTTCAGTTAAGCTTGGAATCTGTTAAGTTCTTGGAACTAAGAAAGGATATTTTTTCTCTCCTTGAATTCGGAACACCATAAATTATACTAATGTTTGTTTAACAAGACATATGTCCATAAAACCTGATTAACCAATGAAAATCAACAACACAAAAATACCAGAATGTCTTTCTTCTTTTTATCCATATCTCATTCACTTAATAAAAGTGAAACATGTTAGATTGATAAATGTTTCCTATTTGTTCTTTATCTTATCATATATATATATATATATATATATAAAATGTGTTTCATACACACACAAATGTTTTATATGAAACTGTGTGTATATATAATATATATATATATATATATATATATAATATATATATATATATATAATATATATATATATATATATAATATATATATATATATATATAATATATATATATATATATAGAGAGAGAGAGAGAGGGGGTTGAAAAATTCTCAAACTGGCCCACTTCCCAAAATCTAACCAAATGACCCAACACTAGATTTTGGGGTGCGAAGGGCTTCTTGGTTATACCATGAACTTTTCAGCACCCTCACATAGATCAATCCAGAGTTTTACACACACACACAAACACACTCTCACTCTCTCTCTCATAAAAGAGTGAGAGAGGGAGAGAGAGATTATTAGAGAAAGAGATAAACATTTATACTGGTGGAGGAAGTAATTCTTTCCAACCAAACCTAATAATTATTTGTTGCACTGTTCTTTGTCATTGTCACATTCAACTTTTTCAGAAACACTAGCAATTATCTCCCTTGCCTCACCAGACCTGGTCAGTTGACCTCTTTCCAAAACTGTTATTGTTGACCAGACAACTATGGGTTTTTTTATTTTTATTTTTTTCTTCTATTCTCTCTCTAGGCTACTGTTTGATACTGTTGTCCTGTTTTGTCCATCTTCATTCCTTAGTTCCTATCTCAACACCTGTTTTCCTTTATAGTGCCAGAATTACCAGAAAATGTTTATCTCCACTACTAAAGTTTTCTTGTCTTTTGTCTTCAGTTTTTATGTTGAATATACTTTTTTTTATATATGCTATATACTTTTTATGTGTTTTTATTTATCTTTGATATAAGTACTAGAATGAGGAACCTGTACTAGCATCTACAATATGTTTTGTAGTTTTATGATTAAGAATAATATGTGTTTAAGATGAACATCTACAATTTTGCTTTCACAATCCAACTTTGACTTCCAAATTTCATCATTTACTTGTCAGACTTCATTTTGTTTCTATTAACTTAATCTCATCAAGGCCAGAAAAATGTTTTGAATATCCACCATTTTGATTTCACAATTAATCTGTGCCTTATGCATTTTAATTAAAACCAAAGAATCTAGTGTAATAGTCAACAAAAATATTCACTGCTTCTGTAATAAAAGAACCTTATCATATATAAATATTATAAACTACTTTATTATTTTTCAGATGTGTGGTCTCATCTAGTAGAATGACTAAATACACCTTAGACATCTTTAGTTTTGTTTATTGAAACCACACTTGTTTGAAATGCTGATCAAACAAAAAATGAGAGGTTGAAGTAGGGAAGAAGTTTTTTGTTTTTTTCTTCAATCAAACAAGAAACTACCTCCAACCATAGGTCAGAAGCATAATCTGACACCTACATTTGATAATTCTTTTTCTGTAGAAACTACAATAATTTAAATATCTGGGAAGTATTTTAAAGCAGGTTGAAATGTGCAACACCAAAATCTGAACGTGCATTGGTATAGTGAAAGATGCCTTCCAAAAGCTAAGCAAAGTATTAAGAAACAGGAAAATTTCATTAGAAACAAAGAAAAGAGTACTGAACAGTTATGTAATGTCAGTCCTCCTATATGGCAATGTATGCAGGACAATCTCCCCACAGAAGAAAAAAAGACTGAAAGCAACAGAAATGTGGTTTTACTGAAGGGTGTGGAGAATACCATGGCCATGGACATGTGACTAATGACAAAGTTTTAGAGAAAATGAAAAGAAAAAGTGACTTATACTTAACATCAGAAAGAGATAGTTGAAATTTCTAGAGCAAATAATGTGGGAAGAGGACTTTGAAAATTTGACACTCAACGGATATTGAAGGCAAGAAGGAAAGAGAAAAACAGCTCATAACCTACCTAACGAGCATGTGTATATGGATGGGAGAATAGGGTTTAGGAGAGATAGAAAAATACTTTACTAAGCGCTACAAAGGACACAAAGTTGTGGGAAGAGCCACGATTGCCCACATCCTGAAAGTACATCAATGAAGAAGTCATTTTTATACATTTTATGGTCAGACATATGTAGTCATACATACACACAAATCATGCAAACCTGGTTATATAGTCTGCTCTTATTTGATGTGTTACTTCAATGCATAACACCATAACCTTTTGAGGTAAAGCCATGCTGTTGGATACCATACTTCTATTTTCCCAATGTAGGATACTTAATAACAAAAAGAAGAATTTAAATGTAATTTGTTAAACTATATACCCAAACACATTTAAAAAATAATTTAAAAGTTTAAAATTTCAGTATCCCCTCTCCTTCATACACATATGTAATCATATCATTGTAAACATCACTTTAGTCTGATGGACAAAATATGTTGCATGAAAACGTTTTTCCAGTTTGTCATTGAATATATTGCTGTTATATATTATACATAAAATTTAATCTAGAATATTTTCCAACTGTGACATGTATATTCATATTACATAGCCAGCTAAAATATATTCATTGTTAACATTTTAGGAACTTTAAATAAAATTTACAAGACAGGCATTAGGATATAAAACTATAAGTTATTGTTCATGTTTTCCCCCAAGTCATTTCAACTGAAACAAGGTGATAATGTCAAGGGGCTACTGGGAGTGGAAGAGGATGAGAAAACTTCAGTGAGGAGAAAGGAAAATAAAAGAACAGGTTTCCTTAAGACAGAAGATGGCAATTAATATTGCATTTAAATTCTGGAAGATTGTAAGTGGCAGGGAATCATGAAACTGAAAGAGAGTTCCACAGACGAGAAGTGCAAGAAAAGAAACTATTAGAATATAACTTAAGGTTGCATCTAGCTATTTCAGCAATAAAGCAATGAAACCTAGTAGCCAATATAGTTGTACCCATAAATTCACACAGTCAAGGTACCAAGGAGAACAACTAGAACATTAGAACAACTGCCATAAAAATATTAGAACAACTGCCATAAAAATATTTATAGAAAGGACAGAGGGAAGCCATGTCATGGCAGTGGGAAAGCAACTGAAGTTGAGATGCCAAGTCAGGATCGATAACATTGCAGATTCTTCTTTGGATTTTGCCAAGAATCTTGCACCAGACAACATATGGCAACAATATTTAATACATGGTTGAATGGTAGATTTATAAACGTGTAAGTTGGATTCTGAGGAGAAAAATTGTTTGGCATGATATAGTGGACCAAACTTCTTAGCAGTAGAACTAGCAATTGATTTAATATAATCACGCTAATTCATGTCAGCAACAAAAACATGAAACCAAGAAGGCATAACAAGTCACTCTCCTGGAGATTAGCATCAGCCATGCTGATGGAGGAAATAATGGTTCTCTGGTGAAATTTCTGTGTATTTCTACCACCACATATAAATTAAGTATAAAGTGTTGCGAAGTATAATTGTTATATAAATTGGTCAATGTTATATTGCTCACACATATCAGTTTGGTGTATTGCACTCAATGTGAATACTACTGCTGATACTACTAAAAACATTTATTTCACTATCATGTCCCATCATCTAACAACAGAATAATAGGACCATGAATATTACTGATTTGCCCAGTTTTCACTTCGTTTTTATAGTCCCAAAGTGCCTCTTATGGGTGATGAATTATTTTCCATTCTGCAATCTCTTTCCCATAGACATAATCTCACAAGATTCTCACTGCTCTATCACTATTTTCATGGAAAGTGTTCAGATGTACTACATTCTTTAGTACCATTGGTTTACTCTTCAAAGCTAATACCTGCCATGCCATGCACATTGTAGCAAACCATTCTCATTACCTTTGTATTCCATTGGTGAGATGTAATTTCCACTTGAGCAGCTTCTTCTCACTTCTTTATGCAACTTACTCCCGAGAGGATGATTCCCCAATCACTACAATCTTAACATATTCAAGTTTAGGGTAAACACTTATTTCCTCCACATATCCCCATAAACTGTGCCTCTTGTCTCTTACTCTGCAACCCTCTACCTCCAGTAGCTCTTGGGCCTTGTACTGGTTGAATATTATTGTAAAAAAGAAAAGAAAATAGAAAACTGAATTATCTGCCCTTAATTCAGCTATGTACAATTCAAAGGGTAAGAAATGAATCATATGACAGTCTAACCAGAGTTACATAATGTTGGCCACCTTACATTCTTAGAGCAAAATTTTCCTCCCATTTTCTCTCACCTTTTATGCTAAGGCCACATTACTTATGCAATGCATGACCAATTCAACTATCAAGTAATAATTTACTTTTCTTTTCATGCATATTCAGTTTACTGCATGAACAGACTATTGTCACATTCAATTTCTATAAACGTGTAGATAATGTATTCTCTCTCCTCCATATATACATGTCCCTGTCTATTTTCATCCATGGACAAAGTTTTACCATATCATAGAAATGGTAGTACTTACATTGAAGTGATAAAGTAAATTACTCTATTAGCTGTTCCTATAATATATTAAACTTTTTAATATAGAAGCAAAGTGTAAGATAAGAAGAAATTAAGGTATGAAGACTGTTGACAAAATACTGTAGTCACTGTCATCAAATTCTTGTGTCACTGTCAATGAGAATTCTTGTGTCACTGTCAATTTGTCACTGTCAAATTCTTGTGTCACTGTTGATGAGAGAATGTGTATCTCATTTCCACTTATCAATGAATATGGCTACACATCTCTCATTTACAGAGACACAAAGCTAATGGCAAAGGTAATCACCTAAATCTACATGTCAACAGGAATTAGTTCTGCCATACCAACTGCTAATGGACTACAGGAGTTGATAGCAAAATTTCCTACTATGACCATTCCTTTAAAACACACAGATGAAATTTGTGACATTGCTAAACAACAACTGGACCCCCTAAACATTATATCACAACAACTGGACCCCCTAAACATTACATCACAACAACTGGACCCCCTAAACATTACATCACAACAACTGGACCCCCTACACATGCATCACTATGCAGACTGCATCCAGAAAAATACAAAATAGCAAAGGACTAATTTCAACATATGTTGCAATTAGGCATCATACGCTCTTCAAGTTGCCTATCCTCATCTCTGCTACACATGGTTCTGAAACCACACACTGGTGCATGGCAACCTAGTGGGGCTTTAGGAATCTCAACATGAAAACAGTTCCAGATAGATATCCAATCCTACACTTACATGATTTTGTCATGCATTTACAGGGAATGACAGTTTTCACAAAACTAGACCTGTTTAAAGCATACTGCCAAATTCCAGTAGCAGAGGAAAAAACAAAAATGTCAATTACCACTCCTTTTGGGCTTTATGAGTTCATGAGGATGACATTTGGGTTATGAAATGCCATCCAAATTTTTCAGAGGATTACCTTTCATTTTTGCATATGTCGATGACATTCTTATTGCTAGTCATGATAGTAAGGAACGTTAAGACCATATACAACAAGTTTTCAAGAGACTAGCACATTTTGTTTTAAGATCAATGTAAGCAAATGTGAATTTGCTATTTCTAAATTAAAACTTCTTGTGCCATGTGATCAATGAACATGGGAATACACCTAGACTGCAGGGTTTTTGTTAATGTTCAAGCAGTGGCACCATGCATTAAAACCACCTCTACAGTAGCTCAAAAGAATCCCTGTTTGTGGTTGTCTGGTAGATCAGATTTCAACATTCATTGTTGGCTTTATCTTGCATCCAAAAATTTCATTTCTTCTTTGCTGATCATTTCCTAATTGCAGATTCAGGACTAGAAACATACATTTTCACCAAAACCTGCTCTCATTATCCATTCTCCATCATCATTTGACTTTGCAAGATTTGGTTAGAGGTGAAAGAAAATCAGAGTAGAAGAAAATGCTGATAGCGTGAATTTGTTTAAGGCGGACCTGGACTTGCCAGGAAGTTACCCACACACTTGATTTTATTTCCGTCCTCTGCAGCACATATGAAATGAGACTTGCAGAATCCATTTATGAAACTTCAATGGATTGCTACTGACTCTGTCATAATTTTGAGTGCTGCCTTCTGTAGCATGTTTGTCATGTATACCCCTCTTCATCCACTGGTTCAACTGTTGTAATTGGCATCTGTTTGTTCCACTCTTGGGGTCTTTCCAGATTACATCCATTTTATTCGAGGCTGCTCAAGCTTTAGTTATGTGAATTTTTATATTCTTTTCAGTAGACTTTATTTTGTTTCCTTGGTATATAAAAGATTCAACAGATTTTATTGATTTTCCCAAGACACTTTGTATTGAGCCGTAACAAAATTTTCCTGTTTCTTAATACTTTGTTTAGCGTTTGAAATACTCTTTTGTCATTCCAGTGTACTTTCAGATTTCATTGTTACATTTGCTGTTGTCTCTTAATAAACATTTCCTAAAATTAAAAAAAATCTTTATGAAATCTAATATGGTTCAATCTGAGGAAAGTAATTTTACTGATTTGAGTATTATTGATATTTTCAAAGAGAAACTTTTATACTCAGGTAATATGAGAATATATTTGTAAGAAAATTTTGTTCAGCTAGTCATCCAAATTATAAAAGTGTGCTTGATTTAAATGTTAGCATCTCAGGATATGTAATTAATTTAAATGAATTTTTTCTTGAACATTCTGCTGAGATATAATAATACTTATTTGGACATATGTTTCATCCTGCCTCCTTATCCATGAAAACCAACCACTTTTTCAGATATCTTCATTGTTAAAAATGTAAGAAGAATGCCAAGAGGTATGGTGTTAAGTTAAAATGTCTGTACACAAGATAAATTACAACTCCTTAATTTACTGTCTCTTCATCTGACAAGATTCCATGCTTGAGGTGACAGAAATCCGAAAATAAACCAAAGTGGTTTCAAATTATAACACCATTAGTTCTCTACTGCAGAACCGCTCAGAAATGTGAACACATGCACTCTCATTAACATGCACACTCATATATACTATTTTAAAACTATCTTCTTGTAAAATGTATGTATGCATGTATGTATAAGTGGTGGGGGTGATCGTGCTGAAAAGTTCTTGGACCAATTCATTTCTCAGAATATGACAAAAATGACCAATGAAATTTAAGCAGAAGGTATTCTTGGTTACTGTCACCCCCCCACACACATATATATATAGTGAGAAACAATGTGGCCTGTCTGTCTGTCTCTGTCTCTGTCTCTCTGTCTCTCTCTCTCTCTCTATATATATATATATAGTATGCTATATTTATAGGTTAGATTGTTCAATATAAGGGATAGAGTGTATATAATTATAAAACTGCACATTGAGGTCAACACCCAGTGCCAACTGTCTGTTTCATGCTTAAATGCAACCTTCAGGCCATATATATATATATATATATATATATATATATATATATATATATATAACTTTAAACTTCATTATAGTGGACACATTGTATTTCAAGTAGCTGTCCCATTTTATTTATTAAACTGTCTGTATTATATCTATTTGTCTGAAAACATACTTAATACATGCTGTTTAATAAATAAAAATGGGCCACATCTATTTCAAATATAATGTGTTCACTATATTAACTTTTAAAGTAGCAAAAATATTTGAATAAAAATAAATCCATTTTTGCTATTGTCCTTATCTTTGTTGTTGTTATCACAACATTTTCGCCATTGGCTCTCAGGCCTTCATGAGATGTATATCAACTCGGGTAACCAACAGGGAATTCTGCATTGAAACCTTTATTAAATCTATGGGGGTAGACACTTTTCATCCCATTGCTCATGTCTGGGGATATGAACTAGTTCTTATTTTAATACTGCTAAGTCATTGCTCATCCATTTCAACTGAGTCTCAGTACACACTCCCTGTTCAGGGTTTGAATTATTATGTCACTAAATTTACAAATTCAGACTTTAATCCACTAGACTATCAGGACAGATTCTTACCATTCAACAAATCTTGGAAGGCATCTAATCCAAAAACCTTCCAGCCACCCTCCTGTTTGTTGACTTCTCAAAGGCATTTGACTCCATTCACCGTAGGAAGATGAAAGAAATACTACTTGTATATGGGATACCTCAGGAAACTGTAGATGCCATCATGATACTGTATCAGAACACCTATTCCATGGTATGCTCATCTGATGGAGACACAATTTTTTTATATTATTTCAAAAGCCCTTCAAGGAGACACACTTGCATCTTTTCTCTTCATCATCTGTCTTGACTATGTGCTGAGAAAAGTCCTAGATAAGAACTTGCAGCTTCACTTTCACTGAACGAAAAAACAGACACTATCTAGGTGAGAAGAACACTGATGCTGGCTATGCTGATGACCTAGCGATACTGGCTGACCATCTAAAAGATGCAACATCACTCCATTACAACATCAAAAATGTAGCCAAGGAGATTGGACTGTATGTCAATGCGGGTAAAACAGAGTTAATCTGCCTGAATCAAGATACATTGACAGGCATGAAACGTCTGAACAGAGAAAACATCAAGCAAGTAGATGACTACCTTGGAGTAGTCATTTTTATTTATTAAACAGCATGCATTAAATATTGTGTCCTCTGAGAATAATGTCATTACTGGGAAAAGCCTGGGGAATGCTTGATGAAATGGCCGAAATCTGGAGATCAAATTTACTGCACAAACAGAAGAGAAACTTTTTTAGAGCTACAGTAGAGTCCATCCTTGTATATGGTTCCTTAACCTGGACATTAACAGCCAAACTGGAAAAGAGGTTAGATGGTGCTTACACATGAATGCTTCATGCAACACTAAACAAATCCTGGGAAGTTCAACCAACAAAGAAAGAGCTCTCTGACAACATACCGCCCATTAGCAAATCAATACATCAACAAAGACTAAGATTTTTTGGTCATTGTTGGCGTTGCAAAGAAAATATCATTCCATGGAAAAAGAACACAAAGTTGACCAAAGATGTACATTGACCATTTGATATAAGACATGGGATGCAGACTGGGCAAGCTTTCAAAAGCAATGAATGTCAGAAATGGATGCTGTCAGTGTGTCATGGAATGCCAAGCTTGCTCGACCTCATGATGATATTGTCCTGTAGATGCAACCATGTGTTCTATTCTTATAGTTTCTTTTTTTGCACTTCTTGCCTGTGGAACTCCCTTCTAATTTCTTGCTTTCCTGACGCCTTCTTCTTCTATGTGCTGTGTCTCTTCAGCATGTTGGTGATCATGGCTCTCCACAATTTCCTGTCCATTTTTAGCTATTGATAAATTTGATCTCTCCCAAATCCTGTTCTGCCAACTGTTCAACCAAGTTCACCAGATAGGTTTTTTTCTATCCCTTTTGCCTTCAATCAGCATTGTGAGTATCAAATTTTCCAAGTCTTGTTTCCTCATTATGTGCCCTAGAAATTTCAATTATCTCTTTCTGATGTTATGTATAAGTGTCCTTTTTGTTTCCATTGTCACTATAACTTTGCTATTGCTATATTTAATTCATGGTATTCTCAGCATCCTTCTGTAGAATCACATTTCTATTGCTTCAAGTCTCTTCTTCATCTATGATGAGATTGTCCAGAATTCATTGTCATATAGGAGGACTACTGTTATATAACAGTCCAGTACATTTTCTTTGTTTTAAATTGTTGTACTTGTTTGATTTTGGTATTTCTAATTTGCATATTGGACTGTTCCTTTTGCTAACAACCATGCATTCCATCTTTTTGCAATAGTTGTTTAGTCATTTTTGCAGTTTTTGTAATTTCCTTTCTGTGCCTGCTATCAGCACTGTATCATCTGCATATATTATGTTGCTAAGATTGTGTCTGGCAATAATGAATTCTGGTAGGACTTCTAATTCTCTCAGAATCACCTCACTGTATAGGTTGAATAAGTCTGGTGAGAAGACACATCCTTGTCTTACGTGCCTTTCTATTTTTGTATATTTACTGAACTCATTTTCTATCCATGTGCAGGTGGTTTATTGTCAGTATAGGGTCTCAAATGTTCTAATATGCATCCCAAATATGTGAAGGTTATCTAGCACTTCAAACAGTTCTTTGTGATATACTTTATCAAACACTTTTGCATAATCTA
>OZ038487.1:51918218-51965718 GCA_964036315.1 Acanthosepion esculentum | reverse complement strand
GACTGTATGTAGTTGTTATTTGAATGCCTACATCTGCATGTGTGCATTTATGACAATAAAAGACAATTGGATTGCTCACTTCATCAACAATTTTTTCACCCCTGTCTGAATGTTTCATGCAAAATTTCCAAATCTTTATCAGGAGGTGGAAGGGGTGTGTGTCTTTGATTTTCGTCTTTTTTTTTTTTTTCAAATAAATAAAGAAAGAAAAGAAACCAATTCATTATTGCATTTTATTTCCATCCAGTAATTTCTCGTTATTCTTATTTGAAATGTCTTTATATTTTTCTGTCTTTCTTTGAATTTTCTATTTTTTTCTTTCTGTCTCATTCTAATCTTGTCCCACTCTCATCATTTACATATTTAATCTCTCCCAGCCTTCTCTTTTAACTTGTATATCTTTCTTTTTAACAATTTCTTTTTTTTCTTTCATTCATATCATTATCATACTATTTCTTCTTCTTTTTTTTTTTTTATAAATCTTCATTTTTTTTTTCATTTCTTTAATCTTCTGCTATCGTTTTTTTGTATTATTATTATTATTATTATTTTTTATTTTTTCATTTTCAGTGCAAACATATTTCTCATTTTTTATTTTTTATTTCTCTTCATAATGATTGAAAGTAAACCATTCTATATGTTTCCACTGGACCATTTACTCTGCTAATAAACTATTCCATGCCAACAGATTTACAAGATTTTCAGTAATTACCGGGCACTGTGAATCTATTATGTCTTCTAAATGTTCATAGATTCACAATATTCAGGCAATTTGAGAGGAAAAAGAGTCATAAAGAAGAAAAGTTGCCCTGAAGTGATTGAATAAAAAAACAAAAACATATGTGCATTTGTAAAAAATATACACTATATAAGTTAAGTAGATACAACAAATGCAGTAATGTTTAATGTGCAGGTATGGATTTTAGAAGAATGCCTGAGTGGCGGGGAGGATCAGTTTTTGGAGAGGTATTTTATATTTTTTCATTTTTATTTTATTTGTTTGTGTAACAAAATAAGATGAAGAGACTGGAGATAAAGGCTCTTGAACAGAGAGTGTGAGATGATGAGGGTTGGTGAGGTAGAGAAAATCGGGAATCAGGCACAAGTCTTTGATTTCTTCATGGTATAAGAGATATGAATGCGAGGAATAGAAGGGATAAAATAAAGAGGAAAAAAATTATAATTAAAGAAAGTAAAAGATATTGAATAAAAAACAAGTGACGAAAGGAAAACTTGTAAAATGGGCAAAAAGAAGGGGAAGGAAATATAGTTAAAAAAGAAGAGAATGAAGATAAAGAAGTGGTAGGAAAAAAGAAAGAGAAGGAAAAAGGAAGATAAAAGAAATAGAATAAGAATAAAGAGATGAAGATAAAGAGGTAGGAGAAAAAAAAAGAAGAGAATTAAGATAAAGGGGAGGAAGAAAGAAGAGAGTTAAGATAAAGAGGAGGAAAAAAGAAGAGAATGAAGATAGGGAAGTGGGAGGAAAAAGAAGATGAGAAACAAGAAAAATAGAAGGAATAGAATAAAGTTAAAAAAAGCATGAATGAAAAAAAGAAAGAATGAAGATAGAGAAATGAAAGGAATGAGATAAAGAGGGATTAAAAATGGGGCAGAATGAAGAAGGAAGAGACAAAAAGACAATGAAAAGTGTGGGGAAAAGGAAGGGAATGAAAATGAAAGGAAAAATGATTATCGTCAAGATGTAAAAAAGAATGGAAAAAAGGGAGATAATAAAAATAAGAAGAGGAAAGAAATATGAAAAACATTAAGATAAAGAGGAGTGGGAAGAGGAGAGAAAAGAAGTGAGAGAGAAGAATTAGGATTTCTGAGCAGTAACTTTTAGGGATTACTGTCAAGCAAGAAAATTTAGAACACAACAGTGGGGAAGTGGTGTAATGTTTTGGGATTATCTTATAGGGAGTAAAATTCTAGGTTACTTCAAGGTTGATCATGGATCAAGATAAATACAGAGAATTATTCTTATTGTATAGATTTATTTTTGTCAACTGGCTTAAATATTTGAGAAATCTTATTAAAGAAAATATGAACCCTCCAGTAGGATTCAAACCTGTGTCCTTCTATGCAGGTTTGAATCCTGCTGGAAGGCGCATCATTTTCATTAATAAAATTTCTGAAATATTCAGGCCAAAAAATGAAAATACTGTTTAAAATAAAGGGAGCATCTACACAAATATGGTTATTTACTAAAAATAACATTTACAGTGGTCTGTCAGATTGATAAATAAAAGCCATTACTTCTTGAGAAATTGCTGTATATCTGTGTGCATATATATTTACAGGGTGAGATTGGTAAATTGTCGCCATTTTATATTTTTATTTTTGTACATGCACGTTGTTTGTTTTTGATTTTGTTGACTGCACAGTATAGTAGGGTCAGTTGGGCACTGTCTGTGTGAAACAGAGCACCATGATGTAATTCACTCTGCCAGAAATTTGAAAATGGCATGTTGTACTGCTTGGCATTCACCTCAGAACTTCCAATATGAAAATTTTGGAGAGTTTGGGTGTCAATCTGAGGACAGTGCAGAGGATTCGGAAAGAGTTGAATGAGTCTAATGGTGACTATGAAATCATGGTAGCTCAGAAAACTCACTGATCGTTCTGATGAGAAAAGAACTCCTGAATTTGTTGGTGAGGGCCTCAGACTCAACACAGTGCCTTGAGGAGATAGTGCTGCCCTAGGTCAAGAGGCTGGCTGCTGGAAAATCCTATGTCTGGCAACAGGACTCTGCACCATTCCACACAAGCAGGAGAACACAGTCATGGCTGTCAGACAATTTCTGTGGCCACATCACCTCTTACATCTGGCTACCTAATTCTCCAGGGTTGCAGTTGAGCGAGAGATCAACAAAACTCCTTGTAACACCAAAGATGAACTGAAGGCAAGGATTATGGCAGCATTCACCAACTTAAACAAAAAGACTGCCCAGAAGAGTTGCAGCTTTAGTATTTCAAGATATTTCGGTGTCATTTTGGTAAATATATCTGTTAAAATGAGATGTCAGCGTTATTTTTATTTTGCCTAATTTAAACAACAATTTATCCATCGCACCCTGTTTAGCATACCATGAACAATATTTTTTATCCCATATATATATATATATATATATATATATATATATATATATATATATATATATATGGGTTAGGAAAGACTATGGTGACTTCTTTGATGGATTTCATCTTAACATCAAGAAACTGATTAGAGAGCTGAATAGGATCAGTATAAAAATAGATACAATATGTCTATATTATTCAATGAAACATGCTTGTATGATGATATGCTGCCTAAATATCTTCAAGTATGAATTGACTTCTCTGAGCTGCTCGTGTATTTCATATAAAGAAAAATGTTAAAATTCCCTTTCTTTCTGCCATGTGACAGTGGCTTAGGAGTAAGATATCTGACTGATGTCAAATCAGTTGGGTTTCAATCCCAGCTTGAACCAATCAAATGTCAAGCCACACTGAGGAGCTGTGATACGGCGAATCAGTCTGTCTGTGGATGACATATATAAACACACACACATACAGGGATGAGAAAAATATCTTCTATTTACCTCTTAATACCCACCAAAAAGCCCAGTATCAATAATAAAAACTTAAACAAAAATCGTTTATTAATTATCGGTTTCTGAAAAAAAATCTGATATTAACTACAGGTTTGTAAAAATACAGTCCCAGTATTAATTATTAGTTTATAAAAATATTTGATATTAATTATAGGCTTTTTTTAATCATTTCACCCCAAGCAAGGAAATAATGCCACTAATATTGCAAGGGGCCTGAAAAGAACAATAAAAGAACATTTTTCAGGAAGACATGATGGGAAAAAAACATTAATCATAGGTGTATGAGGAATTTGGTATTAGTTATTATGGTATAAGGAGTCTGAAATTAAATTTTTGGTGTATAAGAAATCTGGTATTAATTATAACTTTATAAAAAAATGATATTAATTGTAGGTTTATAAAAATCTATTATTATAGTGTTTCACTTCTAACACATCATCTCAAAAATGGTATGGTTGTCATTAATGGGTTAAAGAAAGATACAAAACCTATAGGTATTATTTTCATAATTAATTGTCAACCTAAACAAAGCCAAACCTGTAAATGGAAATTTTTGTACAGTGCCACTAAGCAAATTGCAAAACTTTAGCCAGTCATCTTACAGACCATTGATAATGTGTTGATTCCCTACCTCAATACTTACAGAGAATAACAACGGATGTAAGCAGCGTGTAATGAGTTTCTGTATTTTTGACAGCAATATGCATAACAAGCATTATTTCATGAGGATGTGATAATGGTAACAGTAATATTAACTGTTGCCTTATGAGGAAACATCTGGCATTCATTGACCATGCAGCCAGTGGTACCGTCTGTTGAAATTTATAAAATCTTTCTATTAAAACAGTTATTTAGGGAAATAATTTCCTTAAGTTCAGTAACTGTTATTGCTCTTTTCAGAATATTGTCTTCAGTTGCATTCATTGACCTACTGATACCACATTTCTTAAATGATTTAATAACTATATTACTAGTATCTAGTAGGAGTCATAGAAATATTTTCCTGCCATATTCTGTTATTCCATTCCTCTTTCAGTAAAGTCTTAAAGGTTTTCTGTGAGAAACATTTAACAGTTGCAGTTAAAACAGCCAGATATAATGGCCAATTGCGTTTTTCTCTCATCAGATTTTTTGTTTATTTTTTGTTTTCCTTCCATTAATATATTATTTATACCTTCATTGTAGAGTACACAAGGGAATTTTGACATTTTTTGGAGTAAAAAAATGATTTATTTGCACCAAAAAATGCAGTTCTAAACTTTGCTTGCTACAAGCCCTTTGTGTTGAATGTTTTTCACTTTCCATTGGTCAACAACTAAGGCTTTTGTAAAAACAAAGTTTGACAAATAAAGGAACAATAATAAACAACAAATGATAAGCAATATTGGATATAACAATTTAAAAATGGGCTGAATTTCTTACAAAAAGAATTGTCATTATTAATTTTTGTGCAGTTTTTCCTTTATCTTTGCAGAAATAAGGGAAAAATGAAAATGCCAAAAATTAATAACAATTTACAACTTGTAAATACAAAAACAATGGAAAGAAAAATAATAATAGATTTTTTTTCTTTTTTCTTTTCACTTATTTTTATCTCTTATTTATTTTTATTGTTCTTATGTATTTTCCATCAAAGCTCATTGGCATTTGGTATAAGCCTTGAGGTAAGTAAGAAGCTTGTCTGCTTGGGACAAGTATTGCTCACTAATTTAGTCCAGATTTGTTTGCCTATGAGAACTTTTTTTATTTTTTATGGAGTCCTTGCATTAGCAAAAAGAATATGGGAACATTAATCAGAACTGATGTTCATTCATTATTTAAAATAATCTTTTGCAGATATTTGCATTCAGATCAGTGTGTGTGTGTGTGTGTGCACGTGTGCATGTGTGTGTTTGTGCATGTATGTGCACATTAGAAATACTGAGAAAGAAAATCATATTTATTTATTGATCTTTATATGAGCTGACATGTCTAAAATATTGTATTGTGCAGCACATAAGACACACTTTAAAATTAGCCTGAAATATAATGGCTGGCCACTCGTATTCGAGGATACTCGTCTATTAGGGTAGCTAGCCAATCCCCATTGCAGACTCAGGCACATTTGTGCTTGCTCAAAACCCACAGAGCCCACATGTGGTTTATACTGCAACTATGCTGAGCAGACCATAAATTTTTCTGGGAGAGAGTGTGCTATCTAGTTTGATCAACAATTTGAACAAGATGATTGAGATGCTCAAGCCCTCAGCCATGATGACTTGTGGCTTCATGCTAGTACAGCTATCGATGCCCCCCCCAAGAATTCTGTCTACCCAATTTCACTCACGAGTCTTGGGTCAACCTGCGATATGTTTTCAGGCACTTTCCAAAGGTGCTGCACGCTGGGATCGACCTTGATCCAGTCCGATAATATCAGGAAGTTTCCTTGACAAATTGACCATGGTGAGATTCGAACCCAGGTTTCATGATCAGAATGTGAACGTTCTAACCACTCGGCCACGTGCCCATAGCCTGAAATATATATAATCTCACCCGTCGAAGTGCAGTTGAAATGCACTGAAACCAAGTTGCATCTTTGTAGTGAGTAAAATGGTTTTGTCTATATGATAAAATTATAATAAATAAATAATTATTGCACTACTATCGGTATTGAGCCCACTTTTGGATTAATGCTGTGAACGTTGGAATTTATATATTACTTTCGTTCTCATAACATCAGGTATATATATATATATATATATATATATATATATTTGTGTATTTAGGCAGCAATCCTTCTTTCAAACACATTTCATTAAAAACGACTGACAAGGTGCTTTTATTTAGTTTTTTATATAATTTCTCGTGCGATCTAATAAAGTTTTTCTTTTCAGAGGATAAATTATACAAAAATTGTCCGAATGTTCTTTTCCGAGCGCTTTCGGCTATACTTTTAGCCATTATCAAGGATTATATTTCAACTGTTAGAATTAGAAATAGTTTGTGTGTGTTTTATAAAGTGATTCATTTTTTTTTTCTTTCAAAACACGGTCAAGATATTATGTCCATGTTCAAAGTTAATATTATTAAGGGTTGGTTTGTTTAATTTTATAAGTAAGGCTTCCATTATATATATATATATATATATATACACACACACACAAGGGTGAGTAAAAGATTATCTGCACTTTGACCATAACATATCTTTAGACTAGAGTGCAGATAATTTTTGACTTTCCCTCATATATATATTCATACAACAGTATGTTTTAGTGTAACAGCAAAATTGTCCAACTCGTGTTACAGCATAATTGTCTATCTCACAAAATGTTAAATATCTAAGAATCCACTAATAAAATTGAGTTACTTTTATCCAGGTTTTCAGATAAGACGTTTAGCCATTTTGATAACATTTATCATAAGAATCAATGAAAAACACTTTGAATTATTCAGCTATAAAGAGAACAGATGAAAATCATTTTGTGTCAGCTAGCATTGCTTGACAATAGAATGAAACTATGGATTTTAAGTTTAGTTTTTATAATTATATTTATAAAGTTAGTTTCAGTTTTGAAACATGGAAATTTTCTGTGTCACAATGGAATCATATTTTTAAAAAGAAAATAATTAAAATATATATATATATATATATTTTTGAATTGGACAAAGTCCGACAATTTATTTAAAGACATTTATGATATGTTTAACGTTCTTTTTATAGATACAAGTATTTAAGCAAATGCTCTGTTTTATAATAAACAGTATTAAATAACATTTACTGGAGAACGAAAATTTTCTATGAAAATTTCTCGAATATTCAGGCTGGTAAATGTTATTTAATACTGTTTATTATAAAGCAGAGCATTTGCTTAAATACTTGTATCTATAAAATGAACGTTAAACATATCATAAATGTCTTTATATATATATATATATATATATATACATATTTATTTTAATATATTTTCTGTTCATACATTATTTTTATAGATACAATTATTTAAGTAAATGCTCTGTTTATAATAAACAGTATTAATTACATTAGCTACAAAGGGATGATCGTTCTGTGTAAGATACATGTTCAATTCCTGTCGGAAGACACATATTGTGTATATAAATAAAATATATCAGTAAAATAACAAACAAAATATTCCTTTACCAATGTATTCTTAAAGCTAGCTGCGTAAGGAAAGGTAAACTATAAAAGATGCTAAGTGATATATAACCAACTAAATAAAAGTAACTAAATGTTCTTGTTGAATTTTAATTTTATTATTGTAATTAACAATAATTATTTTATTTAATTTTTTATGTATCTTTTAATTTATTTTAAATATTTAAAGGCAATTTTATTTATTTATTTTTAAAAAAATTTTGACAGTTGTTTATTTTGGCTTGGGAAGTTCACATTTTGGCAAAAATCAATAACTGCAGTCTCCAGAACTTTTGTTCTAAGCTGTTTTCTCTTTTTATATGTATAGCATTCTTGAGATTGAAGTTGAAGTAAAAATAGTTTTCCCTTTGTCTTATATACTGGAGTTACTCAAAACCCATATCTGCTAACTTTCTTTTCATATCTGAAATGTAAGCAAGATAATTTCTAAGGAATTGATGTTTTTTTTTATTTATCATCTAACATTATTTCTTATTATTTTAGACACAATATTTTAGTGAATACATGGGTTTAAGTAGATACCCTTGATTTTTAAACTCTGTAAATTTCTATATACTCACCTGTGCATTTGAGGGTCTAAATAAATGAAGAAAATGTGCCTGCCAGCAGAGTTTGAACCTGCATCCTCTTGATAGAGGAGACAACATACAAAACGAGATTTTGTGAGGTGTAAATAAACAAG
Source organism: Acanthosepion esculentum (assembly GCA_964036315.1). Lineage (NCBI taxonomy): Eukaryota > Metazoa > Mollusca > Cephalopoda > Sepiida > Sepiidae > Acanthosepion > Acanthosepion esculentum. The sequence goes on along the minus strand of OZ038487.1, from coordinate 51,957,290 downwards.
AGAAATAAGATGAAAGAAATACAGGAAGCTGAATAATAATTGGCAATTCTACATCTAAGAAATTTGGAATAATATTATAAACACAGATATATTGATTCATCTGTGTATATGTGTGAAGACAGCTACAGGTTTTTATATATATATACATACATAAACAGAGGAATATATATATATGTATATATATATATATGTATATATATATATAAAGCTGGATTTCAGGATTTATATGCCAAACTGAGAGGCACATATATTTCAAGGAAATTCAAAGGATGAAATTCCTTTTGATCATTTATCAAATAATAAACTGAAATATTCAGTCTGATTTTGAATAGGGGAAAATTGCATTAAGATATTTTCCAAGGGGCTTGGCCACTTTTCTTCTTGCAAGTAATTACCTTGCCAAAAGTAAAGTTCAAGAGAAGATGAGCAACCATTGACATTTGAGATCAAACTGAAGTTGTTCTTGATTCAAACTGGCCCTGCAAGGAATAATCAAATCAAAACAAGGACATTATCAAGTTGGTGCTGTCCATTTTCAAGGAAAAACAGGCCGATCTACCAAAATATTCAAAAACTTACTAAATCTCACAGCTGTATCAACTTTCTCTCTCTCTATCTTCCATTTTTTTCATTCCTAACTTTCTTTTTGCATTTCAATATATCTCTGTTCATTTATCGATACTTATCTTTGTTCTTGAAACTTTGAGTGTAAAGAACTTTGTAAATGAATTTTGTATTTTTTTTTTTGAGTACTATATATTCAATGATGCCAATGTTTATGTTAATATATGCAGTCACAGAAAACTAATGGTAATAGGAGTATCGCACAGTTCACACTCCTTCCTTGTTTTTGAAGAAGAGAAAAAGTTTTGTTATGTTTTGCTATTTCTCTGCATAGTAGTAGTCATAGTACAATTCTCCATGTCCTAAATAGCAACTGGGTTTGCTAGGTATAGCTGTTCCCATGTTTGCCAGTTGTTCTCTATTTATACCTTCTATCTAATTTGCATATGATACTACAGTTTTATTTCTTGTTTCCTGTTTAGGATTGACTTTCCATTTCAATTTAAAGTCTTTTCATTCTCTTTCACTCCCAGTAGTCCCTTGCATCTTAGTGGCATTATCACCTTGCTTGGGATGAAACGGTTAAAAAAATGCTAATATTAGCTATTTCCTTATATGAAAACATTCACCATTATTTTGACTGAGCTACCAGTGCTACTTTTAATTTAAATTAATAAATCTTTCTGTTAAAAGTCCACTGTTATTGTTCTTTCCAATATTAATGGAAGCTTCCTTCCTAACCTTTTGTTTGAAGTAGTGTGGAACATCAACATCTTGATTTTTTTTTTTTTTTGCTTTAAGTTACATGTGGTATCCATTTTAGTTGTTGCTACCATTGAAAGTCTGCAAGTTATGTGGTTTCTGTTATTTGGTACAGCTCTTGGTGATTCTGTAGCACCTGTCCATGAGTTTCAAATGAGGATAGTCCTCACTAAGACCTACAGCCTTTATTCACTCAAAACTTGATTGATTTCAATTTGAATCAGGGTATTTGTTGGACCAGGCTTTTAAAGATTGGAATTTGTCTCTCCGATTTCTGATTCTGAGCCATTATCCATTACACTACCTTCACATTCAATCTTGCAGTACCTGGTATTCCCAAGCAGTCACCCATTTAATTACTGACCAGGCTTGACATTGCTTAACCTTGTGATTGTATGAAAATCAGTGTTTCAATGTGACAGGTCCATAAGCCCATGTTTATACAAAATAGATATTATTTTAACATTATCACTTAATTAACATAGACATTATTTCTACTTTTGAATTAATGATAATGAGCACATTATTATTGTAAAAATATTTATTATTTGAGTAAAGTCTTCATTAAATTGCAAATCACAGTAGTAATAATAGTAGTAGTAGTGGTATAACTCACTGATGATTCCATGTCATAAAAAAATATCAGGTGTAGGGGAGGAAGCTGCTGCTGCCATTCTTCTTCTTAAGAAGAATTTATTTGATGTGAATGTCAGGTCCCTGGACTCCAGTTCCTGGCAGCATCAGTTCTTTGTGTTTCAAAACCCTATGCCAAATAATTCTTTTGAAAAACTTCTTATCAAAGCAGTGCATTTCTTCACCTTTTTCATATTCCAGATGGGCAATTTTTATTCGTCAAAACAAAAAGGGAGACAAGTCATGAAGCATACTTCTGAAAGAATGGCCACCTCAGCAAAAGTTTGAGCTAAGTCATCATGGACAGCAGATTAAATAGTATTTTTTTTCTCTCTCTCTTAATATCAAAGGTGAATTAGTGATACTTGATAAAATGTTCTTAATCACTTATGCTGCAATATGACAGAGAAGTGATAAAACAAAACAATAAAAATGTTTCTGTGGTCCTGACAAAGTTGGATTTGAGATCCATAACCAAGGATTTAGAATTGTATAATTCCCTTTCTGTAATAACAAGACTATTCACTCCCCAGGTACCAATGAATTGTTGACACCTATACCAAACAGCCAAAAAGCACACTAGACAAACACTGATATAAATTAAGCTCATTTTTACTCTGGAGACTGAGTCCTTAATTGCATCAAAGAGTATCAAAGACCCATGGTGGGGAAAAGGGATTTACAGAAGTCGACTAATCATAAATGCTCCAAAGAAAGCCTTTGAATGCAGGAAAGGGAAGATGGTCATAATCTTGGAGATTAATTTTACAGCAATAACTATTTTATGCTGATGTGGTAGGTGTTAAATGCTCATCAGTATTGGTTTTATAACTGTAATTTCCTTTTAGTCTCTACTAAGTTACAGTGGTTTGTCTTATGGTTTGTTTGCAATTGTATTTATACTTTGGAAAATCTTTCATGGAAGAAGAAAGACATTGTACATTAAAGCAGTTTTATTGAATTCAACTGCTATGAAAGATAAAACTTACAGACACTAATTTATCATCAAAAATGAATCGCTCAACTACCTTAGTTTCAATACATTCTATGCTACTTCTATGATTAATATAATTATACAAGTTATTATATGCATAATGTAAATGCACTGCTAATGATTTTGCTATAGAAATGAATGGAAAGAAAAAGAGATCACCAGAACTTAGAAATGAGGTAAGTATTGACAAGTGATTTATTATATATTACATAAAATATAAATACATTGTAAATGATATTACTATAGAAATGCATTGAAAATAAAAGAAAAGGGATCATAAGGGATTAGAAATGAGGGAAGACATGCCTAAGTGAGACGACAGTTAAACTAGATATACATATAATCAAAATGCATTGTAAATGATATTACTATAGAAATGCATTGAAAATAAGAGAGGGATCATCAGGGGTCAGAAATGAGGGCATGTATGACTAAGAGACACAAAATGTCAATATACATGTAATATAAATGCTCTGCTAATGAATTTTATTATAGTTAATGCATTGAAAGTAACTTTTTACTATAGAAATGCTCTCATGTTTCATATACTATTTTTATGAAACCCATGATATCACAGGCAGTATTTATTAAGCAAATTCATCAAAACTTTTATAGATGCTAATCATTTACTAAGTGATACAGCAAATTCTGGCACACTGCATTTTGTTTGATACAGAAACGTTATTGGCAGAATAGGACTACTATATGTATAATATGTATATAGTATGTATAATATAAATGCCTTACTAATCTAATCCTTTCACTCTTAAAGGGATATGTAAGCCCCCCAAAAAGATCTGTTAATAATACCATTTGTTCCTGAATCTTTCACAATAAATTTACGTCCAGATTCATATGGTATATTGCCTTTCCTAAGAAAACCACCAATGTGAGATATTTAAAAGCAAAATGTGATAAAAACAAAAGCCATAGAAAGCTGAATGAGATCAGCTAAATAAAGTGAGGTAAGACTGGACACCAAAAATTTAAATTTAAATTTAAGCATCCCCGTATATTTGGCCTTTTCTTGATGTAGAATTGTAACTGATATTTGTTGTATTTCATTACCCCGTCTATTTTTATATAATTCCATTCATAAAACATTAGTCTGAAGAAGGTTGAATTATTTTTTTTTCCATTTGGTCATTAACTTTCCTGCTATTTGTTTCTTATATAATAATAATAATAATAATGTTTAAAAAATACATTGGATCTAAAGAGTAGTACTTGAAGGTCTTTTTTTTTTATCTTAGTTTACCTAATACAAGGCCCAAGAGCTACTCACGGTAGAAGATGACTAAGTGCAATAGTTATAAAAGCATGAGAAAGTGGGAAGAAGGAAGTAAGAAAGGTATATTATGAGGATATGTAGGATAGATATCGATTGATTTGAAAGAGTTGTGATTGTAGTGGTTGAGGAACAACAAAGTAACAGTTCTGGGGAAGAAACTGTTTGATTGAAACTTACTCCTTAGCAAAGGATAAGAAGGGAATGAAGATGGTTTGACACCATGAACATGGTATGGCAATTTCTAGTTTTAAAGGTCTGAACTGGTGGAACTAAGGAATGTTTATGAACTCATTAATATAAAAAAAAATACTAGAAAATGATTTAGGTCAAAGTTGGAATGAAAAAGTTAATATAGAAATGACTTGATAATAAATTTACTATTGAATTACAATTACATTCATAAAAGTAAAAGGAATTGTCAGGAGTCAGGAATTAAGATGAGTAGTACTGAAGACAAATGAAACAGTTGTAAATTGGAGGTACCAAAATCAAACAAGTACAACAATTTAAATATCTGGGTAGTGTTTTAACAGAAGATGGTATGTGTGACACTGATATCTGAAGGTGCATTGGAATAGCGAAAGATGCCTTCCAAAAGCTAAGCAAAGTATTAAGAAACAGGAAAATTTCATTAAAAACAAAGAAAGGAGTACTGATCTGTTATGTAATATCAGTTGTAATGTTGGACAATCTCCTCGCAGATGAAGAAGTGACTTGAAGCAACAGAAATTTGGTTCTACAGAAAGATGCTGAGAATACCATGTAGCAAACAACGATGAAGTTTTAGGTAAAATATAAAGAAAAGGATACCTATACTTAGAATCAAAAAGAGATAATTGAAATTTCTACGACATATAATGAGAAAAGAGGGCTTGGAAAAATTGATACCAACAGGACAGATTAAAGGCAAGAATAAGAAAACAATGTATAACCTACGTAGTGAGCTTGAGTAAATTGATAGCAGAACAAGGTTTAAGAGAGATAATAAAAAGACAAAATTAACTAAGAGCTACAAGGGACAGGAAGTTGTGGAGAGCCATGATCTCCTACATCCTAAAGGGACATGGCACATAGAAGAAGAATGGATTGGATGAAATTCATTTCTCAAAAGTGGGGATGAAATTGTGTTATTCAGATAATCAGTTTTATATAGAAGAGAGAAAATTCTAACATGGTACCAATACAAACAGTAAAAACCCACTACATAATATATAGAGAATAAAATGTTGACCTCAAATAGCAACCCAATATACAAGATATATATATATATATATATTTATTTTTGTCATCCCCAGACAGACTGTTTCGCTGTTTCATGCCAACTTCTGTAGCAGTGAAGTGAGGAATATATTCTATATGGGAACTGACAAGTGTGTGTGTGTGTGTGAATATATATATAGCCACTACTCAGTATATGTGAATATGTAAGCACACTACTCAATATATATGAATGTTACTCAATACATGTGAATATATGCACACATTATTCAAAACATATGAACATATACATGTGTTACTCAATACATGTGAATACATATGCAAGTTGCTCAATACATATGAATGTATAAGCATACTACTCAATACATGTGAATATACATGATGTAACTCAATACATGTGAACATATATGAACAGTACTCAATATATGTGACTATATACACATGTTACTCAATACATGTGAATATATAAGTAAAGTTACTCACTACATGTGAATGTATATGCTGAGATGTTGAGATCATAACAAAAATAGATGAGGAGATTGATACTCCTGTAAATAATAGAAATAATGATTTTGATAAAGTGGATCCAGCTTAGAAATTTATTGTACAATGACCTATAATCAATATTACGTTAAAGTTCTCCAAACTATTAATAAAACAGTATTTTTCCTTGAATTTCCTTCATTAGAATTAAAACTATTTTGCAGTATTTCCTCATTGTTTACTTCAAATCTATTTAAGCTCAACAAAATAATTCTAGAAATATGGATTAATTACGGGGTTTCCTTTATTCTGCATTTTCCAAAGACTTTAATTCAAAGATCTGAGCTAGCAGCTTGGTGATGTTTAATTTCCTGTACTAGTAATCTGTGTACATTCAGTTAAGCAAATCATATTTAAAATGTGATCAGTTAAGAACATGACAAAGCGCTAAATATAGTGACAAAAATATCCTTTTCCCAAAAGGCAACATATTTTTATCGATTTGGGAATCTCGTTTAAGAAGTAAACCAAGCCTGTTCATTTGCTTGTTTTGATTACAAAAACTGCAAAACATTTCCTGTGATAAGAGAGTGAATAACTTTCTTTTCTTTTTTTTTTTTACTTAAAATATAATTTGGATTTCTGTTTCATTACTAAACACTTAGAGAAGATTGTGCGGACGATGTGATGGATAATAGATTGGAAGGAAAACGCAAAGAGCTGTGTTCGAATTGCCTTTTTATATTTACTCATGTGCAAATGCTGCTGAGAAAAGTATGAATACATCTCTTCTCCCCAGCTATGGGTTAAATAGCAGGACATCCTAGGTTCTATATCCTTTATTCTTGGTTGTGTAAAAAAAAAAAAAGGTAAAAGTAAGGGCAGACTACTGCTAGACTTCTTCTGCCAAGTTAATTCTGAATCGAAAAGAGACATGATTGCCCAGGCATGCATCATGTATGGAACATAGGGAATGGAAGAGAAAATTCTCTAATGATTCTGCTTCATTTAATTTTGTTTAAAATTCTTTAAATTAATCACTTGAAAACTGCTGAAAGATATCTAAAGATTTCTTTGTTTTGGGTCTTTTTCTGGCAATGAATTGGACAGTAATTCGAGACAACTTGCATACAGAAAGGCTTTGTACTGACACAAAGTCAATTTGCTCTCATTTTCTCCATATTCCAAATATTCAAAGAAAGTTCCACACAGACAACTTTTTTCCAAAAACAAAGTTACTTTGTGAAACAAACTCCCACGTGGATGCTTCTCCAAAAACTACAATCTTAACCTCTCAAGAGATGAGTCAGTCGCTATTTCCTCATTTCTTATCACCTCCTCTTTCATTTATATCACACACCTCATTCACCATTACCATTTTAACAGTATCCTTCTACCTTTACTGGCTTTCGAGCCTTGTACTGGATTAATTTTACTATTAAAAATTATCTAATATAAGGGAGAAAAGTAAACTCACTCTTCTTCCTTTGTTTGTCAGTATGAGTTACAAAAAAGCATTAATGAAAATATTAAAAAATATATATCACTAATTTTACAGCATATAATAATTTGGGGATTAACTGTATATATTTTAAAACTGGTTTGTATTTAGCAATGCAAGAGATAAATAATAATATAAGTAATGATAAAATAGATTGGCTATTGGGAGCATGTTTTTCAAGTAATGAAAAACTTACTGGTCTCACACAATATTGATATACGTTAAATTCTCAATAGGTGTTTACAAAATATGAAAACCCATTTAAGAAATCAATAACGATGTAAGTGTATCAAAATAAGTTAGTGATAAGAATAGAAAAAGAAAAGAAAAAAATTTTACAAGAAAATGTGCAGAGTCACATCCATGTATTTCCAGAAATGATAATTGAAAAATCCTTGCTGCAGTATAAAGAATGATTTCTGGATGGAATTCAATAACAGCGGTTAAGAAAACAAACAAAGAGTTTTATACCTAAAATACATCTATTCTATCATTAATCTCCTCTTTCTCCTAGGTGCTGTGCTCCTTCAGGAGGTGGGTGATCATGGTTCTCCACAACTTTCCTCTCCTTTGTAGCTCTTGGCAATGTGTTTCGTTTTGCTATCCCTTCCAGTCCCTGCCCTGCCATCCATTTACACAAGCATGTTAGGTAGGCTACTTGCCATTTCCCTCTATCCCTCATCTTCAGTATGTCTTGTGAGTGTCAAATTTTCCAAGCCTTCTTTACTCATTATGTCAGAGATGTTAATGTTTCCTTCTTGCCTTAGAATAAAAGAATTAACAAGACAAAAGTTGTGTTCATCAACAGGATGCATAAAATCAAGAGAGAACACTCATAGCAGATCAAGAAAAAATACTCCAAAGAGGGGGTCAGATACACTGGAGAGAGATGATGAGAGCGGAAAACCTGCAATACACAAAAATATTTATGCATTTAAAGTTTTAACATATTTGCAATTTCATACTTTTGAATAGTTGTTTTTTCTTTCATTTCTATTCCTTTGTAAATTTGACTGTAGTAACGAGCATCACTTGCCCATTGTGTTTTACTTAAAAGCATGAGAAGAAATTTTGATTTTATTCTGTGAATCTAGGATAATAAGCATTTTGCAAATTTAATCTAGCACACATCTGATCTTTATTAATAAGTTAATAACTTTACATGTTTTAAAAGTTTAAAATAATGTGTTAAATACTGTGTAATTTTTACCTTTCTTTTAACTACATTTTATTTTAAGTCATTACTGTCTGTATATTGATATAATATATTAATAATTTTCAATTAAAAACAGTTTTTTTTGTTTTTTTTTTGTCTGAGATTGATTATTTATAGAATACGTTCTAATAATGTATCTGGTATAATTTAAATCAAATTTGGTCATTTTACCAAATCTTAATTTATCGATATTTTTAAAGTTTTTCTTTACAAACATGACAGTTTCCAAAGAAAATGTGGTATATATTTACTGTAAATGTTACAGTTGGTGTGTCATTACCAACTGGCATGACAATTGGTGTCTCATTACCAACTGACATGACAACTGGTATCTCATAACAACCTAGCATAAGAACTGATGTCTCATAACCAACTGGTGTGACAATTGGTGTCTTGTTACCAACTAGTGTGACAGTTGGTGTCTCATAACCAACTGGTGTGACAATTGGTATCTCATTATTACATGGTATGAGAATTGGTGTCTCATAGCCAGCTGGTGTGACAATTGGTATCTCTTTACTCATTGAATAACCCTGTGGAACAATGTCTATTTATGCATGCTTAGTAAAGTACCCTTCAAAACTACACAAATAGTTACTGTGATATTCAAAATTGCTGTTCATTTTTAGATAAACTTTGCCTATGTATAAATGATTTATTTATATTTTATTATGTATCGAGTTATATTTTATATAATTTTGTCTTATATTTTGTTATCATTTTTATTATTATAGTTTATAATCAAATGAAAAGTAGAAAGTAACTGTACTTTTAGTAAATGAATACATTTCTAATTCAAACTAAAGTACTGATCGGTAAAGTAATTTATTTTGAACAGTAGCTTTAGTACTTAGAAATAGTTGAACTTTTTGCACTTGTAGTTGAATGAAAATGTAAAATTAAATTAAAAGCAATGAAAACTTAAAAGAAAATTATGGTGAGACAAAATGAACAAAAAAAAAGGACAGGTATAAAAGAAATTTTATCAAAGTTTTAATGTTTGGCTATTAGTCAGTCATTTAGACTTACTGCCCATCTATCCACCCATCCATATTTTGATTTTGTTTGTTAGTCTCCCACTTGTATATTAAGTTATCTGAAAGTGACTTTTGTTTAGCCTGATTTTATTTTCAGATATCAAATTTTTATTTGTCTGTTAAAAGAACAAGATTTAACTGCTGACCCCCTTATTCTTGCTCTTTGCTAGTAACCTCAGTCCTGAAGCTCAAAATAAAAGTGGTTGCCATCTCCTGAATAATAAGAGGAGGTGGGGACAAGTAGAACAAAAAAAAAAAAGAAATAAAAGAAAAGATTAGTGAATGGGTGAAGAAATTTGAGTTAAAAAGAGTACTATTGTTGTAAATGACAAATCAGTGTCAGAGATTTTGTGCTTCTGGTGTCATGTTCACTTGAGGCTAACTTAGCAAATGGGTGAATTGCTATTGTCAAAATAATTTAATAATAACTCACTCAAATCAAATATCGAACTGCCACACCCTTGAACCAACCTCCTGTTCACTGTTCTTCCTAACCAACCCCCACCATAGCCAAACTGGCCAGCTTAGAACATTCTCTTTTGAGTTTTGGGCATACAAATAAATTATAACATCTCCCCACCCTCCAAATCAAATTTTTGATGTGCACGTGCAAATCATTTCAAATACAGTCGACAGTCTTTTGTTAGATTTCTAAAAATATTCACATGTAAATAGGGAATATAAACAGAACAGTTTGAAGAAAAAGCTGAAATGTGAGAAAGAAAAAAAAAGCATTCCAATAGACAGACATATTAGCATTTATTTTACTTTTGAGATATACAATTATGAAAAAAAAAGTTGTCTTTCTTTTTTTTAAATATACATTGTCTCCTTCGATTCCAAAAAAATTGTGAATCATTTGATAGTATTTGCATGAGTAAAAGAAGTTATTTCTTATAGATATTAAACTAATATTTGAATTCCAAAAATTATACAATTTTAAAGCAAATCAGCATTAAAAGTCCATTTTTGAGGGAATTATTTAAAGAAAATACGTTCGTCATATTATATGTCTGCTTGTTTCTTTGTCTGTTAGTAAGTTAGCATGTGTGTTATGCCTTACCATTCTTCTTGTATGTGTCACATCCCTTCAGGACATGAGTGATTATGGCTCTCCAAAACTTCTTATTTCTTGTGGTCCTTAGCAGATTTTCTACTATTGCTAAGGCTAATATCACCATCCATTCACACGAGCTTGTCAGGTAAGTGGCTGACTGTGTTCAACTGTCTCTCTTGCCCTCAGTATACTCTGTGAGGATTAAGTTTTCCAAGCACTCCTTTCTCATTATGTGTCCAAGGAATTTCAGCTATTACTTTCTGATTCTGTTCTTTTTTGTTGTCATTTTCTTTAAGACTTCCTCATTGCTTACTTGTTTGGTCTATGGAATTCTCAGTATCCTTCTGCAGAACCACATTTCTGCTGCCTCTAGTTTTCTCCTCATCCTTGGAGAGATTTTCCAGCATTCATGCCATATAAGAGGACAGATATTACACAGAAATCCAGCACTCTTTTCTTTGTTTCTAATTTTTCTGTTTTCTCAGCACTTTCTTTAACTTTTGGAATACTCCTTTTGATAGTTCAATGCAAGTTATGATTTCATCGATGAAATTTCCAGCTTCTACTAAAAGATTTCCCAAATATTTTACATTCTGTATTTGCTTGATGCTGGCATTTCCAATTTGTAACTTGCATCTTAAGCTTTTCCTCTTGCTGATGATTATACTTTCTGTCTTTCTGTAGGATATTAGATTAAAAATTCAAATAGGAAAACGGGGACCATTTTTTTTTTTTAAGCTTGAAAGCCACTAGCACACAAGGGGTCACAGAGGATTTGGAGCAAGAGCAGATAGAAGTGATAGAGGAAAGGATATGGAGAAGGATAGTGGATAGATCAATGCAACTGGAGATGTCGATTGACGTTACATTTGAATAGTTGGAGATTATAGTTGTCAGGGAAACAGGAATAGGGAAGGGAGTTCCACAGGTGTAAGGTGCGAGATATGAAGCTATTGGAGTAAAAGAGGCATCTACATTTAACAGTTTCAACAGTGAAAGGGTGGGAACAGGATACCAGCCTCGTATGATGCTTGAATTCATGGAGCCTGGGAACCAGCGATAGCAGCTCATCGCAGCAATTACTATGGAAGTGTTTGTAAAAGAGACAGAGAGAGGCGATGGCGCGTCTGTGAGAGGGAGACTGCAGATGAGAAGCCAGATCAGGGCCAATTACATTGCATACCCGTCTCTGGATCTTATCAAGAACCCCGAGGCAAACAGAAGGGGCTCCAGACCATATATGGCAGCAGTACTCTATGCAAGGGCGGATGGTTGATTTGTAAATTTGGAGGATCAATTCTAGGGAGAAAAATTTCTTGGCCCAGCACAGGGAGCCAACTTTCCTTGTGGTGGATGAAGCAATTGACTCAATGTATTGAGAGGGAAATCGGGTATGGGTACACCAGGAGAGTCCAGCATTCAGTTGAAAGAAAATTTCCGAGCAAAGTATTCAGCCTTGTTGGCAGATTTTATATAGGTACTGCTAGTTTTCTTTTATTTGACACAAGTTAAACTAATTATTCTTTGATAGAATTTGTAACTATTAAATGGTGAAACAGCACTTGTGACTTGCAAAGTGTTCCTAGTCATAGAGAAATTTGAAATTTGAATGACTAAAAGATAATTATTTTTTCTCTCATAAAATTGGAGCTTTTACACTATCATAAAAACTGATAATACTGAAAATGTACTAGGTATATCAGTAACTCTCCACCCTTCTTCTTCTATGTGCTATGTCCCTTCAGACATTTGCAATCATGGCTCTCTACAGTTTTCTGTCTTTTCAGCTCTTAATAACTTTTGTCTTTTTGCTATCGCTCATTTGGGAGTGATAGCAAAAAGACAAAAGTCTCTGCCATCCTTTCATTCAAGATCGCCCGGTAGGTTATGCTCTATCCCTCTTGCCTTCTTTCCTCACTATGAGCCCTAGAAATTGTTTGGGAATACCATGGATTTTTAAGGAAAATGGGTACAAAAAGACACTTATACATCACATCAGAAAAAAAGCTAAAATTTCTAGGTATATCAGTAACTCTGCACCCTACATAATGAGTACATAATGAGGAAAGAAGGCCTGGAAACTTTATTGCTCACTGGAAATATTGAAACCAAGAGGGACAGAAAAAACGCAAGTTACTTGAGAGCGGGAGGGATTGTAAAAGACAAATGTTGCTAAGATCTATAAAGTGTAGGAAGTTTTGGAGAGCTATGATCAGCCATGTCCTGACGGGCATGGCACAGAAGAAACATATACAACTGTCAGTAGTGGGATAATTTGGAGTGCATCCATAAAATGTATTATTTTATATTTGTGAGTCTGAGACGGAAACTCCAACAGAAAATGTCCAATCTTGAGACTGTACTCAGATAATTCTACCTTGATGGTCCATAGGCTATAAACCTTATCCTTAGTTAAAAGGGCAGTGCCAGTTACTAGCACAAATCTGAGGGCTATCAAATGCTTCTATAAACGTCATGGGTGACATTACCCAAATCTTAATTTGCAAACTCAAGTTATATATATATATATATATATATATATATATATATATATATATATATATGAATCTGGCCAGTTATATAAAAAAAAAGATTGCCTTCAAAATTATTGACTGCAATGTGCAGATTCATTCATACATACATACATACACATATATATATATATATATATTTAAAAAAAATCTCTATATATGTATGAATCTGGACATAGTAGTCAATGATTTTGAAGGCAATCTGCAGGACCTGTCCTGAATATTGTGTTCATGCATGAAACAGACTTTTGCTGATAAGTGTTGACCTCAGTGTCCACTTGTATATTTACATACACTCTATCTCAGATATTGAGCACTTTTAGCTATAAATATTGCATACCATCAAACTATATTTTTATCATATAAACACACACACACACACACACACACACACACACATATACATATATACATATATATATATATATATATATATATATATATATATATATATATGTTTAACGTTCTTTTTATAGATACAAGTATTTAAGCAAATGCTCTGTTTTTTTTATAATAAACAGTATTAAATAACATTTACCGACCTGAATGTTCGAGAAATTTTCATAGAAAATTTTTGTTCTCCGACAGGAATCGAACCTGTATCCTATACGGAACCGTCATTTCGCGTGACGTGCCTTAACCGTTCGCCACAGAGAAGCGTCTGGTTAGCAAGGTCGATTTTACTATCTTTAAACTTAAATCTTCCATGAATCTCTTCTATTCATATCTGCTCTAGCGTATCAAATGTAAACAAATGACGTCATATATTTTTTAATTGGACGTAGTCTGACAATTTATTTAAAGATATTTATGATATGTTTAACGTTCTTTTTATAGATAAATACTTGTATCTATAAAAAGAACGTTAAACATATCATAAATGTCTTTAAATAAATTGTCGGACTATGTCCAATTCAAATATATATATATATATATATATATATATATATATGTATATATATATTCAAAAAGTTATTTTAATGGATACTCTCATTTAAAATAGATGGCCATTTTCTTTTAAAAAATGTGGATGACATCTATATTTCTGTGCCCTCAAGAAAATAAAAACAGGCATATAAGGGTATAATTATATAATTACTGGATCTCTTTTTAATTAGACATTTTTACTGCTTCAAAGTTCAAATGTTATTTAAAAGCTAATTTTTTTTTATGTGTTTAGATATGTCATCTAGCCAATTTCTTTCAGTTTCCTTATGCTTTTGTTTTTATCCATTTAATTATCAAGCATCCCACATTGTGATAATATAAAATCTGCCAAGAAAGCATTTGAAAACTGAATGAAATTAACTAAACGTACCCAGACACACCTTAAAAAAAAAATTTTTTTAATTAAATTTTAGCATTCCAACATTTCAGCATTTCCTATCTGTACATAATTATAACCAACACTTGTATCTTTATATTCCCCCTTCTAAACATATATAATTGCCTGAACAAAAAATATCACTTTAGTCTTAAGTTGTTAAATTTAATCATCTTTAAATTGTTCTGGGACATAAAAGTTTATATATCATATTCTCCCATAATTGTTTTTATAACAAGGGAGATTATTCTTTCACATTTGGTGAAAAATAGGTTAGTCCTTTGTTAGACACTTTGATATAAACATGATTCATTTCTATTCAAGCTTATAAATATCTCTCTTTATCTTGCACAAATTATTTTCAACCTACACTGACTAGTTTTTAAATGTTCTTATGAAATCCATCACCCAAAGGCATCACCTCTGATGCAAACACAGTAAATAAATACCACATATGCTAGATGAAGTTGATAGCAGAATTGAAATTGGATAATCATTTTTCAAAAGGAAAACTGAATATTATAACTAATATTGAATCATTTTCTTTACAGAAACATATTTTTTATGCCATGGATGAAGGCAATCATGACTCAGCACAAATTCCTGTATTATCAGTGAATTGCCATGCCTTCATAGGAAAATAATGAAGTAGTTTCCTATTTCCTTCTCCATGATTTCAAATTTTTTTTATGATTTTATCCCTCTTTTACATTGGCTTCCATCCAAGTATAGGAAGTCCAATCCACCCTTCTATTTAATCCATAGCTGGAGGGATATTCATTACTTTCTCAAGGGTATGTCTGTGAAAGTGAAAATAATGAACTAGTCCGGAATTTGAGTTCTACTTTCAGTTTTACTTTCCATACCAATATATCATTACACAGTAATGTATATTGTAGAAAAAATACATATTAGGATGTATTAAAAAATATTTTCATATTTTTAATCTCTCAAGAGTTCCTGTATGTTATCTTTCACTGAGCCTAGCATTTCTAAATGTTTTCATGTGTTGGCGGTCAGGTTCTCCTCTACACAATGAGCAACTCTCTTAGACGTTAGTATTAGCAATGCTGAATCCTCTGCACTGTCCTCAGATTGACACCCAAAATCTCTCCAGTTTTCATGTTGTAGCTTCCGGTGTGAATGCCAAGAAGTACAACATGCCATTTCCAAATTTTTGGTGGAGTGAATTGTGTTATGGTTTTGTTTTTCTCACAGATGGCACCCAACTGATCCTACTGTACTGCACAGTTGACAAAATCAAAATCGAAAACAATGTGCATGCAGAAAATTAAAAATATAAAATGGTGACAATTTACCCTTTGTACCCTGTATTATAATTCTGCTTGTTCCTTCATTAGTTAGTAGCAGGTGCATGTTTATAGTAATGTTTATAGTAATAAAAACTAATGTTGGATTAAAAAAATCCATTATTTAAATTATTCTTTGATATGTAATTTGAGGATGTGCAGGTGGTGTAATAGTGGCTCTGAATGAAAAATTTGAAATCCAAGTTCAAATTCCATTTGGATTCATTAGATTCACTTATGCACAAATACTCTTGGAAAAGGCATGAATCCATCTCATCCCCACAGCTATGAGTTAAATAGTAGGACTTGTATATGGAAAAATAATTGTTATTCTTAAAAATTGTTAATGCAATATTCTCTTACAAAAAAATATTATTCCTATAATCTAAAATATTTTTCGGTTTTAAATAACCCAAAAAGGGTTGGTAATCTGTAAAAAATCAATCAATCAACCAATAAGTAATTTAACTTTGGAAAACAGAAAATCAAATTTGATTTTCCTTTGAAAATTAGAATATAATGAAGTTGATTTGAAATGGTAACAGATGTTTACTCACATGACAAAACAGTCTTAAATGTTAAATTTTTAATTTTATTTTAAAATTTAATATTCCAAAAAGAGAAACCGAATCCCTTTTAAAAATTCCTTACTTATTTCAAGATTAATTGTATCCTTGATCATTGCCGATTATTATTATTTTTAATAAAGAGAAATATCTTGAGGTATACTCTTTGTTTTTCAAGCTTTTGTAATGCTTTAAATATTCTATTATTATGATCCTCAGTTTTCTGAAAGGGTTTTGAGTGCTGTTGGTCAGATTCTACTCTATCTTGCATTTTAAAGCATCATACTCATCAGTCAATGGTCACTCACTTTTGAGCTTTATTTCAAGGCACAAATTATTACACTTAAAACATTGAAACCAGTTTTAGGTAAGATAGATTCTACCTAATCTAACAGCTAATCATCACACACCATTAAGCTTTATTTCAAGGCACAAGTCACCACACTTAAACCAGTTTTGCACAGTATTATCAGATTTAATTTCCTTCCAGTTTCCAATTTCAAATGTGTTTGAAGTTCGGTCCTGGTAATAGAATGACATTAGGCATTAATGTGTTAACATAATGTCTCCAAATTGCCAGATTCACAATGTGCCTTTCTTTTTTTATGTGCCAAGTCCTTTCAGGATGTAGATGATCATGGCTCTCCACTTCTCCCTATCCCTTTTGGCTCTCAATAAGTTTTGTGCCTCTGCATGAATGAACAACAACTGATATCACAGGAACAAAATAACAGAATAATCAATAGCTCATATCAGAAATCAATAGACAACTGATGATGATCAGAAGGTACTTGGTTGAAATGTTGCATTTATAATAACATCTATCTCAGCCAAGATGAGAAACGTTATCCTTAAATTACGTTTACAAAATATATATATTTAATAAATATGTGGAAACTGGATCTGGCATTAAATAACCCATAGTGGTTGATATGTCATAAAACCCCAACCAACCAACCAAGATGAGAATGGTAGTTCAAAATAATACAAGAATATTGACAATTACTCACCTAAGAAATTAATGCTAAATTATAATGGAATTATAGTCCTGGGTATGACAATAAACTATGTCTGGCAGCAGGGCTTCTGATTGGAAGGTTGGAGGTTTTGAGGAGCGTAGAACCATCACTTAACTGCTATTGTTCCCACATCCCGTCTCAATTGAGGTGGTAGGACCTGTTAATCCCAGATATGAACAAATAGGGAGTCCCCAAACAAAAAACAAAACACCATGAAAATATAAAAATATATTTTTATACTAACAATACCAGCAATACATTTTTCTATAAAAAAATTACAACAATACCTATTTATAGTAAGAATTAGCAACAAACAATTCATATTTTATAGTGGAATTATCAACAATACAATTTATCTGTAGTTGAAACCATAAAATGTGTTCAAAATATTTAAATTTTAGCATTAAATAACTCATATGCTGCTAAACAAAATCAACAATCTAACAATGAAACTTGTTTAAATGAATCAATGTATAATAGCAACAAAATCTTGTCTCAAGAAATTCAGACATAAACAATTGCCATCTCTTTTACTGTTTTTAAAACACCTCATTTAAGAACAAAATCCCATTATTATTTTTTGTCTTGTGATTTTCTTTCAGATTAAGTCTCTTTATTATTTTATTTTTAGAAGTTTCTGGCATTCGTTTTTCTATTTTCAAACCTTTTGTCTGTATTCTAACACATGATAAATTAAAAATAAATTAGAGAAAAAAAAGCAAGCAAGTTTATTTTGCTTTTATTAATGCTCCTCTAAATACGCATTTAAATTTTTTTTGTTTTATTCTCAAGAATTATTTTCATTTGTACTTCATTCATTTCTGTTGTTGTTCTGTTCTTTTCTTTTTGTAAAAAATCAAAATGGAGTCATATTTCTTTAATCCCATTTTTTCTCCTTGTAACAGAATTTATTTTTGTTAAAAGTCTGGTTTATTGTGGTTTTAGATATTTTTACAAGTACCTAAATAGACTAGCCATAGTGAGTATGGAATCAAGACGTCTTTCATGAGACTTAGATGCCTGTTAATAATGTTGAACATGCAGCAATGATTTGAGCAACAATATGACTAATAAAATCATGAAGCTATTGATTTGGAAAGATTGTGTAAGATTGTTCAGTGATTATACTATTGAAATAGGAGCCATTTGAATACTGGACTTAATCCCTTGTAACAGTTTCTTTTACTAAATCTCATATAGTAGTTTTTTTTTTGTTTAGTGGAATATTAACTCATAATGGGTTATTTAATGCCAAAATTTAATTTTCTTTGGCGCATTAGTAATTTTTTTATGAAAATGTATTGCTGGTAATGCTTTTAGTATGAAAATGTATTGCTAGTATTTTTACTATAAAAATGTATTTTTATACTTTCATAGAGTTTTGAGTCCAGTTTGGGGGTAGCTATTTGCTCATAGTTGGGAACCTAACAGGTGCTACCACTGTGGGTCATGATGGAACTGGTAACAACAGCAATTAAGAGGTTGTTACACACTCCACAAAAGCTCCTGATCAGAGGCCTTGCTGCTGGATGTAGTTTATTGTCATACACATGACATGTATTATATCGAAGGAAGAAAATTAGAGAAATATGACGTGGAGAGCTTTTTCCCAAAAGATGAAACTCTACTGACTCTAAATAACCATAGCCTAATAAGTAGTCCTCCACATCAACCAAAGCTGATATTAACATTTAAATCTCGCTTCAGTCAGTTGGACTCATTCTTTATGTTATAACATTTCAGATGATTCATTCCATGGCTTTGCTTAGATGTATAAGTTGAAAGAAAAGAGAGTTAGTATATAGCAGCTTATTAGTGACTCTTTTTTTATGCTATTGTTCACTTAAGACAAGGCCCAAGAACCACTTAAGTTAGAGTGACTAAATAGGTCTGAATAAGAATTTGAGATTATGAGGATATACAGGATAGATAATAATTTACCCTAAACTTGAACAGGTTAAAATTGTAGTAGTCAAGGAAGCGCCTTTTTGGGAGCCTGTTGCACAAACCAATGGCTCTTTAGAAGAAGTTTTCTGAATAGAACTTCCTCCTTACCAATGGAATACAAAGAGAACAGGATTGGTTTCCTCCTGTGTACATGGCATGACAGGGTTTAGCAGTAAAGGCCTGAACTGATGTAACTAGTGAATGTAGCTCATCAGAGTATCTTCCATGGAAATAGTGATGGTCTTGCAATGTTACATCTGTGGGGGAAGGGGTTGTAGGGTGGAAAATAACTCCTAGCCTAGGTAAATCCTGTATAGATTTCGGTGTGATATGGTTTTCTTTGCTTGATAGGGATGGTGTTGAATAAAAAGAAACTGAACATAGAATAGACTATGTTAGGGGGTAGTTTTGCCCAATACTACAAGTTACTACAAAACCAAAACAATCTAAGAATTCTGAGTCTTGTTCTTAAATAAAATTTTCAAATCAAGACTTTCATATGGATGTTATGTATGGCACCAAACTCTTTCAGAAATATCTAAACTCTCAGCTGTATACAAACATTTTCCCAAGTCAACAGTTAAAACTGGCTTTGGCCAAATGAAGCATGTAGGTCTTGAAGAGAACTGTCCATCTTCGAACCTTGTGGACAGGCATTACAAAATTACAACTACTGTACCAAATAACAGAAACCATGACCACATAAATATAAAATGTGGAATTAGTGGAAATAGAAATCTTAGCTGTTTCCTCATAAGGAAACATTCAGCATTTATTGATTGAGCAGTCTGTACTACTTTTGGTTGAAAGTGATAAAATCTTTCTATCAAAAGAATTTTTCAGAAAAATATGTTTCTCAGGTCCAGTAGCTTATGGGAGTTTCCTTCCTAAACTTTTGCTTGAAGTAGTGTGGAATGTCAACATCTTGATTATGTCATTATTTTCCCTCTGAGTTACATGTGCTATCCATTTTAGTTGTTGCTGCTGGTAGTCTTCAGTGATGTAATTTCTGTTATTTTGTACAGTTCTTGGCTTGTGATTTTGTATCATCAGTTGACAAGGTTCAAAGAAGGATGGTCTTTGACAAGACACACAGGTGTTTGCAAATGGCCTCATCCTGAATGGAAGGAGCCGAAGTGGACTGTGCTTCAAGGCAGTAAAAATGACTATATTTGGTGATAAGTTATATGACTGAGAATCAGAAGTCAGGCCAGAGAGGGTTCAGATTGATCAAATTTTCATACCTAATAAGGAAATTCCAGAATAAAATGATTTAGAATGGGTAAGTCTTTGTCAGAAAACTAAATAAAGTGAGTCATACTTGGTATTACAAGCAGTGAAGTTGTTAAGAGGACTCTTGTTTGTTTGGCTGGTTTTGTCATTTTCAACTTCATCTTTGGTGTCAACTCACAAAGGAAATCTGATCAAAATTCTGCCATTTTCCTCATTTACTCTAGTCACCATCTTGAAACAAAGAAGAAAAAGCAAATGACTTTTATAAAAAAAGAACAGATGCCATATGGCATCAATCAATATTGCCTTTATTTCTTACATACCATTTTCACTAACTATTGATCTTAATAGGATATTGAACAGATGGAATCTAACAAATGTATTAAATTCAATATATATGATTCTTACCACTCAGATATGCCAAAGGAATACAACAGGATCACTACTAAGTTTAACTTCGTAAATATGATCCCAAGGGTGAGGTAGCCAGTGAAAATCAAACTATAATAATAGTTTTCAAAATCAATTAGCCTTTTGGCAAAGCAATCTAAATGGAGGTGTGAGTGACCCAGTACTTAAAAACACTGAAAATAGATTTGGGAAGTTCAATTTCTATATGAGACACTTTTTGATCACTTTGTGCTAATGCTCTTTGGAAGGTATGAATCCATCTTTTCTTCCCAGAGCTATGAACAAAATAACAGGTTTGACTGTATAACATCATGTGTTTAAAATAGAGGAAAATAAGGTTATGGATTAGGAAAAAAAAAAGGTCTAAGAAAGAAAAATCAGCTACTTAGTGTTTTGGAAATATATTGTATTTCTGAAATTTTCGTGAATTGATAAATCAACAATTCATGAGAATTTCTTTAGTGAGAATTTGGGTCTGCAAATGCTAGGATCAGGAAGTTTTTCTGACTCACTCTACCCTCTCTGTCACTGACAAGTAACCAGTAAAATTTTCCTATTGGGGACAATAAAAGTAGCCAATACAGACCATATGAATTTTGATATTTAATATTACATTAAAAGTGTTTTACCTGGTGGAAAGACAGCTCATTTGATTTTTAGTAAGAAACAAAGACAGTGCAACTTTTATGTATTGGCCTGAGTACATCCATGGAGACTAACATAGCAACATAGCAATTTCATCCAAAAGCAATATTGGCTACTCGGTCATTTCCTTCTATTGAAATTGTTAATATTACCATTAGAATTTGTGAGTTTGTAGTGCCTGTCTATGAGATATACTGCAGGAATGTCTTCTTAAAGACCTACAGTATTCATTCATTTAAAATCATCTTTGATCTGAGAAAATGGTTGATAATTGATAAAGCTTGATAGGTATATTAGGATAATTGATTAAGGACTTTTATCTATGTACACAATGAATGGAAAGAAGGTAAGTTTTTTTCCCAGTAACCTACTTTAGAGATAACGTGTGGTGTTAGTGTTGTCAGAAACTTTAAGAAGAGTTGGGATCATCAAACGATGTCCTACACGGAGCATTACATATGTTTCAATAAAAGATGGGCTCTTGAAATGTGATAGCGGATGACCATCAGGTGTTGATCGTGATGCTTTAAAACACAAGAGACAAAGAGCAGTCAAAAAATTTAAGAAGAGCTGAGATCATCAAATGATATCCTATATTGAAGTTCAATAACAGACAAAAGCCCTTGAGATATGGTTTCTTGGCCCTTGAAATAAAGCCCAGAAATAGACTACCATCATTTTTTGAATATAGTGATTTAAAACACAAGGCAGAGGAGATGCTAAGAGCAATCAAAACATTTAAGAGCTGGGATCACCAAAATATATCATACATAGAGTATTACGTAAGGTTTAATAAAAGACAAGAGCCTTTGTATCTTTTCCCTTGAAATAAAAGCCCAGAAGTGGTTGATTGTAATGCTTTAAAACACATGACAGAAGAAAACCTGACCACTAGCACTCAAAAAGCTTGGAATGATGGCATATAGCATGCATTAAATAAAATTCCAATTGTTTTAGAATCACCTCACTGTTAAGGTTGAATAAATCTGATGAGAAGACACATTCTCATCTTGCACCTCTTTCTATTTTTTGTGCATTTACTGAATTAATTTTCTGTCAGTATGGAGATAGTTTGGACTATTCTAATATCCTTCCTAAATATATCAAGTTTACTGTTGTGAGACCGATACTTTCCTACATCATGGACTCTCCCAGTACTATATTATTATGTGAATGGTACTATCATGGGAGTAGCACCAGTAATGTGCATCCGCGTACGATACCAATATCGGACACCACTGGATAGTAAGCTCTGCTTACTCTTACACTATTCTTTGTAACTTTTCTGTTTAATATATCTTTCTTACCTCTAACCCATGTTCCGTGTTTTCCTTCCGTGGCCCCTACTTCGGGTCCACATCATTTACTTAAGAATTCCAACAGTTCTTTGAGATGCTTTAGAGTGAAAGGTAGAAGAGAACATGACTAAGTTCAGTCAAAAAATTAAAGAGCTGTGCCCATCAAAAGATATCATACACAGAGCATTAAATAAGCTTCAATAAATGACAGGGGCTCTTGAGATATGGCACCTTTTCCCTTGAGATAAAATGCCAGAAGTGTATGACCATTATTTTTATATATGGCTTTAAAAACATGACAGAAGTTAAACCAACCGTCAACAATTAAAACCTTTTAGAAGAATGATTATCCTCAAAACATATTATAAATAAAGCATGGCATAAGCTTAGATAGATAGATTTGAACAAACCGGGGTAGATATTAGGAACTAAAATAGAACTTAACCATACGAAAATTATCTGGAGCTAAATGTGGGTAGTTTAATGGATAGTAGCTTGGAACAAGAAACCAGAGAGCCAAGTTCAAATTTTGGTAGTTTTGTTGCATTCACTTTTGCACAAAAAATCCTTTGGAAAGGTAGGAATCCATCTTTTCTCCTCCAGCAATGTGTTATATATGTTGGTCAGACTGGGCTTGGTAAAAAGTACAGGAGAAAGACAGCTCTGAATTTAGAATTATATGTATCCTTGGTGAAGCACAAATGATGCAGCTCAGAAAAAGATTATGGAGATTTGAATGACACTATGTTCCTGACTGCAGTCATTTAATCAATCAATTAATCATTCAATCAAATGGTTTAGGTCAGGAATAGTAGAGTTTATTAGAGATTAGAGGTATTGAGATTTTGGCAATTTTCAGGCATTACCTTAAACTGAAATTAAAATCCATTGAAACTGTTCATAAAATTTAGAAATTAGAAGGAAATGAAATAATATCTGACCATACAACCTAAAATTGCTTTCAATGTTTTAAGTGGATTGATTTATGCTTTGAAATAAAGCTCAAAATTGAGTGACCATCACCAGTTAAGTATGATGCTTTAAAATGCAACATAGAGTAGAATCTTATGACACTGCCTAAAAGCAGTTTCAATGTTTTAAGTGGATTGATTTATGCTTTGAAATAAAGCTCAAAATTGAGTGACCATCACCAGTTAAGTATGATGCTTTAAAATGCAACATAGAGTAGAATCTGATGACCAGTACTCAAAAACTTTCATCAGTAAACCTACCTCATTTTATGCAGTTGGGATCATGCAGTCCTCAACAAGCAGATAATCTTTTTCATGGCTTTATAGTATGTACTTCACCAGGGCTACATATGATTTTGCATTCAGATTTGTCATTCTTTGAGACTGGTTGCAAGGGAATCCAGTCTTCCTTACTATTTAACCCATATCCGGTGGCAGAAAGGAATGATTCATAGCTTTACTAAGTGTATTTGTATGAAAGGGATGGTAACAAACTTGATTAGAATTTGAAATCAGTTCCTTCATTTCTTGTTCTGAACTACTAACCATTACACGACCTGCACATCCTCATAAGTACAAGGCTCATTACCTGCAGCATATTTAGAGAATTATATACACTTGAAAAACATATGATGACTTTTGGAAGTTTTCCCTTTAATAAAAATAAAAATAATTTTGATACACACTAATAATAAACCAAATCTGATCTAAAGAAATGAATTGTTAATTTTTTCTGAAAAGGAATATTGTGAGCCTGTTGCTATTGTTTGCATTTTGACAAAGACAATCTTTCCTCAGATTATAATCAGGGTATTTTTAAATGCTGAAGAAATGTGTTTTGATTATGGTTCATGAAAGTTTTGAAACAAAAATAAGTATGACTTATTTGGAAATCTCTTATTCTAGTTTTGAAAAAAAAAAAATGGTACCACCATTTTTATTTTGAGTCCTTTTTCTATTTTTCTTTGTTACTAATTCTCAAGCCACATGAGTATTTTGTTTATCCACTTTTGCATTATTTACCTTTCTTTCTTTCCTTCTGAAAAAGAATAGGCAATACACCCATTCATTATTCATTTTTACATTCATAATTTCCATAATGATTTTGACCTCATTTGTTTTATTATTCATGCTATCATAAAATAGCTGAGATTCTGAAGGTATTTTTTTATCCTTGAATTAAACTGAAACTCAGCATAAAAGAAATAAAAAGAAGCAAAAATAAACATTACAGATTTTGTGTCAATAAGCAAAAAGAAATTGCTTTTATTTCAATAGACCTGAAATTATTTTAAAAATAGACTTCTTTTTTTCAACTTTTGTATTTTTTGATCATTACAATTTATGACATTTTTTTACAAGTGTGCATTAATGTCAACACATTTGAAATTTTCATTTAAGAATGAATTCACAATATCTTAATGCCAGATGTTTAAGAGCAGAATTTCTCCTTAAATATATAATTTTTAATTTGTTTTTTTTTTCAAGTCAAAGCATTCTGCTTCTTCATATCAACAAACCTGTAAAAATAGTAAATTGAGATTTGAACAACAATACTGATAAAAGCATAAAAATTACATTGTGTCTATTATGTTAGTCCCTAGAGTTTCATGGCTAGCATTATTAATAATAAAAAAATAACCATTATCCTGTAGATGATCGTAGCAGGAAATGTAATAGCATTATTAATCCTTTTGTAATTGGAATCCTTATCAGAATAACCAGGTTGAAAATACTTTAATAGGAGAGAGCTTAAATCAAAGTCAACTCATTTACCAAAGCAGTTAATTGAAAAGAATATGCATTTACAGAAATTTAACTATCTGGGTAGACAGCAAATATGACATGGCAATCTGAAGGTGCATAGATATAGCAAAAGATATCTCCCGAAAACTAAGCAACAATTCAAGAGATGGGAAAATCAGATACAATGAAAAGAGTGCTGAACATCTATGTAATATCAAATCTCTCACAAGGCAATAAATACAAAAAGAGAATTGAATTGAGGGAGATGTGGTCCTTCCGATGAATGCAAAGAATACTGTGGACAAAACATGTGAGCAATGAGGGAGTTTTAAGGAAAATAAGAATGACAATGAAACTTCTACTTACAATCAGAAAGAAACAACTGAAATTCTTGGGACACATAATGAGGAAAAAGTGTCTTGAGAATTGAAGACTCACATGACATAATGAAGGCAAGAGAAGTAAGGAGGAACAGCAATTAATATACTTCATAAGTGTAGTATGTGTTGCATGCTAGAGGATGCCAGAATGGATTTTGCTCTCAGTGAGATGTCAAGGAAGCCAGGTACATCAACAAGTTGACTTGAGAGCTGGCCTCTTCACCACCCAGTGCAGATCTATGGCAGGTCCCAACAGGTAAACATATTATTGTCCCAGCTGCATCTAGGATGTACATGTGTGGTGAGAACATATGGCAGGGAGATATCTATGTTTTAAGATGTATAATAGTATCTGAAACAAAAGTGAAGATGATGAGACAAAGTGGAAAAATTTTATCAAAGACGCATTTCACCAGAGAAAGCTTACATTTACTTTGGTGTCATCAGTTAATAAAAGAAAAAAAAACTATGTGTGAGAAGAGTGTCTTGGGATCTCTGAGGATAACTTGGTTGTTGCAAACCACATTAATTACTCTAGCTTATCACTTGCTGGCCTTAGTCTTGAAGAGAGTCTGTATATATCTGTGCTTGTTTGTTTTTTATATATATATATATATATATATATATATATATATACATATAAGAGCCACTTGGTATTGTAGTATTTTAATTCAGGGACTTCTTATTATTTTTTGTATACACATATTACCTACATACACATGAACACACACACACACACACACACACATAATATATACATACATATATACGTTTTTACATACAGGGAGATGTATAAACACCCAACCAAGAAAGAAGATCTTATACATCTTCATGAGAATGTACACTCCATGTTTGGAGAAGGCCCTAAAGCCACACACTCACTGTTTGATGGTGACTGACAAAATTCAGAATTTAATAAAATGGTATGTTACAGATGAAAGAGACTAAGTCTTATGTTCTCTTTAAAATGTACAATGTTAGTATTTATTGCACAAGTTTGTGCAAATGAATGGCAATGCAAGGACAGAGGAATGGTAACAGGTCAGAAGTAAGTTAGAGCAACTAAAGACCTGGAATTATGGTGGGGGACATGATTGATTCTGTCCTAAAAGACAAAAGCTTTCTTGTCCACAGAAGATCACAATATTAAACTGACAATAGGGAAGCAATAATTCAGTCCAGATTAGTTATGTTATAAAAAGTAAGATGGCTATAACATCCTGATTTTCTTGGATATAGCCTCTTTTTTGGTCTTCATATTACAGTCATTCTCTTCCATATTGGTCTTAAGGCCACAGTTATTGTCCTCCATTTTATTCTTGAGGTCACAGTCACTATCCTCTATTCTGGTCTTGAGGTGACAGTCATTGTCCGCCATTTTGGTCTCAAGGTAACAGTCATTGACCTCCATTTTTGTCTTTAGGTCACAGTTACTATATATATATATATATATATATATATATATATATATATATTAAAATAATGAGAAAGAACAGTAAGATTTATAATCCGGTGTTCTTATTAATTATTTTTATTTTTAAACAGTCCTCTCTCTCTCTCTCTCTACATACATACATATATATATATATATATATATATATATATATATATATATATATGTAAACTTAAAGGAACTTGAACAGTGTGTTACTGGCTCATTGATTTTCACTGTAAAGCATATTTTGACTGTAAGTGCTGTTTTTTGGTTGTTTTATTTCAAACTTGAGGTAAAAGGATTTAAAAATGAACATACATTCACCCATTCATAGAGGTGTATCTAAATAATTCAAGCTGTGAGTGTTAAAATGGCAAATGCTTCAATGTTGTAGTATTTTGCCTTTCTTTTGCCTTATGGGGAAAAGAGAATAAAAGCTGCTGATAGAATAATGAAACCATGTTTGTTTATTCCAAGAGGCAAGTGCACTAAACAAGGTAGAGGTGTGCAATTCCCTGAGGTACTTCCTATACACATATATCCAACTTTCTTATATATACATATCTGTTAATGTCATGTAAACATGCAAATTTAAATATCAAAGCTGTTTCAATGTTACATAGCAACAAAGTATGTGTTAAGCAGGGCTAGAGTGCTTGCAGGAACATCATCTTTCATGAATGTTCATCTATGACATCAACACTGAGAAAACTGTTGGTAAGTAAATTTTTTTGATGGACATGGTTTTGTTTCTCTCAATCAATTGCTCTCCTGTTTTGTATAAAAAAACAACAACAAAAACAGGTATCTTTATTATTTTATTAAAAGTCATGTTCATTTTTTTAAGTCATCTTGCTTCTTGTGGTTTTAAAAATCAAAAACTGACAATGATTTGTGAAAAAAGAAAAATAGTAATTGTCATTCTAAAGGGGAAAAAATTAATGAAACAAAAAGAAAAAATACACTGTGAAAGATTTCCAACATTCCATCTTGCAAAATGGATATATTTTTTTTCTTTGACAAGGTTTTCAGATTCTCTATTGCATACACAGGAAACAAAAAGTTACATGATGCTATCATTCATTAGAAAAAATGTTTTCAAATGTTTCAGATACGTTTATTTTATAAAAATTATTTCCAAACTAATTTTTGCAAATAAATAAATAGAATAACAATGTCTTCTTACTTCTTCACTGTAGGAGTTCTTGTAGTTTCCTATGTCTGCTATCAGCACAGTGCCATCTGCCTATCTTGTTCATTGCGGCTGCCAATAATGAATCCTGGTAGGTCTAATTCTCTCAGAATCACTTCACTGTACAGGTTTAATAAGTATCTGTCAATATCTCTGAGATGAAGTATTATAATTATTTACATTATTTGGACTGTTAGCCTCATCTTCATTGCCATATTCACTCCGGCCTTCTTCAGGTGATTGGAATTTTGAACTGAACCCTTTATTTTGTGCACCAGGGTAGATTGTTCTCATTCCACATGCCTTGCTTCTTTCAGATGTCTCAGTTTATTTACCAGTTCTCATATTGCAATTTTTGTTATTATTATTTCATTTTTTTTACCAGACCATATATTGCAATTTTTGTTGCTGTTCATTGCTTTTCTCTGGCACACCTTATTACTGGTTCCCACATTGTATTCATTTCTATGCTTGGTTGATTCAGGAGATTTTTGTGACCTAGTATATGTGCTGATTTCTTAAGTTTTCATATTTTCCGGTGATGCTCTCCTGTCTTATTTCAACCTCAGCCCAAAGGAGGCAGTGATCTCCCTTTTCCCTCCATATGTGGTCAGCTACACCTAATTTTTCTATTTACCCTTCTGTTACCATTTTATGACGTTCTTGCAGTTCTTATTTTAAGGAGGTGGCCTGTTTCTCCTTTGTATTTCCCAGCTGTATGGGATGACATACACAGTGTCCTTAGTCATGTTCTCCTCTACGGAGGGTCTTACTAAGCGCCCAGTGAGAAGACACATCCTTGTCTTACACCACTTTCTACATTTTTATATTTACTGAACTCATTTTCTGTCCATATGCAAGCAGTTTACTGCCAGTAGAGGTTCTGGATTATTCTGATTCTTCTTCTTTAGATGCTGTATCCCCTCAGGATGTAGGTGATCTTGGCTCTCCACAATTTCCAGTCCCTTGCAGCTCTAAATAAATTATGTTGTGTGTTGTTTTCCTCTTTTCCTCTTGCCCTTAATCCATCCTATAACTAATTTTCCAAGCCCTCCTTCCTCAGTAAGTGCCCCAGAAATTTCAATAGTCTCTTTCTGATGTCAAGATTAAGTTTTCTTTTTGTTTCCATTTTCTCTGAAAACTGTGGGGATTGTATAATTGATAAAATAAAAAAAATGAAAAACAAAACTGTTGTGTCGTGGCACAATAGTAAAAAGAAGAAAATCAAGTCGAGGTTGGTTTAAGGAACAAGTGTATTTAACATCACAGATACAAAGGTAGGAAACGGGTACTACTCAGCTAGGCAGTTGTAGTACTGTCACTGCTTACACCCCGGGTAGGTATTACTGGCACTATATATAGTGAAAACCAGTGTAATTCCCTTGTGATAGAAAGGCCGGTGTAACAAAAAGCAATAAAAGGAATACAAAAAAAAATAAAAAAAGAAGAATCTCCCAGGATGCTCCCTGACAGGAAGAACAAATGGTGTATACCTGAATAAAGAGGGGGCTTCCTGGCGCCAAAGACAAACAAGAAGAATATTTCTCTATTTTCCCCCTTAACTTTCAATGGTTAAACATGTGTCTTTTGCTCGGGAAGGCATTTCCCTTTAACAGACTGTTGTTACTGTAATAAAGTTCTAAAATCCATTTCCAGTTTCTTTGCTTCCTTCTTCCCTTTGTCTCTTTTATTTCAGCAACAAGAAGAATTCAACATGGACCTGGAGTTTGAACAAAACCACCAGAAACACCCAAAGAATAATACCTTTCAAAACTAAAAAAAACTCACATGTTTGGTCCATAGTATTCTCAGCATCTTTCTGTAGAACCACATTTAATATCATCCACAAATATGTCAAGGTTACCTAGCAGTTCCAGTAATACTTTATTAAAACAGTTTTTTCCATGTCAAAATATTATGCAGAAAAATAAATCCCTGTCTGTTTCACAGTATATCGTATTTTTTGTAGATATACCTTTACAATAAATAATAATAATTATAAAAAAAAATTGGTTATGGTTTAAATTGCCACTTAAACACAACTCTTTAACAAAAATTTAGCTAAAACTGTTTAGGTGTTTGAGCATGATGGGCTAGCTAATGATTTGAGACAGATTATGTGGAGATTTGTTCAAGTCAATAATTTTTAGCCACATCACAGTGAATTGTCGAACAAAATAATAAAGCTTTAACTTAAATCTCTTTAAAGTGGATAGCTAAATCATAACACAAAAATAAATCCTTCACACACACAAACACTGACAGTAGATTTCAAAAAAGAAAAAGTGAAATGTCGCTCGACTCAAAAAGAAAATAATGAAAGTAAAATGGTGACATTGTGTGTCATTTTGGTGGCAGGGGGATTGTCGGTAAAGACAGCAAAATAAAAATTTCTGCTCGATAAATAGAAAGCAATTTTGATGTGGTTCATGTTGTCAAAAAAGGTAGAGGAGTGGAGGAGACAAAATAAAACATAAATTTAAAAACCAAAAAAAGAAATATCGACAACAACAACCAAAGACAAATGACATCACTCTTGTCCTTATTGGAAAAAGTTATAAAGAAATAGTAGCTTAAGTAGATTGCAGCCGACAACAAACGACATTAAAATTGCCCCTAAAGATTAAGGTCATCATGGTATCATTTTAGCTGACATATTTATTTCTAAAAAGAAATGCTATTGCTTTTGTGAAGTCTTTTTTACTTTTTTTTTTTTTTTAACTAGACAATAATTGTTTGCTCTTTCCATTTTCAACTCTTTGCCTTGTTTTCTTTTACCAGAAGAACAGGATTATGTGTTTGCAATTTTTCTTTTTTTAGAATTCTTTTTGACTGCATTCAAAAATCAAAAATAAAATAGTTCATGCTCACACATATGTTTGTCTGAAACAATCGAGATTCTGATTTAGGGGTAGAGCCAGAGGATTATGGTCCGTTTGATTTGAGGCGCCTTTCCAGATACTGTGTGAGTAAAGCTTCAGGCTCTGTGACTGCCAAAAGATATTGATAGCAAAACAAAATGGGGAAAATATTTTTTCATTTTTTTAAAAAAATTAGTTAGCAACTTGTAAAGCTTGTGATATTGAACTGGAATGAATAAATTACAAATTGACACTTTTAAATATGATTAATTGATTGAGTAGGGGACTGATATGAGACATCAAAATATCTTCCTCAGAGGACAGTGTCATATTTCTTGTTATCACACACTCTCAGCAGAGAAAGAGAAATAAAACTTTCATTTTTGAGATATTCAAACATCCCTTTTAGCAATCAATTCCATGCTTGCATTATCTACAATGCTGACATTTTAAAAATGCATACTTTTGTCCTTCAGACAATATTGAGGAGACCGTATCGCTCAAATAAGAAAAAAATTTAAATAAAAAAAAAGCTTATATTTACACTAGAATATACTTATTTTTTTTATATTTACGATAACCACCAACTCAGTTTATTTCTTTGTGGTTGGTTGGTTTTGTTTAGCGGCATATCAACCTCTATGAGATATTTAATACTGAAATCTAAATATTTTGAACACAATTTATGCCTTCAGCTACAGATAAAATGTATTGTTGGTCATTTTGCTATAAAATGTATTGTTTGTCTTTCTACTATAAATATTTATTGTTGGTTATTTTTTCATATATAAAATTATATTGCTGGAATCTTCATAAACATTTTTACATTTTCATAGTGTTTTACTTTTCTGTCTGTATCTGTGAGATGAGGTATTATGATTACTTACATTATTTACATTATTTGGACTATTATCCTTATCTTGATTGCCATATTCACAACGTTTTGGCTGTTGTATGCTCTGGCCTTCTTCAGGTGATTGGAATTTCAAACTGAACCCTTTATTTTGTCCGCCCCCAGGGTAGATTGTTATAGTTCCACATGCCATGCCTCTTTCGGCTGTCTCAGTTATTTCCCTTTATCTCAACTCTCCAAGTTTTGGTTCACCACTGCTGTAGCCTGGTATTGAACTCACAACTCTTTGGGTCTAGTCACTGGATCTAACCAATGCCTTTATCCACTGGGCCATGTGCCCTTGAGAACCAAAACCTGGAGAGTTTTTAAGAGGTACAACCAATTCCAGAGATTATTTTTCACATTGGAATCTTAATTTTATGTGTTTTTGGTAGACCATATAATGTACGTATACACACACACACACACACACACATACACACACACACACACAGTCTTATAGACTCCACTGATGAGTATGGGGCTACATTTTTCAACAATACTAACTGTTGCTTTTGTACTTCTCATAGCAAGTAAGTTTCAACAGAAACCAAACCAACCCTAAAGAGTCCAACAAGTATTTGATTTTTGAAAGAATTTTCAAAACAATGTGACTTTTACTACAAAAAAAGATACTAGATTTTCTATATTAATCTTTGGGCCAGCTGCTGATGCAAGAAAAACAAGATTTTAACCAAAATTTTGAATGTGTTAGAAAGAATTACATGATTTAATAAAATAATCAAAAATACTTTGGTTTCTCCTCTTAATAACATAAACATTTTGATGATAAAACCTTGTTTTTTTTTTGTTCAAGTTTTGAGGACTTTTTCCCTTATGGTGTACTCTTTCTTTAGAAAATCTTTGGATGTACATATATATATAAAGACATTTTTATGTTTAACATTCTTTTTATAGATACAAGTATTTAAGTAAATGCTCTGTTTTATAATAAACAGTATTAAATAACATTTACCGGCCTGAATGTCCGAGAAATTTTCATATTTGTCCTCCGACAGTTCTATGAAAATTTCCCAGACATTCAGGCCGGTAAATGTTTTTTAATACTGTTTATTATAAAACAGAGCATTTACTTAAATACTTGTATCTATAAAAAGAATGTTAAATATAAAAATGTCTTTAAATAATTGTTGGACTTTGTCCATTTCATAATACATATATATATATATATATATATATATATATATATATATATGACTTTTATCACTTTAACTATTACTTTTAGTGGATATTCTTATCTGTTATTTCACTTATTTAGGGGATATTATCTGTTATTTCACTTATAACTGGTGCAAAGAAAAAATGGTAACATATTTTTTCTAAGAGTATTTCGATGTAAGTGAATGTAACAAATTTGACAGGAATTAAAACTCGGCTCTCCAATTTCTCATTCTGAGTTGCTATCCATTACACCATCCACTTTAATGTAGATATTGTGGGGTGATATTCTGTGTAGGATGATGATATTTTATTGTCTTCAATAAATTTTTTAAATAAATATTTTAATGTCCTTATTTACATTTGTTAGATGTGTTATTACCACTAGTAACATTTCTTTTGGGGTATGTGTCCGTGTTTATAATTGTTACACCGGCCTTTCTAACACAAGGGAATTATACCGGTTCTCACTATATATAGTGCCAGTAATACCTACCCGGTGTGTAAGCAGTGACAGTACTACAACTGCCTAGCTGAGTAGTACCCGTTTCCTACCTTTGTATCTGTGATGTTAAATACACTTGTTCCTTAAACCAACCTCGACTTGATTTTCTTCTTTTTACTGTTGTGCCACGACACAACAATAATTATAATTCCTGCCTCTATTTTTGTCAGATGGTGGGTGGTGATTTTTGCATTGATTGATAATTTACTTGGGCAATTTATATATATATTTTCGAACAGTGGTTTCACTGGTTTTTTATATTTTGTAGAGATTATAATGTGTATAATTCCTTGTGTGAAATCAATTCTTTAGAGTTTGTAAAAAAAAAAAATTACCAATAACATTTTGTATTATAAACACAAATGCTAATGATTTCCCTACACTCTGCTTATCATTTATTCAAACACATTACATAAGTTACTCACTGTTTCTCTCCCCCACTTCATTGAATATGTTCTGTGAGTGCCAAATTTTCAAAAAAAACTCCTTCCTCATAATGTGTACCAAAAATCTTTCTATGATTTTTTAGTTTAAAGTGTCTTTCTAGTTTCCATTTTTTTAATTCAGAATTTCTTTATTGTTCACATGTTCTGTATATGGCATTCCTAGCATCTATCTGTAGAACAACGTCTTTGTCGTTTTAAGTCTCTTCTTAAGCTGTAAGAAATTGTCCTGAATAATACTGGACCATATATTTAGTGCCTTTTTCTTTACATATACATGCTTGCCATGTTCTTTATGTGCTGTGTCCCTTCAGAATGTAGACGATCGTGGTTCTCCATTACTTCTAGTCCCTTGAAGCACTTAAAAACCTTGTCTTTCTGTTATTTCTCTTGAGCCCTGTTCTGCCATCCATTTACTCAAGCTCATTAAGTATGTTATGCATTGTTTTTCTCTGTCTCTCATGCCCTCTATCTGTCCTATGAGTATCAGATTTTCCAAGCCCTTCTACCTCAATATATGCTCTAGAAGCCTCAACTGTCTCTTCCTGAGGTTAAGTATAGTTTCCTTTTTGTTTACATTTTCTCCAAAACTTTGTTGTTACTCACATGTTCTGCCTATGATATCCACAACATCCTTCTGTAGAACCACATTTTTGCTGCTCCAAGTCTCCTCTTCATCTTTGAGGAGATAATCCATAGAACTTAGATTAAAAATAAAACCCAACAAAAGATGAACTAATTATAAAATGGAACAATTATAACATTATATTGTTGTAAAGGTTATATGGTTGTCATGATTCATTCTTAATGTAGATAGATCTTAGCAATCCTAACAAAGAATTGTTTCTTTCCTTATTAAGTCAAAAGCAATATCTGTTTATATTTCTGAGATGAGGTATTGTAATTATTTACACTATTTACAATATTTGAAATGTTATCCTCATCTTTGTTGCCATATTCATTATATATTCACTGTTGTATGTGTTGTAGTATACCTTCAGATAATAATGGGTATGTCCCCATTCACATTAATACAGTAGTAAATACTGTATGTTGGTCTGCAGGTGGAGATTCATTGTAGAATTCACTTGACTCACTTCTAGCAGTTGACTATTACTTCAACACGCCGCTGGAAAATCTTAAAATGTGTTGTTCTTGTCCTAAGTATTATTGTTCATTACCAACCTTCATGTGATTATTCTATTCAGTAACCTTCCCTAGCTTACAACAGTATGCTCTGGATTTTTTCAGGTGATTGGAATTTCAAACCAAACCCTTCATTTAATCTTAGTTCCGAAAGCCATGCCTGTTCTGGATATCTCAGTATAAGTTATTTCCCATTAACTCAACTTTCCAAGTTTTGTTCACCTCTGCTGTAGCCAGGTATTGAACTCACAACTCTTTTGGTCAAGTCATTGGATTGTTAATTTTAGAAAAAAGATAGAAACAAAAAATGAAAATATATATCAAGATTTAAGCCTTAAATACTTGGAGATTATTATTTAACATACAATAAAGTTATTTATACTGCCTTTTTGATAGTCAGTTGCGTGATACACATGTAGGCAATCATGTATCTTTTGATACATGACTGACGAGGCAGATTTCTTTTCCTGCAGTAGGTTGCCATTTCTTTCTGCAGTAGACCTGTTGCCATCCAATGCTATAGAACCCGCTCTGTCCTGCTTTTTACCCATAGCTGTGAGGAGAAGAAGAGGATTCATACCTTTCCCAACTGTATTAGCATGTAAGTGAATCTAATGGTTTCGACTGAAATTCGAACTTGGCTCTCCGATTCCTCAATCCAAGCCACTATCCATTACTCCACCGTGCCTGCTAACACCTAAATTATCAACTGATAAAAAACTTAACTATTCATAAAAGATAATTATGACAATGTTGACGATTTCAATCTGAATTTTACATGTGGGTGTGGAAGGCATGCTCCAAAACTTTGAAAGTTATAATATAAATATTATATCACTGCAAAATCCATGAGCAATTAGAAATTATATTCCCAATGAAAATCGGGCACGAACATTTGCAATGATCTGATAAATTGGCAACTAGGTCTTATGGTTTTACTCTTGAACTAGCTCAATACAACCATCAATTCTATTCTAATAGTTTCTTTTCTCACACTTCTCACTTGTGGAACTCACTTCCAATTCCTTGCTTCCCTGCCACTTACAATCTTCAAAAATTTAAATGCAACATTAGCCACCATCTTCTGTCTTCCTGAATCCTGTTCCCTTATTGCCCCTTTTTCTCATTTCTCCTCAATAAAGTCTTCTTGTTCACTTTTATTGTCTGTAACCATCTGCATCTTAGTGGCATTATCAACTTGCTTGGGATTAAATGATAAAAACAAAATGAAAAATATATATATATATAATTTAAAATTTAGTGTACATACATTTTTATTTACCATCAGTGCATAATTATAACAGATATCTGTGTTTATATGCCCCCTCTCCCTCTCCCTATATATATATATATATATATATATATATATATATATTTGTCATCCACAGACAGACTGTTTCGCTGTTTCACAGCTCATCAGTGTGGCTAGACGTCCGGTTGCCTCTAGCTAGGATCGAAACCCGACTGAATTTGCGTCAGTCGGAACTTCTCCCACTAAGCCGTCAGTGCATGGCAGGGATGAAGGTGAATTTTAGCATGTTTATTTTTAGATTTAGATAAACACAAAGTGACTGACAGTGACTCAATTCTGCCGAAGAGTCGTGCAATATTAGCTAAAATAGTCACTGTTTACAAATTCACACCTCAAACCAGAGAGCTCAACCGAAATTAATTTTTCAGGAGCCAATATATATATATATATATATATATATATTTATTTTGATTTTTGAATTTGCAGGTCTGATGAATTGGATCATGATTATGATTCCAATGTAATAAATTATAACTATGGAATATTAGAGTTTCAGCCTTTTATATTATATTCTAGCTCTGTCCTGGATATTGAGCTCTACGTGGATTCTATCCTCTAGGAAATTTACATATATATATATATATATATCTATATATATATATATATATATATATATTGACCACTAATATTATATATATATATATAGAGAGAGAGAGAGGGGGGATGTGTTTATATTTTCCCCTCCCTTGATATAATTATTATATATAAACATAGTTTCATTAATTTGTGAATAAGTCCTGCATATTTCATTAAAATTGAACAAGTATTTGAATTTTGAAAGAATTTTCAAAACAATGTGACTTTTACTACAAAAAAAGATGCTAGATTTTCTATATTAATCTTTGGCCCACCTACTGATGCAAAATTTTGAATGTGTTAGAAAGAATTACATGATTTAATAAAATAATCAAAAATACTTTGGTTTCTCCTCTTAATAACATAAACATTTTGATGATAAAACCCTGTTTTTTTTTCTTGTTCAAGTTTTGAGGACTTTTTTCCTCTTGGTATGCTCTTTTTTAGAAAACCTTTGGCGGAACCTATATGATTTTTATCACTTTAACCCTTACTTTTAATGGATATTCTTATTTGAGAAGGCACTTTGTTTATTTATTAAATAATATATTTATTTTCATCTACTGGCCTGAATGTTTGAGAAATCTTATTAAAGAAAATTTGTGCTCTCTGGCAGGATATTAAATAATATATTTATTTTCATCTACTGGCCTGAATGTTTGAGAAATCTTATTAAAGAAAATTTGTGCTCTCTGGCAGGAATCAAACCCGTGTAAATCATGTTTAAAGTGATAAAAATCAGTCAGATTAATATAAAATCCATTCTAAAAAATTATCTTTGTTTACGTTTATATGATTTCATCAATAAGAACATTACCTTAGTCTGATGAAGTACTTTTTAGAGTACAAAAAGTATTACCCAACATTGTTCTGATGTATAGAAATTTATACATCATATTCTCTTGAAATTATAAGTAAAAGTAAGTGAATTTCTACAGATAAACGAAAAAGAAAGGCTTATTTTTATTTTGAAACTAGTATAATTGAAGCAAAGAAGATTTCATTTAATGTAGTCAACATACAAGGATATAAACTAGCCATTGTCTTTTATTTTCTCCTGAAATGAAAAAAATTATTCAATAGCAAGAAAGAAAGAAAAAAATAAGAACAAGACGTAATTTGATGTTAATGGAAAAAACTTTCAAACTCTGTGGTGCTTATTAAGTAAAAATGGCATCAGCAAACTTTTTGTTCTCCCCTGTGGCATCTGTGTGTCACACCAGATGTCCAGTCCACTCATGTCACACTGTGACTGGCTCCCTTCACCTGTCAAACCTATCAAGGGCTTCCCCCAACATGGCCTGACCTGGACTCTGGGTCCAGCAGACCACACATCACATTATTTTGATGGCCACACTTGTCATCAAGGCCTCTTTGCTACTTCTGTGTGAAAA
>OZ038487.1:51843218-51913218 GCA_964036315.1 Acanthosepion esculentum | reverse complement strand
TTTTAATGGATTTTTACCCAACATTATTTCTTATTACTATAAACATCATTTTTATTGGGTACGCATATTTGAGTTGCTGTCCCTGCTTTTTAAAATTTTCTTAAACATTGAAAGTTTTTGAAGCACAATCTTTCTTTAGTAGGAGTTCTTAATTTTGACTGATTGATATTAACTTCACCATTTAAGAGAATTAAATAAAAACAGGAATAGTAACTCAAAAACTTCTACCCACTAAAATAATGTTTATATTAGTAGAAATAATATCTATCTATCTATCTATCTATCTATCTATATATATATATATATATATATATATATATATATATATATATATATAGTGGTGTATTAGCTAATCTGTAAGTAGTGGACTCTTCTGGTGAGAGAAGAACTAAGAAATAGAAATCTATGTTAGATTAAATTTGATAAATAAAATTCTATGATTACTCAATGTTGTATAAAATGTTATTTGTTTAATATTCAGGAAGTATTAAAGAGAAACAAGAATATTGAGCAAGATAAAGTTTTTGATATTTTATAAGTATAATGTAAGAAAATTTTTAACGTGAATGTTAGATTTGATACGAATAAGAAAAAATTTAAAACTAATATCTCAGTTGAGTGTCAGTAAATGCACAAGTATTATTTGATGCAAGACAGTCTTTAAGCTGTTTTAACCCTTTGAGCCCTGCATTTCTGAACAATTTTAACCCTTCTGCCTGATCTCCTGAGTCAAAATTCTCAAATTATTAGTATGTAATGTTTTATGGTAGATATAAAAATAGTTACAAGTGTTTACCCACTGTTCAACCAGCGACTGTGTATTAAGTCACTTTTCTCTACCAGTTCAACTGGTGGCTGGGTATTACGTCATTTTTCTCTACCACTGGTAAAGCGGGGGTCAGGGCTCAAAGGGTTGAAACATTAAATAGGGAGGGGATGATTTTAACAACTGATAAGAAATCTTTAAAATTTGAGAATGATTTTAACTTCTGATAAGAAACCATTAAAATTGGAGAATGATTTTAACTACCAATAAGAAACTTTTAAAATTGAAGAATGATTTTAACTACTGATATAAATTATTAAAATTGGAGAATGATTTTAACTACTGATAAAAAAACTATTAAAATTGGAGAATGATTTTTTAACTATTGACAAGAAACCATTAAAATTGGAGAATAAATTTAACTACGAATAAAAAACCTTTAAATTTGGAGAATGATTTTAACCATTGATTAAAAATCTATTAAAATTGGAGAATGATTTTTAACTACTCAGTCAATGACAAGAAACAAACATGGACAATAAATTCTGAAGTCATACTGGATGGCATATAAATAAAGCTAAATAGCAGTGTCCAACATGGAATTTTATTTGCAGGGTGGGTGTGAATTCTTTGTTAAATTGATCTCAGAATACTAACTGAAGTATGTGAAAATGTAAGAATTTAGAATTTCCTAATTTTTTAATATTGTTTAAAAAGACTCATTGAGAAATGGATCAAATAGAAACAAAGACAAAGTTTCAAGAATATTTGATGTACTATCCAAGAATTTTCCATGCTGAATCATGGCAGGAGTTATGCATCATCAAGTATGTTAAGTGATCATCAGATGTACAGGTGGTGCAATGGAAAGCAACTTGGAATGATATATTGGAGAGCTTAGTTCAAATTCTATTCCAGTTTTTTATATTCACTTAAATGCAAATAACCTTGGCAAAGGTATGAAGCTATCTCTTCTTCCCTAGGTATGGGTTAAATATCAGGGCATACTGGGCTTTCTAGCCATTGTTGGTAATCAGTCTAGAAGAAAAACTACTCTGAATTCAAAACTGTATGTAGCCCTGATACTGCAATAGAGATACCTTAAGCCAGATTTCTATTCGTTTTCATCTAAAGTGCTTAATCAAAAAATAAGAGTTGTGCAAGGACCTGCGTAATGAATTATGCTACAGGTTGGAGCTGCCCAGTCCTCACTTGTCTGTATTGATAGAGTTCAAAAGCATCTCCAAAGCCTTGTGAGTGATGAATTATTTTCCACCTGAGAATGCCATTCCCACAAATGAAATATTGCGAGCCTCTCATTGCTTTATTGATACTTGCATAATATATAGTTATATATGACTTTGAATAAGTAAAACCCGAGGTTCTTGATGAAGACCACAGTTTTTCAAACCTTTCAGACTGTCATTGCAATATAAAACCAAGAATTTTACTAAATAACAGAAACCACATCATATGAGGATTTTTAACAAAAGTAACAACTAAAATGGATTTCACATACAACTCAAAGTGAAAATAATAACATTATGAAAATTTTGACATTCTGCATTACTTGAAATAAGATGTTGGGAAGGAAACCCTTATCAATACTCGAAAGTTCTTGGACTTGAGAAACCTATTTTCCAGAAAAAATATATTTTAAGAGAAAGATTTTATAAACTTTGTGGCTTTTGGTCAAGGAATGCTGACTGTTTCTTTATAAGGAAACTGCTGATATTACCGTTACCATGATAAGTGATGGCTGGTCTGCTTATAGTACAGTTGGCTAGTTTGGTTCTGATCAAAGTCATTATATACAAAGAACATTTTATATCACCAGATGATCCATCTATAAGATTTTTAAGAAAGAAAGAAACATTCAGAAGCATCTGACAGTGGAAAGATGTCTGTGAATATATATTCAGAAAAAAAAAACAAGAACATTCTTAAGCAATAGTGTGCCATCATGGATAGGAGCTTGGAATGAGAATGTGGAGAGCTGAGTTCAAATTCCAGTTGAATTTGTTACATTCAAAAATAAATACTTTTGGGAAAGGTATGAATCCAGAGCTCCTTTCCACCTATAGGTTAAATAGCAAGGGAGACTGGGCTCTCTAACTATGATTGGCAATCAACCCAGGAAAAAGACAACTATGAATTCAAAATCGTAAGTGACCTTGAGGCTGTGATAGAAATACATTAACCAAGTTTTCTGTTAGGTTTTAACCAAAGTGCTTCATCAAAAACAATCCACTGAACAAAAATCTGTGCAAGGATCTGTGTAATGAATTATGAAACAATTGCATTTATATTATAAATGTTAAAACTGTCTTATAATGCACACTATTTCACAAATTAACTAAGGTATCTGAGATTAAATATGGGAATATGGTTTGTACTAGTGACAACACACTCACTTTTTCCTCTGTCAACCATTGGAGCATGCAGGTAATAAGGCACTTTTCTCAAAAGATTTGACAACGAGACATGCAAAGAAAAGTTGATTCCTACTTTCTGTAAGAGCCTTAGTGTAAATTAGGAATAAACAACTTCACTCACAATTAGCTCTTAGTTCATTATAAACCTAAATTTGCACCAAACACTTTATATCCCCAATATCTGCAAAGTCAATGCTTAAAGAATGTAACAATCCAATATTTGTAAATGATGTAACCTAGTCTAATGCAATCACTTCAAACATTTGTCATATTTATCATACAATTAAAAGACAATAATAAACACAATTTTTAGTTTGCACTTAAATTATGTTAACATTTCAAGAATTAAGAATAAACACAAACACAGCTAGGTGACCTCAAAATCAATGAAAACAAAACAAGTATAGAATTTAAAATTGATACATACATAAACCCAAATACCATCAGCTATACACATGTCTACACAACTAATGAAAACAAAATAATATAAAATTAAAAACTTTGAATATAACACTGTATTATTTCACTTTCAAAAACTTCTGATGAAGTTAAATAAATGGTGAAACATTTATAAAGATTTTACTACTTGTTCCTTATTTAATAACACACATATATGCTCACACATACACATGCACAGACACATATATATACATACATTCATATATGTGTACATATATATATGCACATACATACATCTATGTATATATATATATGAGTATCCACTAAAAATAAGGTTTAAAATGGTAAAAATCTACCAAATTAATAAAAATCTATTATTTCTTTAGAATACACACACACACACACACACAGACACACACACATAGATATATATATGCACTCACACAAACACACAGATATATATGTATACACATACATATATATAGATACACATACACTCCTGAAAAATTTATTTCGGTTGAGCTCTCTGGGGAGGATGTGTGGGTTTGTAAACAGTGACTATTACGGCTAATAATGCAAGACACTTCGGTAAATCGAATCGCGTTCTCTCAGTCACTGTGTGTTTATCTAAAAATAAATATGCTTAAATTCACCTTCTTCTCTGCCATGAGCCAACGGCTTCAGGATAAAATTTCTGACTGACGCGAATTCAGCCGGTTTTCGATTCTAGCCAGAGGCAACCGGACGTCTAGCCACACTGATGAGCTGTGATACAGCGAAACAGTCTGTCTGTGGATGACAATATATATATATATATATATATATATATATATATATATAGATAGATAGATAGATATGTGTGTGTGTGTGTTAAAAAAATTATGTCACCCTCAGAAAGTTATTGGCAATTGGAAAATGTTCATGAAAGTATACAGCGGAAAAATGAGTGATGTGTGTGTAGTTCATTTTTTAATAAGCATGCACAAATACTCACGCATTGAACTCACTTTTTTTGCTTTTGATCTGCTGAACCCTAAACCACGAAATGCATAATCGGACATGTTTTTGGGATAATGTACATTCATGAATGTTTTCCAATTGTCAATAATTTATAATATATATATATATATATAATTTGCTTGACGAGGAAATTTATAACATATATATATATATATATATTTCGCTTGATGAGGAAATGGAACTAATGTCTTTGGTTTAATAACAAAATTAAATTTGAAGGCTTTAGCTTCCATTTTTGAAACATGGTTATCACTGTGTAGCGAAAAACCCATATTTTAAATCAATTAATTTATAATATATATATATATATATATATATATATATATATATATATATATAGTCAAAGCTAATGAGCCAGACAAACCTACCAAGGTTTCACTTAGACAGATCGTCAGGGTCAGCTGGCTGAAGAGGCAAAAGAAAATGGTGTATATATACGGCGTATTGTTTACTTGTATCGGGGTTTTTTCTTTGGGCCTTGAACCTGTATCTGTGCGATTATTTTCGACATGCTTTCATGTTCCTGGCTCTTTCTTTTTTAAAACCTTTGTTTCCCTTCGAGATTGATTTAACTATTGGTAAATCAAGAATTCGAAGGTTTTTTGACACGAGTATAGTCACCTATATTTATATATATATATATATATATATATATATATATATATATATATATACATACAGACACACACACAGATATATATATTCACACACACTCACACATATATATATATATAAATATATGTGTGTATGTGTGTGTATATACACAAACACACATACATAATATATATATATATATATATATATATATATATATATATATATATATATATATAATTACCAATTTGTGACTGATAGGATAATTCCAAGGAGAATATTAATCCAGACAGAGCTCCATGTAAACTTCAGAGCATTTTTATAATAATAAATCAAGAAGAAAACCTTAAAG
This sequence comes from Acanthosepion esculentum, assembly GCA_964036315.1. Lineage (NCBI taxonomy): Eukaryota > Metazoa > Mollusca > Cephalopoda > Sepiida > Sepiidae > Acanthosepion > Acanthosepion esculentum. The sequence goes on along the minus strand of OZ038487.1, from coordinate 51,907,652 downwards.
ACCCATTTTGGTTATAATTTAAAAAGCTTTCAGTCTAAAGCGAAATTCATGAAATAAATTATAACCAAAATGGATCTTTAAGTTTTTCTTCTTGATTTATTATTATTCATATATATATATATATAGAGAGAGAGACAGACAGACAGACAGACAGAATGATAAAAATGATTAATTATGAAATATATCAATGTCTGTGTGGCAATTATTGACTGTGTGCATTTCTGGGTTTTTATTTTTTGAATATTTGAATTTTAGGCAAATGAATAACAAAGTGGAAAAATTGTGTGTCACACATTTCATCCTCTAGAAGGACTTGATCGGACTAAAGTAACGTTTTTGTTGATGAAATTATATATGTGTAATAAGTGGATAAAGAGATATAAATACATTATAATTATGAACTGATAGAAAATGCTGAAGATGTTGAAATGCTGAAATTTCAATTTTTTTCATTTAACTTTTTCCTCTTTTTTGGCACATCTAGAAATGTCGCCTTGCCAATTTCATTCATTTTCCTTATGACTTTGTCATTCATTTGCCTAACATTTTTCTGATATAATGAAATTTATATATCATATTTTTGTATATTTACTTTATAAACAAATATATTTGCATTTTTGTAGGTGTATGTATATATGTGTGTATATCTGTATATATGCTTGTATATCTATTATTGTATTTGTAAGGCTTGTGTTAGGAGAGCATATAGTTATGTGTATTCCTCTGTATGCATTTGCATATATAAAAGAGATTTTGTTTTAAAATATATAAGGTTTTCTTTCATATGCTAACATAAACCAAAGTGGTTATGGTTTAGTTTGGTTTGGTTTGTTTTACAGCCTATCACCCTCAATGGATTATTTAATGCCAGCAAGATTTTTATTGCTGGTAATATTTTTTTTTCAAAATGTATAGCTGTTATTTTTTTTCAAATATGTATTGCTGGTAATAAATTTTCTTGAAAAATTTATTGCTGGTAATAATTTTTTTACAAAGTATTTGTGGTATTAAAACCTATTTTTGCACTTTCATAGTGTTTTAACCCCAGCCAAAGTGGTTATGTATGCAAATACATACATACATACATACATACATATATATATATATATATATATATATATATATATATATTTATATAATAGTGATTTTTATTTCTAGACAATAACAGTGTTTCTTTATATATATATATATATATATATATATATATTTATATAATAGTGATTTTTATTTCTAGACAATAACAGTGTTTCTTTATATATATATATATATATATATTTATATAATAGTGATTTTTATTTCTAGACAATAACAGTGTTTCTTTATATATATATATATATATATTTATATAATAGTGATTTTTATTTCTAGACAATAACAGTGTTTCTTTATATATATATATATATATTTATATAATAGTGATTTTTATTTCTAGACAATAACAGTGTTTCTTTATATATATATATATATATATATTTATATTTATGTCCTGATTTCCTTGTGTGGTTACAAATATATTTGTATGTGTCCATCTCCATATCTGCATTTATATGCGTGTGCATGTTGACATATATTTGCATATAAATGATTCTCTGCATAAATAAGATCTTGTGTATGTATGGATCTGTTCACTGGATGTGTGAGAGGAAAAAGGTTTTGGTCAAAAGGGACTAAACACCACCCACCCACTACCAACCTTGAATGCTGTGTGTGTCCAGACCCCAAGAAGATTTACCTCATGTCACATTGCATTACACTTAATGGCAAAATAATGACCTCCTCCAAAACCTGGCAAGTGATTTAATCATTATAAAAGAAGTATTGCTTCTCTCTCCTCTCCTTTTAGCCCAACTCATAAATAAATGAATGGTTTCAAATAAATAATACAGCTCTTTATAACAGACTTGGGCCATCTTCTATTTTTCTGTTTTGTTTTTCCGTGAGAATACAAGAAATCTTAACATACGCACTCACACATACAAAAACGAATAAATATGAGGATTAATATTCGTACTAATGTCATAATAATGATCATAGTTTTAAAATGATGCTTATTTCTCAGACATTTTAAATTTACATTTTCTTATCAAAATTAAAGCTCTTACTGCAAAAGTTGAAAAGCCAGTACGACATTTATTCTCAGTGGCTATTGTGGAGTCATCTGATAGGCTATGCTCCAGAAAATTACATAAATTCCAAAAGTCACAAAAATACAGAATTTCCATTTGAGGAGATCACAAATTGATATCTAACCCACACACCCCAAAAAAGAAAATGCAGAATAAAAAAAATGAATTGCTAAAGTAAGTTTTAGAAAGAAAGCTAGTTGATCATGTGACACTATCGTCATGGTCTACAGTCAAATAAAACCCATAAGTAATGAATAAGTCACATCTCGAGGATGAAGCTATATAATCATAAACTTTAAAAGAAATCTATAAAATCAAATGAACAGCTATAAAAAGAAATATAAAAACAGAATAAGAACTCTTAGTTCTATAAAATCAAAATAAGAACTCTTAAATAGTCTTATTGAGACAGAATAATACAAAATCATCATGATCATCATCCCCTTGACTTTTGTAAACGTAGGAGGGATCCAAATGCAGAAGCCATATTAAATCTCCTCCACAATGGTCTATCTACGGCAGCCACCAGTAATTCTGATATAGTCATACTTGTCCATTGTTTGACATTATCCAACCAGTTTTTACGTTGGTGTCCTCTCATCCATCCACCTTCAACGGGGCCTTGCATGACAGTCTTGCACAAGCTGTCCTGCTGTGTAATGTATCCAAACCACACCATTTTTCTCCATTTGACAGTGGCGAGAAGAGGTTCCTGGTGGCCCACAAAACTTTCAACCCTTTCCCGCACAAACTCTTTGGTTTTATGTTCCCAATAGAAGATGCCAAAGAGTTTTCTCATGCATTTGTTCTCAAACACTTGGATCCTTATGTCTGTTTCTGCTAACAGTGTCCACGTTTCATATCCATATAGGAGAATGGAGACTACCAGCGATTTGTACGTCGGTACTTTCTCTGAAAGCCGATTTCGCTCCTCCATATACAGAATAACAACTCTAAAAAATAGTTTTATTAAAACAAGATAACAGCTATAAAAGATCTATAAAAACAAAATAACAAATTTGAAAATAGTTTTCTAAAAACGGAATGACAACTGTAAAAATAGTTTTATAAAAACAGAATAACAGATGTAAAAAGAAAAACAGAATAACAACTATGAAAAGATTTAAAGAATCAATAACCCTTAGGAAAGAGCAGTAAAAACTGCATAATAACAATAAAAATATATATCAATTAAATTATTAATTCTATCTGTTGTAACCCAGAAAATGTTACTGAATGAGGAATAACCAAAACCAGAGGTTGGAAATTAAAATGGTAATCTTTATAACATCAACAAAATACAATACTCGCCAGCAGCATGAAATAGGTAAACCACTGCTAGTGGTGAACTACTTAGACAACATATTACCCCCACTTACAATAGTGTCCAATGTATTTATGAGGATTGGGACATACCCATTAGTGTTCATATGTATGGTATATAATAATTACCATACATGTATGGTATATAATAATTATCTATCTATCTATCTATCTATCTATCTATCTAATCCTCATCATTATTGTTGTAACCTCGGAAGGGTTACTGAATAAGGAATAACCAAAACAGAAGTTAAAAATGAAATGGTAATCTTTATAACGTCAACAAAATACAATACTCGCCAGCAGCATGAAATAGGTAAACCACTGCTAGTGGTGAACTACTTAGACAGCATATTACCCCCACTTACAATAGTGTCTAATGTACTTATGAGGATTGGGACATACCTATTAGTGTTCATATGTACAGTATATAACACTATCTATCTGTCTCATAATAAAAATAAAATAATTTTTTCACTTACCTTATGACTGTATATAAATTTATTTACTATTATTAATGCTCTATCTCTTGATGTTGAGTACTGTAATTATATATTATGAAATGGACTAAGTCCGACAATTAACCAGACGCTTCCTCTGTAGCTAAATGGTATAGCATGTCGGGCTATATGACAGTTCCGTGTAGGATACAGGTTCAATTCCTGTCAAAGAACAATTATTTTCTATGAAATTTCTCAGACATTCAGGCTGGTAAATGTTGTTAATACTGTTTATTATAAACAGAGCATTTACTTAAATATTTGTATCTATAAAAGTAACATATAAACAAGAAATATATTAAAATGAGTACTATATTTTTAAAAAAACTGCTGGCTTAAAATGTGTTATATTCTATAATTACCCTGGTCAATCAAATATGATGAATAAAATTATAGTCTTATACAGTGTTTTTATATCTATCTCTCAATGTTATTATCTCTCTCTCTCTCTGTATATATATATATATATATATATATATATATATATATATATATATATATATATATATATACATATATATATATATACATATATATATATATATATATATATATATATATATATATATATGTATATATATATAGTTAAATCATACGTTTTAGATGCATCGAGGGTGGTCTTCAGTGATGCACTGTTCTCATCGCCGATTTTGGGTTTCGCATCATATCGGCTCCAACAGCAACCCCTCCCTGATTCTAGGTGAAACAGGCCGCCTCCTTGAAAGCGCCGTGCTACGCACCTCGACATTGCAAAAAACAATAATTACAATAAACTAGCAAATATAAATATATATAAATGGAAAAATATTCTTTTTGCCCTGAAGCAGGATAATTCTGGAAGCCAACATTTTTAAGGCATGGGATCTTTGAATTCTAATGAGTTTATTCTTCTTGGCTTTCCCTATTCTTGTGGTTTTGTACTAAATCTAAAGACATACTTAGTAAATCGCTATAAAATGTTAGGATTAATATTATGATCAAATATTATATTTCCATTGTCCATCATATTGTTTGCAGTCATATCATTATTACTCCTACTGTCAGAATTTATAAAAGTATCAGTAGCCATTATAGTAATATTATTTGTTTTATTGCTATGATCATTGTTGATGATATTGTTGTCTTTAAAAGTTTATGTTGCTTGAATGGACAAAGCAAACAGTGTTCTATATTTTTTCACACTTCACTGAATTATTTGATGATGTTTGCTTAAGTGTTTTTGGAAATTACAAATGGTTGCTAATAGCTACAATTGTTGTGACAGGTGGCCTACTTCACCTAAATTGTCATTTCATATATTACTATTATATTTTTCATTTATTATTATTATTATTACTAATATTAATGTTACTTATCAGTGAAAAGCATTTAAAACTTAAGTTGATGAATATTAGTTAAATATCTTTCTTTTAGATGTCATGTCCTTTCACGGTGTGGGTGATCATGGCTCTCTAGAAAATTCTGTTGAAATTTTTGGGATACCAAAAAAAATGCAGGCTTAGAGAATTTGACACTCACAGTACAATTTGAAAGCAAAATGGACAGAGAGAAACAGTGAGTAGCTTATCTAACAAGCTTGTGTAAATGGATAGTAGAACAAGGAATGGGAGTCTTATTAAAAAGACAAATCTTACTAAGAGCAATAAAAATAGGAAGCTGTGGAGAGCTATGATTTCCCATGTCCTGAATCGACATGGCATACAAAAGAAGTAATTTTTGCCTTTTTACTACTTCTCTTTATCCTTGTTCTGTCATCCATTCACTTAAACTCATTGAGCAGATTGATTACATTTTCCACTGATGCTCTTGCTTTGAGTGTTAAATTCTCCAAACTTTCTTTCCTCATTATGTTTCCCAGAAATTTCAGTTGTCTTTTTCTGATTGTCAGTAACAGTTTCCTAATAGGTCCCATTCTCTTTCAAATTTCATTATTACTCAACCATTCTATCTATGGAATTCTCAGCATTTCTCGGTAGAAACACATTATTTTCACTTGAATATTTTTTTAATTTGACCCCAAGCAAGGTGGCAGTGCCACGAGTATGCATGCCATTACAGGGAGTGAAAGTGAGAGAAAAAACTGAATATAGGGTGGATTGGGGAAAGAACAAAAGATGAGCAGGATTCAAGAAGATAGAAGATAACGATTGATGTTACATTTAAATTTTTGAAGATTGTAATTATCAGGGAAGCAAGTAAACAGAAGGGAGTTCCACAGGTGAGAAGTGCAGGAAAAGAAACTGTTGGAGTAGAATTGGCAGTTGCTTTTAGGTATTTCAACAGTAAACGGGTGAGACATAGATGCTAATTTAGTAGCACACTTAAATTCATGTAGTTGGGAAACCAGCTTAATCTGTGAGAAGATTGTCCAGCATTCACTGCTATAAAGAAGGATTGCTATTACATAGCAATTCAGCTGTCTTCTTTGCTGTCTTTAAAGACATTTTCCTGTCTCTTAATACTTTACTTATCTTCTTAAATAAAATTACCTTTGTTTCCTCATATTCCAAATGTAAGAAGGTCAAATTTTCTTCAAGAACTGTCACTTTATAGAATACTATAATCTTAACCTTTTCAATTCAAGGGTCAATTGTTATTTTCATAATCTTCATAATTTTCACTTCCTACCACCTCCTCTTTTATTTATATGATATACCTCATAGATCATTACCATTTTAACAATAACACTCTACCTTGAGTGGCTTTCACGGTCGCCTACATCCTGATGGAACATGGTACATAGAATGAGAAGAATATTAGAATTGGCCTAAGACTTGTATTAGGCAAATTCTAATATTCTTCTCATTCTATGTACCATGTTCCATCAGGATGTAGGCGACCGTGGCTCTCCACAGTTTCATGTCCTTTGTAGCATTTAATAAATTTTGTCTTTTTAGTTATCTCTCCTAAACCTTGTTCTGCCATCCATTCTCTCAAGCTCACTAAGTAGGTTATGCATTTTTTTCCCTCTGTCCCTCTTGCCTTCTCTCTGTCCCTGTGAGTATCATATTTTCCAAGAATCCTTTCCTCATTATGTATACTAGAAATTTCAACTGTCTCTTCCTGATGTTAAGTATAAGTTTTTTGTTTCCATTTTCTCTAATACTTTATTGTTGCTCATATATTCGGTCAATGTTATCCACAGCATCTGTCTGTAGAACCACTTTTCTGTTGCTTCAAGTCTCTTCTTCATCTGTGAGGAGCCTGTCCAGCATTTATTGCCTTATAATTACAGGTCAGTACTCTTTTCTTTGATTTTTGCACTATTCCTATCCATTTTCAAATTTTTGTGTTACACTTCCCGTCTTAAGTTACTCCATTTTAAGTTTCTCTTTCTGCTTGATTTTGACCTTTCCAATGTCACTCATCCTGACAATTATTTGAAAAAATACAAAAAACTATATTGTAATAATTTCACTTTGAACTTGATCAGGGAAAACAATATACAAAATTAAAAAATATTGTTCAAAGATTTCTGACTACAATTTGAACTTTGTTTTTGCAGCTGACATAGTTTTTTGAGTATTTCAGTTGATTTGTGTTATATTATTACCCATTTCCTTACAAAGAAACAATCACCATTCTTTGACTGAGCAGCAAGTACTGTCATCGGTTGAAATCTATAAAATCCTTCTATTAAAACAATTTTTTCACACAAACTGTTATTGCTCTTTCTAGTAACATATGATATCCATTTTAGATGTTTCTGTTATTGAAAGTCCACTAGTGATGCGGTTTCTGTTATTTGGTACAGGTCTTTGTGATTCTGTACCACCAGTTCATGAAATCCTAAAAAGGGTGGTCCTCACTAAGACCTACAGGTTTCATTTGCTTAGAGGCATTTTTAATCATTGATCTGAGAAAGCAGTTATATAAACGGACTGTTTAGACAGTTGTGAAAGAGTTAGGTGCTATTCACAACATCCATATAAAAATTTTGGGTCATTTAAAGGTCATTTAAAAACACAATTTCAGATTTTAGGTTAATGTTTTGGTTTTGTATCAACTTACTGTGTTGTGTGAAACTATCCTGTGTACACTCTATTCTATAGAATTTCCTTCTCTCAATGTTATCCACAGCATCTGTCTGTAGAACCACTTTTCTGTTGCTTCAAGTCTCTTCTTCATCTTCGATTTCCTTCTCTCCTACTCTTGTGGCCTTGTTAGGGCCAGAAATAAAGACACAACGAGAGGAATTGTTAAACAAATTTATTAACAGAAACAGTAATACGAACATACACAAACGAGAATGTTACAGCAAGAATGTTCAGTCCGACTGTCAGAGCTGACTGCTGGAAACTTCCCTTTCTAAAAGGCAGTACCTGCTCCTATTTATAGCTGGGAGATTCCATGTGTGTGTGGGTAAATTACCATAACACCTACCTTAAAAACGTTTATGACTATAAAAAAAAAACAACGATTCTCATCTGATTAGCAAAATTAAGCAACATCAAGTCTGGTCACTATATAGATGGGTGATCACCTGGGAATACCAAGTGCTGTAAGCTTGGATGTGTGGCTGGTGTAACGTATAACAGTTTGGAAGGAGAAATCGGAAAGCCAAGTTCAAATTCAGGTTGGGTCTGTTATATTCACTTATGTGTAAAATCCTTGGGAAGTATCACTTCTCCCCCCCAGCTATGGATTAATTATTAGAACTTGTATCTAAAAATCATTATTATCACCAAACAATTGTTAATACAAGATTAACTTAAAAAAAATTTGTTATATAACAAATGTATATGCATCTGCTATACTCCTTTTTCTGTAGCAAATGAATAAAAATCTGAAATACTCCTTGTTACATAGATGTATATGCATCTATTATACACTTTGTTATACCGCAATGTATAACATCTGTAATATTCATTGTTATATAGCAGATGTCTATGCGTCCACTGTATTCTTTGTTAGGTAGCAAATTTATTCACATCTGAAATATGTCCTGTTATATAGAAAATGTATACACATCTGAAGTACTACTTGTTTTATAGAAAATGTATATGCATTTGTAATACTCTTTGTTATTTAAAAAGCGTAAGAGAAAATCAGACAGAAGACGGGGAGTTTGCTGTTAAAATATTGGAGATTAGCAGAGTTATGGTTGCCATGGATAAGACCTTTATTTGACTGTGGACTCGTAATAGCTAATGATGATGTTGATCGTAAGAGAATTTATAACAGGTTATGCATGCATTAATTATAGAAAATTTCTTCAGGCAAAATTAAAACACTTTTGTTTTTCTCATATATTATTTAGACAATAGAATACATTTTTTTGATGTAAGTTGATATACAACTTTTGTATTTGGGAAATGTGTAATTATTATTACAATGAGCAGGAAAAGTAAATACATACATAAACAATTACCAAAGACTGGCTTTTCAGTTTATTTTTCAGTAAAAGACCAAAATAATTTATAAGGTAGCAAAACTTTCTTAATAGATAAATATGAAAAACAGAATTACTTTTGCTGTCATCTGTAAGTAAACTTGTTTGAATGCATTTGAAGCAAAGCTTATTCACCAGTTGTTTTTGTATAAATGTTGCAGAGTAATATATTTTTGAACAGCTGCTGAGATTTCGACTTAGAAACACTGTCAGGCAGAGGAAGTTAAAAATTCTAGAGATTTAGAAAATAATCCTCAGTATGATTAAATATTAAGTCACAAAATTGAGTATCGAACTTGCTCACAGTAAATAATGGGTTGCAAAATATGCAACACCTGGGATCAAACTTGCTTGCAATAAATATTAATTCACAAAATTGGACACTCACAATAGAATTTGCTCACAATAAGTTTTGGGTCACAAAAATGAGACATTCAGTGCAGATTGATCTTGTTAGTAATAAATATTGGGTCACAAAAATGGGACACTCAGTGAAGATCAATCTTGATCACAATAAATATTGGGTCATAAAAATGGAAAACTCAGGATTGAACTTGTCATAAATATTGGGTTGCAAAAATGGGACACACTGTGACGATCAAACTAGCTAGCAATATTGGGACACTCTTTGAGGCTTGATCTTCTTAACAATAAATACAGGGTCACAAAAATGGGACACTCAGGATCAAACATGCTAGTAATAAATATTGGGTCATAAAAATGGGACACTCAGAATTGATCTTGCAGTAAATATTGTGTCACAGAAATGGGGCACTAAGTGAGGATTGAGCCATCTAGCAATAAATATTGTGTTGCAGAAACAGGACTCTCAGAGAGGATTGAACTTGCTAGAAACAGTTTGTAAGACTAACCTGCACACTATCCTTTGACAGTCAAATCCCAGATTATCAGCATCCAAAGAAATCAATTTGTTTTGATTCTAACCTATTTTCTTCAGTTGGATACCTGATTATTTCTGATTAACAAATAAGATACTGTCAGAAGAAATTAAACAATCAATCATAGCCATAATGATAAGACTAACAGTCAAATATGCCAATTTATGAATCACCAATCAAACTTGATTGCACAAGTCAACAATGAGGAAGAAATCGTAATGGGCTTAGTATTAGTTCTAGTTGCAGGACATTTTTCAAAACAGGGATAACCTAATTCTTGTAAAATAGAACATAATTTATCAAGATTATCTATTATTTGGGTCAAAGATAGGTACTTGTGGAAGCAATAGATCCTATCAAATGTCTGCAAAAATGATTTATTTTGAATGGTAGAAAAGTTGCAAGGAAGAACGAAAAGTGTGGAGAACAGCCGAAGTCTGAAAGTGACTGAGAAAAAGTGCAAGAATTGGGAAAAACAAGAAGGACAAAAGGAGAAAATGAATGACAAAAGAAAGAAAGAGGAATAAAAAGAAGCAGATTAAAGAAAGAGGTGAAAGAATGAAAATGAATCATGATAAAATGAAAAAAAGATGTTAAAATAAAATAAGAAACCAAAAGGTAATGGAAAAAATTTAAGGAAGAATGCAAAGAAAAATAAGAAAGCAGAGTTGAGAAGGCGGAAAATAAGGAAAAGAATATAGTGTAACCCGGATATAAGAGACCCGAATATAAGAGAAACCCGGATATAAGAGATATTTTCTCTGGTCCCAAATTAGAGCCTGTGTTAATGTATATATAATAGACCAAACCCGGATATAAGAGACTTCTTCTCCGGTCCCGACAACTCTCTTATATCCGGGTTACACTGTAGAAGGAAAAAGGATAGAGAAATTTGAAGGTAGAATAAGAAATTAAAATGACAAAAAGACATAATTGTCAGAGGGTAGATTGAGAAAGAAAAAGAAAAGAATGAAATAGAGTCCAGAAGGAAAAAGAAAAGATGAAGAAATATTAAAAGAAAGAAATGAAAAAGAAGAGTAAAAACAGTTAACAAAGAACAGAAAAGATGTAGAAAATGTTATAATGATGATTCATTTCACTCCCTCAGCAAATAAAAAAAGATTAGATATATTGGAGAGCAGAACTGAAATGAAAAAAGAATAGTAAATTGAAAAAGGAAGAAAGAAAAGAAATGCAAGCAAAAATATCAAAGAAGAAGATCAAGGAAAATTAGTGGAGGAAAAATCATTTAAAAATAGTAAAGAGTAAATTATAGAAGAAAAGCAAAATAAAAATATTAAATAATGAATAAAGGAAGGAAAAACAAAGTAAGAATAGTGAATAATAAATGAAAGAAAGAGAACGTAAGAATAGTAAATAATGAATGAAGGAAAGAAAGAAAGGGAAGTAAGAATAGTGAATAATGAATGAATGAAGGAAAAGCAAAGTAAGAATAGTGAATAATGAATGAATGAAGGAAAGAAAGGGAAAGTAAGAATAATGAATAATGAATGAAGGAAAGAAAGAAAAGCAAAATAAGAATAGTGAATAATGAAGGAAGGAAAAAACAAAGAATAGTGAATCATGAAGGAAAGAAAGAAAAGCAAAATAAGAATAGTGTATAATGAAGGAAGGAAAAAACAAAGAATAGTGAATCATGAAAGAAAGAATACAAAGCAAAGTAAGAATAGTGAATAATGAATGAATGAAGGAAAGAAAGGGAAAGTAAGAATAGTGAATAATGAATGAAAGAAAGGAAAAAAATAGTTAATAATGAACAAAGGAAGGAAAGGCAAAATAAAAATAGTGATTAATGAATGAAGGAAACAAAAGCAAGGTAAGAATTTGATGGCATAGTAATTGTGATACCTGGGCTAGGGTGTGCAGTCTTAGACTCAGTGGAATCAGGGTCTGAAATAACCAGCAAGAATGAGATATCCCCAGACAGGGAGAATCTTGATTGATTGGATGATTGATTTATTTTTTATGGTTTATCAACTCTTTGTGGGTTATTTAAATCTGAAACTTATTTTAGATTGTAAGAAGAATTCTTTTTTCATTTTTATAACAAGGGAATATTGCACTAATAATTTTTTGAGGATAACAATGATTTCTCCAGATACAAGTCCTTCAATTTAACTTATAGTCAGTATGATGGGGGGGGGGTGGATTCATACTTTTCAAAGGATATTTGCATATAAGAGAATGCAACGAATATGACTGAAATTCAACATGGATAACAGAATGATAGCAATCTACTCCTGTAGATTAAATAAAGGGTTCAGGTTGTAATTCCCTGAAGATTACCTGGATTGATAAGCACTTGAGAAAGGCCAGTGGGTACAATGGCTGAAATGTTGTGATAATAACAAAGATGAAGACAGCTGTCCAAATGTAAATAAAGTAAATAATCTCTTAAGAGTTTTAAATTAATGAATAATAATAATCTTGTATATAAATAAATGGGAAATTCTGTTTGTCTGTCCATGTGTCTGAAACCCCCTCTAACTTCAGCCACCCTTCTTCTACATAGATATATTATACCTTTTTGGAATCAGGATGATCCCAGGATAGAAAATATGCCTTTCATCTGGTGCTTGAACATATAGAATTGGGATGTTTGTTGAGATGAGGAGGGAATAGTTAAAAATTTAAATTTTAAAATGAGTGAAAAAATTAGTGATTTTAAAAGTTTTTAATTTATATTTAGTTTAAAGTGACACAAAACTTTTTGTTTTGAATTCAGTTTAAAATATATTCCAAACTTTGAGGAAATCAATTTTATTCCTTCAAAATGGCAAGGAATCAGAGTTAAAATGAGAGGTTTTGTGATGTGAGGTTTTGAAGTTCCCCAGAGTTTGTGACCTCAACTCAATTGAAGTTCCAGAATTTGAAGAACTAAGTTTTCATTCTGAATTGGAATTTCAGCCCAAATAGGACTTTTGACCTAAATCGTTTTTTTGGTCGGAATTGGACTTATAGCCTGAATCAGAGTTAAATTGAGGTTTTGAAGTAATACGGAGTGAATTAAGAATTCAAATTTATTTCTTCAAAACTATCATTGTTGTTTTCTATATTGCACTAGAGATCCCCCTTTAGTTTTGCACCACAGGCCCAATTAGCCCTTCACAAGAGCTAGCTTAAAACTTCACACAGAGTGCAGCTTTTAAGCTAGTTAATGATAAATGATAGATGAAACCCAAACCAAACATTGACTACTTTTGTGTTTACCAGAAATCTTCTTGACCTAGGCTAATATAGTCCATTGTTTCAAAAAGATATATTTACTTGGTCCATCCAGTTAAAGGGAGAGCTTTCTATTAACTTTGTTAACATCATCATTAGTCTCATGAACAGTTATGGTTGTAGAGTTGCTTCCCATCTGTGAATGATCATCTGATTCACTCAGTGATATTGTCAGCCCATTTTTTTTCTCAGTTTGCATCTTCTTCTGCACTCGATGCTATCTTGAAGGAGGGGCAATGAAAAGAGTTTGGCCTCATATGACATGTCCATACCATTTCAACTTTCTTTTCTTGATGATAGTTAAGAGGTTTTCCAATGGGTCTGTTTCTTGTTTGATGGTGTCTTGTGATGTGGTCTACACAGGAGATGTCTCAGATAGTTCTGTAGCATATCACTTCTGATGTTTGGGTTCTTTATTGAACAGGTAATTCTAAAAATAAAGTAAGTTTTCTTTAAAATTTAAAAAACTGTCAGCAAGTCAGAAATGATTTTTTGAATATTAATAATATTAATATTATATTAATATTATTACAAGTATTAATATATACTTCACGATGTTAATGACAAAAATGCTTTTTCTCAGCTGTTGGTTTTTACCTTCTTACTATTCAATTGTTGCAGAGTATTGATCTCTGAACATTTAGCCAGCATCAGATAATGGAAAAATTCTAAGGTTTTATCTTTCATTTTGGATTTTTTTTTCCTTTTGTGTGTTTTTAGCCTTTTAGTCAATGATTATCATATCATTGTTTTATAAAAGCTGTATTTTGTCAGTGATAAGACAAGAACTGTAAAATCAATGAAGAAAGAAAAATTTCCTTTAAAACTTGCTGACTGTTACTATTTTCTACCCTTCATAAGAAATCCGAATTTTTGTATTTGTTTCAGAGATGATAGCAAAAAAAAAAAGACTCATGTTCTTGATGCATTGAAAGCTAAATTCTAGCATGTTAGAAAAGTGAAAGAAAATGATCATATCTCATGTTTATTTGTTCTTTGTATAAAAGGGAAAATCTTGTGTTGTTTGAAAAAAAAAGACTGTTTTTAATAGCCAAATGTTAGTGTACTTTGTTTTTATCTATTTGTTATTTCATTATATCCTTTGTTTTACCAGCATTTTTGCCAGTTTTTTCTTCAATTATTGAATGAATCTTTTGTTGCACCCCCTTGTTTCTTTGCATTAAGAAAGATATGAAAATCCATTATTACCATTTTTTTCCTTTCTTTGAGTTTTCTGTGTAAAAGAAAATTTTCTTTTCTTGTTTTGTATATACTTTTTGTTAATTTTTAAATTTTATTTAATCTTTTTTGTTTGTTTTTGTAGTTTTGCACATGTGCACCTCTTCCAAGTTTATTTCTGAAAAGTGTCAAATAACATCAACCAATCAGAAAGCAGTTTTCCATTCACTTCTCCATTGGTTCAGTATTGCCTTAAAGACAAACCATAAAGCATTACTGGACAAAAAGGTGTACACTTTAAGGAAGACATTAATGTAGTTAACTCCCAAACTCATTATTTGTCTGGTAGATCATCCCACACTACCCACATCCTGTTCCGTTTTATGGGTATCTTTATGTTTGAGTTGATTTTTTTTTTTTTGCTTCTAATTTTTTGGTGCATGTGTGTGGAGAGAGATGTTCTCTTTTGTCCTGAAGGGTGATAGGTTAGAAGGTAGGGTGAGTTAGCCCCTAAGTCCAAGTGACATTTTCTGGTCAAGTGAAGTTTTACAGGATGCTGAAAGTGTCCTTCAGGATTGATGAGCACAAAAAAAGAAAGTGATAGAAAAATAAATGTTAAAAAACAAGACAAAAACAAGAAAAAAAACATGATGGCATCACTTGGATTGGGTGTGTGGCTTGTGGCTTGTGGGTTGAGTAAAAAGGGAAAAGAAATCAGGACCTTTTGCCAGTTCAAACCAACTCCCTCCATTTCCATCCCAACTTTTATTTTTTTCAATAGGACCCCTCACCAACACTTTTTTTTTTTTACAATGAAATACAATTTGTATTTGTTTCTTTTGTTCTGATAGTGTCTTCCAGTTCCATTAAGAGTTTTTAAAACTATCTCAACTAGATGAAGTTAAAGTAAGGTACAATATGGAGCAAAGATTTATAATAAAAAAATAAACTGATGTAAGTTTGGTACTCTATGAAGAAAAAGGGAAAAATGGAGAAAATAATTCTTTTAGAAATAGTGGGAAATTGAAAGTTTTGTTTAGTGGAGAAAAAGGAGAAGGAAAACTGGATTTGAATGAATGATGTTTGAATGAAAAATCAAAGAAATAGAGAAAAATAAAAATAAACAGAAAAGCAAATAAAAAGGGAAAAAAATGAGACAAAGAAAGCGAAATAAAAGTGAAAAGCAAGAAAGAATAGAAAGAAGGAATATTAAATAAAAAATAAGAAAGAAGGAAAAGAAACAGAGCTCAAAATCAGAAATAAAACACAGAAAAATGGAAAAATATGAAGTATAAAAAACAAGGACTATAGGAGGAAAAAGCTTAAGAAATAAAAGAACAAAAAGAATGAAACATGGTAACATAAGAAAAATAAATTAGTTGATAAAAAAGAGAGAAAATGAAATTATGTAAGATAAAGAAAAGAGAAAAATAAATTTATGGTGAATGAGTAATAAGAATGAAATTAAAAGAAAAGGAGGAAAAGTGAAGGAAATGAGAATGAAATGAACGAAGATGTGAAAAATAGAAAGAATGATGTGATGGAAAGTGAAAATAATGAATGTATTGATAACATATGGCTAAAATGAAAGAATGAAATTATGGTAGATGAGGCAGATGGAATGAGATAAAGAAAAGATGAAAAAAAGAGAAAGAATGAAATTATGAAAAATCAGGGAAATAGAAAAAGAGAAATGAAAATCAAGAATAGAGAAAAAGCTAATGATGAATGATGAGAAAAAGAGGAAGAAAAGAATAATAGAAAAAGAGAATGAAATGAAGAAAGATGAAGGAAAGTGAATAAAATGAAGGAAGATGAAGAAAAGAGAATGAAATTATGGAAAATGCGGGAAATATCATGAAATGAAGGAAAATGAAGAAAAGAGAATGGAATGAAGGAAAATGAGGGAAAGATAATGAAATGAAGGAAAATGAAGAAAAGAGAATGAAATGAAGGAAAATGAGGGAAATATCATGAAATGAAGGAAAATGAAGAAAAGAGAATGGAATGAAGGAAAATGAGGGAAAGATAATGAAATGAAAGAAAATGAAGAAAAGAGAATGGAATGAAGGAAAATGAGGGAAATATCATGAAATGAAGGAAAATGAAGAAAAGAGAATGGAATGAAGGAAAATGAGGGAAATATCATGAAATGAAGGAAAATGAAGAAAAGAGAATGGAATGAAGGAAAATGCGGGAAATATCATGAAATGAAGGAAAATGAAGAAAAGAGAATAGAATGAAGGAAAATGAGGGAAATATCATGAAATGAAGGAAAATGAAGGAAAATGAAGAAAAGAGAATAGAATGAAGGAAAATGAGGGAAAGATAAGAAATAAAGGAAGATGAAGAAAAGGGAATGAAATGAAGGAAGATTAAAAAAGAATACAATGAGGTAAAGATAATAAAATGAAGAAAAGAAAATGAAATGAAGGAAAATGAAGGAAATATGAAATGAAGAAAAGAGAATGAAATGAAGGGAAATGAAGGAAAGTGAATGAAATGGAGGAAGATGAAGCAAAGTAATAAATGTAATGAAAGAGTATCAGACTAATGAAGAAGAATGAAAAACAAACAAAAAAAACTCAAAGGAACAAAGAAAAATAATAATAATTTAAAATTATATTCAAGTAGAATTTTGTTGTTTGAGTGGCAGAATGAGAAAATGGAATGGAATAAAAGTAGTTAACAAAACAAAAAAATAATGGAAAATTACTCACTTTCTAGTTTTTATAGTTATTGTTGGAGAAGAATTATTTTCTACCTGCCAACCTCTCTCTCACAGGTGGGATGTGGCGTGTCTCTCACTGGTCTGTCTCTACTACCATGGAAAGTGCTTGGACGAACTGCATCTCCTGGTTCCACCGGGTCTGACCTTCACGGCTAGGACCTACCATATCACTTACATAGTAACAAACCACTCTCATTCCCTATGTATCCCATTGGTGAGAAGAGTAAGTTCCACTCAAACAGCTTCTTTCAATGAACCACTGCCCTATGGAACAAACTCCCATGAGGATGTTTCCCTGATCACTACAATCTTAATCTGTTCAAGTATAGAGTCAACTGTTATCTTCCCCTCCTATCCATATAAACTACTCCCTAATGTAACTCTCTATCTCGAGTGTCACCCACCCCGGGGCATTGTACAGGGTGAACCTTACTGTGTAAAAAAAAGTAGTGGAGAAACCAAAAGATTATGAGGCAAAAGTGAAAATAAAACACTTATCCTTGTTTGCAAGAAAAAAACTGATAAAATGAATAAATCCATAGAGTAAGGTCAGATGAAAATATAAACAATTGTGTTTTACATGACATAGACACAGATTTAAAGAAAGAACATGAAACTGAATGTAAAATAGAAAATGAAAGAAGTGACCAAAAGGTTATGGTGGGATACAGAGAAAGGAAAAATGGAGAGAAGTGAGGAAAAGAAGAGAAAGAAGTGGAAAAAAGTGTGGATATAGAAGGAAGAGAAATTAGAAAAAAGAAGAGGGGGAAAATTTGGAAAAGAGGCCAAAGAAAATGTAGACAAGTTGCAAAAGAGAAAGGAAAGAAACAATATGGGGAAAGAGGAGAAAAAAAAGCCAAGAAAATAGAAGTTGGAAAAGTAAGAGGAAGAGAAGTTGAAAATGAAAAAAGAGAAGAAAGAAGAGAATTTGGAAAAGAGTCAAAAGAGAATAGAAACAAGTTGGAAAAAAGAGAAAAAGAAGGTGGGAAAGTGGAGAAGTTGAAAAGGAAAAAAAAGAGAAAGTAAGAAAGTTGGAAAATAGATAAAAGAAAAAAGGAAAGCAGTCAGAAAATAGAATAAGAAAGCAAAGTTGATAAAATTGGAAGTAGAAGGAAGAAAAATTGAAAAAGAGAAGAAGTTGAAATAGACAGAAAAAAGAGTGAAGAGAAGATGAGAATGATGAGGCAAAGGAACTGAAATGATTGTATCTAAGAATTTGAACATATTGCATAACAGGTAAAATAAGTATAAAAAAAGAAATTATTAGGGAAGCATCATACTAGAGATGAGACATGGTGGCTATAAAGATGAAAATAAAGAATTATGTGGGTGTAGGAGAAAAAGTATTTGAAGGATTAAGGGTTGGATGGATATAGTGAAGACAAAAAAAAATAGATTATTGACAAAGATTTTCTCCCCCCGTACAACCCAACCTCCTCAATGGATTTTTTTTAAAGCTTTTATCTTGATTGATTAATTCAATTATCAGTGTGATTGTGTAATGGGCTGAAGTGTTTTGATACAGAATATATGTAAAGAGAGGAGATGTGTTGAGGAATAAGAGGCAATGAAAGAATTGAAAAAAAAAATTTTAGAAGGAAGTTTGATATAAATGGGAGAAGAAAGAAGATGAGAAAGGGAAACGAGAGGATAACAATATTACAGAAGAGAAAAAAACATGAAAATAACTCAAAGAAGAAAGTGAAGCTAAAGAAATTTTGGTTGGTTAGTTTAATGACATATCAACCCCTGTTGGGTTATTTAATGTTGAATATAAGTTTTATGAGACAAAAATCACAATGAATTAATACATAGGTAAACATAGGTCTGGTTTATAGAAGAGACAAAAAGGTAGTAAGCGTTCCAGTTTACAACATAGTCAAAAATTTAGATATAGATCCAGTTAAACTAGTGTCAAAAAATAGACATAAATCTGGCCTGTACTAGAATAAAAAAGATGGACATAAGTCTGGCTTGTACTAGAATCAAAAAAGTAGACATAGGTCTGGCTTGTGCTAGGATCAAAAGGTAGACATCTCTCTGGCTTGTGCAAGAACCAAACAGGTAGACACTGGTCTGGCTTGTAATAGAATCAAAAAGGCAGACATCTGTCTAGTTTGTATTAGAATCAAAAAGGCAGGTATGGTCCTGGCTTGTACTAGAATCAGTAAGCAGAAGTAGAATAGGTGAAGATACCCAATGATTTTCAGATCCCAAGGCATTTTCCCCACATACCATTTTGTCATTCCTTCATTTTAAACCGAAGAAGCCAAAGAGAGCATAAGCTTCTCCAACAAAATGCATCCTTAATAAATTTTTTCATTTTGTCTCATCATTTTCATGTGCACACACACACACACACACATATATATATATATATATATATATATATATATATATATATATATATATATATAATATCACACATTGAGTGTTGGTGTTAATAAAACAATACTTGATGTATAATAATAGACCTATAATTTATATTAATAATATATATATATATATATAATATCACACATTGAGTGTTGGTTTTAATAAAACAATACTTGATGTATAATAACAGACCTATAATTTATATTAATAATATATATATATATATATATATATATATATATATATATATATAATATCACACATTGAGTGTTGGTGTTAATCAAACAATACTTGATGTATAATAACAGACCTATAATTTATATTAATGATAAATATACAGGCCAGTTTTCAGTCAGCAACTGACGACTACATTGTGCATGAAATTCCAAGTTGTGCTACAGGTGAGGAAAAAAGGTATATTCATTACTACTACTATATATATATATATATATATATAAGTATCAAATACAAGATTGGAATTCAATAGAATTATAGGATATATATAAGGTGTCCCTAAAGTCTGGACACATACGCAAAGATGCATATTTTCAAGAAATGAAATTTTCAAAAACATTTTATTGAATTGGAATATTAATAAACACTTTCAATATGATTTCCATCATTTTTGATGCATAAATTAATACACTTTGAAAGATTCAAGTGAACTCAGTGCAAGAACTCCACATTGCTATCAATTTTAGCACATTCACTCTTTATGTGTTCAATCAAGTGTGTTGCATATGTGGTTTACATTGAGTACACCTTCCTCTTTAGCATATTCCAGAAGGAGTCAATTCTTTCTTTTTTCAACAAAACCATGTCTAAATTTGTGGAGGTAAAAAATAAAAAATATAGTTAAGGAGATACCCTATGAGTCCAGACTTTAGGAATACCATGTATATGTGATAGGATACTTCTTTATCCTGTCATATATATATATATATATATATATATATATATATATATATATATATATATATATATATATATATATAACTAGCAGCATGGCCCGGCGTTGCCCGTGCTTGATTCAAAAATCGTACGTTTAGGTAGTTTCCTCTTACTTTTCAACGAATATGTGTAAACTGATTTGCAGTACAAACAGTAGTTATGCTCACCAAGCGTTTCATGTGACAAAAACATACTGCCTCCGTTGAGATTGACTGGAAAGCCTCAAAGAGGCCTCTACCTCGGTTTCCTCCTCCCGCTTTCTCTTTGCCACAGAGGCTCTTTTAGAATGCCTGCTAAGGTTGCCTCGCCATGGTATTTTGGCACACTTAGCAAAGCTGCCGTGTTGGTCATCGCCACAGCACTCAGAAGAGTGCAAAGCAGAGGTTGAAGTAGACGCCAGCCGCTTCTCCCCCAAGGAGGCGCACTCAATGGAATCCTGCTCCCGTTTCCCCTTAGCCAGTGAGGCTTTTTTAGAACGCCTGCTAAGGTTGCTTCGCCTGGGTGTTTTTGCAGCCTTAGCAGAGCTGCTGGGTTGGTCATCGCCAGAGCACGCAGAAGAGTGCAAAGCAGAGGTTGAAGTAGACACTATATAACCAGAGTTATTATGTGCTCCTCCGCAGTCACCTGCATGTGTAACGTTAATGGTGTTAGGGGTTTTCAGTTCCTGACATGCAGATGTTCGTCATGTAGGAGCCATTTGAAGGGTTGTAGAAATGCTGTGTAAGAATGTGAATAGAAGTTGATGCCAAAACTGAAGCGGTGCAACCTCGTTGTATATGAAAACTAAAAATGCAGTGTAGTGGTATGGAAAAAGCTTCTCCTAGCTATGAACCGTGCTTTCTGGCAGCACGAAAATGTCACTGTAGGAAGAGGTTGCGCAACCAAAACATTGAAGTGTTGAAGGTTAAAAAGTAGTGAAACACTGAGGTGTACTAGGCCGTGTAGTAAAGGCAGAAGAGAAGTAACTTGCAACAGCAGTTAACTGTCTAATAGCAAAACTGAACTACAAAAAGGTAGAAATAAGTATGGAATGCTAAGATGGACTGGGCTGCGCAGTAAAGGCAGCACGCAGAGATAAAATGAGTAATGCAAACAGTTAAGCAAATAGGCAGTGAAATACTGAGGTGTACTGGGTCGTGTAGTAAAGGTAGTACACTTCAACTTGGAGGTAAAATAGGTTGGGCAAACGATTGAGTAAATGAGTAACTTGCGACAGCAGTTAACTGTCTAATAGCAAAACTGAACTACGAAAAGGTAGAAATAGGTATGGAACGCTAAGATGGACTGGGCTGCGCAGTAAAGGCAGCACGCGGAGATAAAATGGGTAATGCAAACGTTTATACAAATAGGTAACTTACGGTAGCAGGAAGCTGTCAATTAATCCAAGGACAGATTAATGGCGATCAAATCAAGAGGTGAGTGCGGATGCAGCCGTGCTGAAGGTATTTAAAGGGAGCGTGACTTGTCATTGATTGGTGTAGCCTGGACAATGGCTATGACTTAGACCAATGAATGAGCGCACGTAAAATGGAAGATGCCAGCGCGCATTCATGCATGCATGCATGATTTGGTAAGCGCAAGGCTTGGCCGTAAATGGGGTCAAGCTGCCTGCTGCAAATGCAGCTTAGCTCTAATGCATGTGATGCCGGTGATGAGAATGCAAGGAGCTGCAATGAAGCGTTTGCTCGTTTGGTCTGTGTGACAACGAAAAGCCGCTAACCATTTTCCGGCATTAACTTTGAAATGGATTGGGAGGAAGCCCTGCTGTTTTAGCGCAAAAACTCCTCGTCAGGTCTGGGATGCAGCCTGGGCTAGGGGAAAAGTTTAAAGAATTGGAAAATGGACTTCTGAGGGCGGAACCATTTTCACTCAGCACGTATGCGGGGTTTTTTTTCAATAAAGACGCGAATAAAGGAAGTGCTTATTTTGTTAAGATGCGCCAATTAAAGCAAAAGTGTTGACAAAGTTGAATATGTCATTTGTGGCTCAAAGTCAGACCTGGTAGCAGAGATAAAAAAGCCGAATTTCAATGGCCCTGCACCCATTCCAGAATTTGAGGTAAAATGTTTTCTTCCACTCCACTGCACGCACTGACCTGTTTCTTCCTGCGAATATTTGACCTTAAATTAATCTGCATTTAGGAAATACCCAACTGGAAAAACATTTTTAAGGGTTGACCGATTGTCGATTTGCACTCTGTTTGGGGGGCTCTCAGAGTTGAAACTTCACATGGTGACTCCCAATGGCCTCCTCATAAATCTGTCAAATTTGGTTGAAATGCTGATCATTCCTTCTGTAAGCAGATTTTTTCGATTATCGATTTTTTCGATTATTGATTTTTTCGATACCTGACTCTGAACTCAAAAATTGGGCTCCATCATATCCTTACAGAAGCCATTTGCAAACTTGTGGTGAAAGCCACATCGAAATCGGGTGAGAAATGCGGCCTGGGTGAGGTAACAACGCCCACGACAGACACACAGACAGACAACATGAGAAATATAGATAGTAGATGAGGAATGAAAAACTCTCAGCTTAACTGAAAGGCTCTTCTAGAAAGAAAAAAACTATATTTAATCATTCAGTCAGATTTTGTGGGGAAATGGTTTGGGCTGAGAACCTTTCAGCACCCTGCCCTCCAATATAAACCACCAACTACTCAGTGTCTTCCTTGATTAAACAAAATCAGTTCTGTATTACTGAATGTAACAAGAAGCAGGATTTTTTTCCAGAACAGCTAGATATTTGATTATCAAAATCTATCTGGAAAATGTTTTTTTGTCAGCATTCAAGTAAAAGTATGAATAAGAAAGTCGATTTCTGCATTTCATCAACATTTTTTTTTTTTGACTTTGAGGATTCTTTTCAAGAATGTATTTTCCTGCCATTGTCTTTTTTGTTTCTTTGTTTTGATTTCTTCATTCATTATTGTAATTAAAGTAATACATTTCTATTTACTACTTTCAGGGTCACTTATTAAGCTAGTTTCCTCTCCTATACCCAATGGGGTCATTAAAGCATTACATATACTGGAGCCATCGCAGCAGTAGTTTATCTTAGGCAAGACACCCTGACAGAGCCCATCACACTGGTTTTCCTTCTTATATACTAGTTGCCATTTCACTGTAAGAGAACTAAGTTTTCTCTGCTATTTAATCTATAGCTGGAGGGAAATAGATTTATGCCAAGTGAACAAAACAGAATTGAGTAGGAATTGTTTTTGATTTAACTGAGATTATATTAACATATGAGTTCAGGTAAATGAAAACACTTGGTGAACTCAGTTTTTGGCAATCCATGACTTCATTATTAGTTAGCTTTGTTTTGCAGTACACAAGGCCAAATGAAGGAAAAGAAAGAATTAGGAAGATTGAGTTGTGCAAATCTATGGAAAGGCTGCCTTTGAAATCAACATTTGAAATTCTGGCTTTTACATAGGCTTGAACACTGACTTCAGATGCCATTAGAAAATAAGTAATTGTTTAATGCCTGAGGCAAGCTATAATCAACATCTATGTTAAATATTTTTTAACATCAACTATTCACCTTAGAGCTTTTAATAATAATAAAAAGGAAATGTGAATAGGAAGATTGTTTTGTACCAGCTTTTTAACTAGAGAGGGCGTGTCTGTTTAAAGAATTGTGATTTTGAAATGCTAGTTTCACCTGAGTTTGAAAACTGAACTCCAGCTTTACTGCTAAATATGTATCTATCTGAACCATCCATGAGGTAGGCCATGTAACATGAATGTCTTAATTTTATTTCCTTGTAGATTTACATTTGTTTTGTATTTTCTTTTTATGAAAAATGCATTATTTTGCTTTTTTCTTTCTTTCCTGTCATCTCTTTGTCTTTCAATTTTGCTTTTATTACTTATATTTTATTTTGTACCCTTTCAACATTTATTCTAATGTCATTCTTGGCCCATTTCAACTTTCACTCACTATTTTTTGCTATTCTATTCTCTTTTACTTTTTTAAAATCTCTCTCCTTTTCTTTTTTTACCCATTCTGTTTTCTTTTTCTTCCTTCTATTGTTTTCTTTTTTGTATTCTATCCTCTTTACTTTCTTTTTTCCATTCATTTTATTTTTGTCATTCATTTTTTTGCATTTAGTTGTTTCCCATTCTATTTTCTTTATTTTACCATTCTTTTTTTCTTATTTTATTTTTTTCTTTTGTTTTTTCCTTTCTTTTTTTCTGTCATTCTATTATCTTTCTTTTTGCCATTTTCTTCTCTCTTTCATTTTCTTACTTTTTCAATTCTTTTATCTTTGTGTCTTGCTTTCTTTCTTTTTACATTTCTCTTTTATTTTCTTAGTTTTTCTTTTCTATTCTCTTTCTTTCTCCCGCCATTTTGTCCTCTTTCATTTTCTTTTTCTTATTTTTAATTTTTTTTTGCTTACTTCTTTTTAACCTTTGAAATTTCAAGTTTTTCCTTTCCTATTTGTTTTAGTCAACTTTGTAGTTTTCTTATTTTTTTCCTACTTATTTATTTTTATTTTTTATTTCTATTTTTACCTGTTTATTTATTTGTCTATTGTTTTCCCTTTCACTTTTTTGCTTCTTTTTTTTTAAATAGCATATAATTCCATCAACTTCTTCACTTCTTTTTTGTTATTCTCACCCTTTCCTTATTTTTTCTTTTCCTTGTTTTCTTTCCCCACTCATTTCCTGATCTTAATTGTTTTTCTTTTGCTCATTTCCCAAACTCCTTATACTTTAGAACTTCTACAAAAAGATCCTTTTTAATGCTGCATTTGCCTGAAGCATTCACCACAATTCTTATCTCAATTGATTGAAGTGATTTCAAAATATGCTAACATGAGATCTTAAAGATAGTCTCTCTCCCAAATACCCTCAAATTACAAGATATTTCTAAAATACACACATTAATTATATACAAAACATCCTTATGTACATTTGTACATTAACTGTGAAACTTTTATAAAAAGGAATATAAATTCAATCCTGTTTATATTTAAAATTAACTTGCATATCACAGATCAATTTTACAGTTCTATTTTTATGATTAGTCAGGCAACATTTATCTTCTCCCTTGGCCCTTATTTTGCAATCTGAAACAAATATATGAATAATTCTCCAAGACTTTGTTTTCGGCCAAGATTTAAAGAAGTTTTACACAAATTTAAACAGATTTTTCTGATATGAATAAGTTCCAGTGGATGAAGGAATTTTTAATTATTTGTTTTTCTCTCAAGTAATTAAAATTTCTTTTTTTTACTAAAGTTTACCTAATAGAAGGCTAAAGGGTCACTCAAGACAGAGGGTTACTGAATGAGATGTGTGATATGAATGTAAGAGGAAGAAGTAGGAAGTGAAGATTACAAGGATATGGCAGACAGATATTGGCCTTAGACTTGAAAAGGTAAAGATTATAGTGTTCTGGGAAGTATCCACATGGGAGTCTGTTCTACAATGTAGAAGTTCTTGGGAAGAAGCTTTCAATATGGAAACTGCTGCATTAGCTGTTTTGAGCACTTTTAAAAACTGTTAAGGCATTTCTACTTGTCTTTTGTGAATTTTTATTATATCCTGCTGAAGTCGAGGCCCAATCAAGGCTGCAATGAATGTACTTCTTGTATTGTGAAGTGCTAATATCATACAGTTCCCAAACTTATTTTACATTATCACCCACTTTACCATGCAAAACATTTTCTGCTGTCAATGTGTATAGTAAATATTCAAAAGCATGCCAGAATTGTTTGGCAAAAATTTATTCATAAATTGACTTTATGATGTAGTAAAAAATACTAAAAAAGCTAAAAACTAATGCTGATTTATGTAGCGACTACTGCTGCTACTATCATATTAAAAAAAAAATGAAAGCAAGTATGACCATTGAAAATTATATATATAATTTAGTCTTATGGTTAAGGATAGTGTTGTAAATGTTGACAAAAAATGAAACAATTTAAACAAATTTAGTATTCAAAATTATATATCACCCACCATTTTCAGATTTTCATTGCCCACGCAACAGTTGTAATTGCCCACTGGTGGGTGATATCTCCCAAGTTGGGAAACACTGCTATATATTGTTTATAAGAGATAAGGTAGAACTTACCTAAGTCAACAGAATTACCTGTAACTTTTATCTTACCTTATTTTGTTTTGTTTCATTAAAATTTTTCTTGAATATCATTTAATTTTTCTTTTTGCTTTATTAACCAACATATACTGATTCACAGGTTAAAGGTAGGATCTTTTGCTCTTTAGTGAATTCTAACATAAGCTTTTATTTTGGCAAAATAACTTATCTGGCACTCTATGGATTCTAATGAAATCATATTAGTGATAGTCAAGTTGTATTAAAAACAGAAAATGTAAAGAATTTAAATAAAATAAATTTTACGTGATACATTTGTGGCTGGTTTGTTTTCAATGTTTTATGTGTGCAGTAGTGAACTAACTGAGAAGTGTTCCATTTATCAATGACAGGACATTCGTATCATGCACATACACATATATAAACACACAGACACACACATATATATATTCAAATATTTTTCATTGAATAATATAGACATATTATGTCTATTTATTTTATAATGATCCTTACCAGTTCTCTAATCAGTTTCTTGATGTTAAGATGAAATTTATCAAGGAAGATGCAGTAGTTTTTTCCTACACAAGTACTTTCAATCTCCTCTAAGATCATCCTCAGGGGTAAATTACAAAGATAAACTTATTGTAACTGTGATAAAATCTGCATTTCATTGTGATGGTGACTTTTTAAAAACACATGTGAACGTACTCTGTTATAATTATTTTAAATTTTAAATTTATTCATTGTAGCTATGCAATTTTTTGCAAAACAAGTGAGATTTTTTGCAAAACAAGGGAGATAACCAGAAATTGGTAGAAATGCAAAATGGCCTTAAATGTTTGTCATATGCACTTCAACATGTTACTGCTATACTTGTAATAAATTTTGTTGTGTGTTGGTTGGTTGCTTTTGATATAGAGGGTCTTGAGACTTTCAATTTTAAAATATAATTATAACGAAGTGCATTAATGCGTGTTTTTTAAAAATAGGACTCATAACTATCAAAAAAAGATACGGGATGCATACTGAGGGAAGAGTACTGGGAGAATTTAACACTCAGAGGTCAAGAGAAGCAGAGGAAAAATTTAGTAAACTACATAATGAGTTTTGTGAGAATGGATGGCAAAATAAGCACAAAAAGGAATATTAAAGAGTCAAAAGTTACTTAGAATAACAAAAGAATGGAAGATGGTGAGAGCCAAAATTGCCCACACCCTGAATCCTGAATAGGCAAGGTACATTAAAGAAGAAGAATCCTAAGCAGAAGGGCCTGATCCCAGGTTGAAGTGTCAGTCTCTATGTAAATCATCCAGTTATTTTTATTGGTAATCTGCAAGAAGATATATAATAATGCCACTATACCTCAGCATGTCTCTAAAGATTCATTTTTGTTAGCGTTTGTATATAGTGTGCACACATTTATCCACCTTTTGTCTTTCTTCTTTTGTCACTGCTTTCAATTATATTTTTATCAAGTGTACACTTTCTGTCAACTCATAAATTCCTCTTGTCTGCATATTTCATCAATATTTGGGAGTTAATGGATTGATCCTTTATGATAGTATCAGAAAGAATAAGGACCATCCTGAAAAAAAAAAGTATTCTTCATAAATACTTGTAAAATCTGTTTTACTATCATTCAAGAATATATATCTACCAATTTCATATCGACCTGAACTTTAATTGCCCTTTAAATACTTTCATTAAGGTGTATATCCTTGTCAGAATAATGAAATATAAATGTTTGAAATGGCTATCATTTTTGGTATAGTTGATAATTACTTAAATCTGACTCCAGATAAATTGTCTTCTACCGACAAAAATGTAGTCTTGTCAAAATTGAGAGTAAATAAATGTTTGAAATTCAGATCGAACAATGTATGAACAAGAATAATTAAATAAATAAAGAACACCACAAAAAACGAGAAGTTGTGATTTCAAATAAAACTGCAATAACTGTTTTTTTTTTTTTTATAAATGATACAAACACCTTCATCTTTGAAGACTGTGATGTGAAATGGATATTTCTTATTTTAAAAAATTTCTGTGAGTTGCTGGAGAAACGAAAGGCATTTCAAAATTTGATGAGTGTAAAAATAGGTAGGTTGTAAAAATTGGACTGTTGGTTCTCTTTGACTGGATGTGTGTGTGAGTCTAACAGCATCTGAGAATCGAATGACGGACTTGACTCTGATGAAACTAGTGGACATTGTTCTATATGTAACATTTAGTAGGATCGGATAAGCTGTTTTTTTACACTTGAAATAATGCATTCAAACTGGTCAATAAATCTAATAAAAGTGCTCCCTTTCAAATTATATCAACTTATCAGGATCTTGTCAGCTGAATTCTTTAAAATCTGAATTAGAAGATTTTAGTTCAAAAGAAGCCTTTCTTATATCCTTTTAATATTTGTTAACAAGTTTTGAAATTGGATTTACCTTTAATTTACTAATCCTCACAAATTAATGATCGTTGCTGAGTGATGATGGCTGTAAACAATATTGCATGTATTATTTTGGAATATACCATAAATCCTGCAATAAAATATTGAGTCAACCAACCAATGCAAAACTGAAATTGAATGTTTAGAAACTGTGATTATAATTAGTTTATCAACTCTTCTATTCAACAGTGTCTCATTTATAGTGTATTTCAGAGTTTAACCCCCCCCCCCCCAGGCAGATTACAATTTGAAAAGCAATATATACAGATACAGCAGAGACTTGTATATATCAGCTGTGGTATAAGAGGCTTAAAAGTAGCAATTGTGATATATCCCAAAAGCTTCACTCTGGAAAACTAACTACTTTGAATGAAGAAAATTTGAAAGAGTCTATTGAATTGGACACATGTTAAAACAACAAAGATTTAGTGCTAAAATATGCCAGTTTCAAATATCCATGAACATCTCAAGCGAAATCTTGCAAAGAGGGAATTTGGGTTCCTCGAGAACTTTAGCTTGAGAACCAAACATAATGTTTCACTATTTATAGTTATCGTTTAGCTGGGAATAGCACTATTTCATTTTTCCATCGCATTGTTACAGGTGATGAAAAATGGGTTTTGCATGTCGATAGAACATGTAAAAGACAGTGTTTATCATAAAATGAAAAACCAATGCCAACACGAAAAACAGGATGCCATCCAGAGAAATCCTTGCTTTCTATCTGGTGACACATGAAAGGTATCGTCCACTGCAAGCTACTGGAGCATGGAAGGACCATAAGTGCAAATGTTTAGTGCCAGCAACTTGAGCAAGTAAACTAGATATTATGGCTAAAAATTTATTCTTTGGCAAACAGAAAGGGTGTTATTCTCCAGAATGACAATGCAAAGACACACTTTATAAAACAAAACCAAGAAAAAATAAGATGCTCAGGATGGGAGGTTCGTCTATATCCTCCATACTCACCAAATTTATGACCTTATTTCATTTCAATCACTAGAGCATTTCATCAGTCATAGAACATTTAGAAACAAAGAATTTGGAAACAGTCTTTCAAACGTTTTTCATGGAAAAACCCAGGTTTCTTTCAACCTGAAATCGAAAATTTCCATTTTTGCTGGGGTGCAATCAATGTGATTACATTTTTGATAAATAATATTTAAATAAATTTAACTTACATTTATGTTTATATTCTTTCTGATCAAACGTAATTACTGACCGAACGCTCTAATACATACTAGTAGGATTATTCTCAGATGATATGGTAGAGGTACTTTTTAATATTGAATACCTTCTTTTGGCCATCAATATCATCCTGACTGACAGTTGTTTCATAGAATGCTTTGCTGTCAACAATACATGCCTTTGTAGTACCCAGTCATCATTAAGACAAAATTAATGTATTTCCCATCACTCTGCTCACAAATATACTTCAAATCAGTCACAGAAATCAAGAATGGCCTAGAAAATCTGGAAATTCACAAATCTAAGTCTGGTTGCCAAGTTATTGACGTTCATTAATCAGCCAATGAAAAATCATGAATCTAATTTCAAAGCATTCATTAAAGATTCAATAGCATGTATCCCTCTATGGCAAATTGGTATTATTAAATTCAGCTGTAAACAAACATTTCTTTGACTGTTCTGATTTGTCCTGCTGTCTTAGAAGGATTACATTAATTTTAATTATGACTTTCCTTTGAGGGAAAATGTGTGGTCAAAATATTCTTTGTATTGGGATCCATTGAGCCTAACATCTTGACATAATATTAACCAAAGTTCAAAATTTTATTTTATTTACCTGATATTGTGTACAACACCATAATAATGATCAGCAGTTTCACAATTAATATTATAATGAATTTGATCCTCACTGATTGCCTGGGCTCTTATACTCTTGGGCAATACTAAATTAAACTTAATAAATAATATTTACTATCCTACCATAATACATATTTACAATCTAGTCTCATAGACTGTTAATAATTTAGTACGTTTCATTCTCACAAGGCAACTCCTATTTGTGTTCTTCTGTCTTCAGACTATGACAAACTTGATCAATACCACTGGGTACCCTACCATGGAGCAATAATTAGCAGTCTAATCTCATAGGCCATTACTACTCCAGTGTTGTTGATTCTCATTGGATATCTTCTAAAATAAAGAGTATTTCATTAAGACAGATTATATATAAGGGTGTTTCATAAAGATGGATCAAAGTCAGCAGTAAATAAATCTATGTTATTGGTGAAAATTTATTTATTTCTCTACTGGACCATGGTATTCAAGTCAGGCAATTATGTGTGAAAAATAATATCGCCCAAATGTCCACCAAATCTGAAAGGAAAAGAAAAAAGTCATTAAATGCTTAAACTTAATTTACATTTAAAATCGGTCTAAGTTATTGAAACACCCTTTACCTACCAAATTTAGTAAATACCACGATATACCCTGCTATAGATCAATGATTAGCAGTCTAGTCTCATAGACTATTAATATTATAGTAAATGTAACCTGTATCTAACTGGGTTAAATTTAGTAAATGCCACTATGTATCCTGCCATGGATCAATGATTAGTAATATAATCTCATAGACCATTACTACTGTAGTGTTGTTGATCCTCATGAGGTACCTGCTATGCTAAATATTTTAAATATCTACATTGCATCTATAATAGGAATGAGGAGTAATCATATCATCCGGATTGATTAAATATGCTTTCTAAATGATAGATATAACTTTGGTTTCTTGTCTCTGTTGCTCTAAAATAAGCAAGTCCAGTACAATGTAATACTCTTCTCAATATGATGGGCTGAAAGACTTGCTAAAAAGCATGCACCAGCTATAATACCAAACTCAGAAACATGATGGATGTATTTACCAAAGTATCAAGTGACTTCACCTGCCTGTAAAGTAAAGATTTTTTTCTCTCCCATCTGTATCCAGCATGACAAGTGGTCACCCACACTCCAGTCCACAGTATTCGGAAGTTATTTGGTCAGTCTTTCAATTAGAGTGTTTTCTTTTAGGCTCTGTGCTATCATTTGATGGTGGCAACATTTCTCTTCACCCTTCGCATGATTCCATCCCACCCCTCCAGTCTCATCTGTTTTCATTCCTTAAAAACCTAGAAAAACTGTCATGTGGCCATGTCTCTCGTCTTTCTGTCATTCCAAACCCAACCCACTCACCCTCGCCACAACTTTGAAGCACAGTTGTTCTGTAATCGAAGTCCAGACCTCTT
Source organism: Acanthosepion esculentum (assembly GCA_964036315.1). Lineage (NCBI taxonomy): Eukaryota > Metazoa > Mollusca > Cephalopoda > Sepiida > Sepiidae > Acanthosepion > Acanthosepion esculentum. Next base: position 51,875,166 of record OZ038487.1, on the reverse strand, counting down.
TGGCGATCACAGACAGAGATTCCAGCGAGGGGCCCCAGGCGTTTTTTCTCTGATATACAGTCAGGCAATAAATATACGTGTTTTTGATATTTATAGTCATGCTATCTTGCTTGTCAGTAGAGAACCACCACATACACTCACACGTGGCTCAGAGATGATGCGTGCAGACATGTATTCATTATGGCGCATATATTGGATAGAGTAAGGATATCCTGCGATAAATCACTGACCACTGTGTCAGTGTGCGCTTTGTCCAGTCATCCACGGATGGCATTACAGGCAGCCTTGTGTGGCTACTTCCTGCTATATACAACATCAGAACTAGGCTTCCTGTTGGCCATGAAGAGCTTACAAGATCAGTATTAATCATAGTCTATAGACTACACACGAAGTCAATCACGTCACTGCTGCAAAGTAACTTAGACAGCAGGGATTAAAAGTTTGTTAGTTTTTCCTTAACATTTTATTATTTTATGTGTTCTTATATAAATTTATTGTTTTAAAGAGAAGACGTTTTCTCCATATCGACAGCTGCAATTATCTGCATATAACATAAATGTATATATCGACTTCTGAGTAAAGTTGGATGAAAATTTGACAAAATGGTAACTATATAAGACAATTTAAAAAAAAAATTCTGTGATGGCTGAAGAGAAATTTTGTGTTTCAGCATCATCATCAGAAAAAAAGAATTTTATTTCACAAGAACAATCATTAGCAAGTTAAATCTTGATTCATATTAATGTTTTCAGTTTTTGTTTTACCTGTTTCATTATAAAAATTAAATTTTAATCAATTTCTAATCAGTTTTTTGTGTTTTAAAAGTATTCATTCTTGTTTTACTAAGAAAAGTGGTTTAGATTATAGGGAAGTTATAGTTATAAACCCTCTGATATATACAAAAATACTCGTAAAAATGGGAAACAGCAAGACACGGAAACAAGAAAATGAGTATTATTTATCATCTAGTTGTTAAGTGGTGTTGGAGACATGAGAATACTGAGTAAAATTGTGAGTTTGGGGTCAAATATAGATCAAATATGGATCAAAATCCGAGAGAAAGATAATGAAAAAGTAATGTGTATACAGTCTTTCTCGTATGTTTTTTTTTTTTATAGATGTGTGTGATAAGTGTTCAGATAATTTAGTTTGAAAATGCAAGAAGTGTCTGGGGTTTTCTTACCTCAAAATTTTGTTGAGTAGTAAAAGATAAATGTTACTAATATGGCGTAAAAAAAGAAAAAGAGTTTAAATTTTTGTTGATGCTCGTGTTTATGACCTGTTTGTGAGAACTTCTTGTTCGATAGTGAGAATGTTGTGTATTTGTGTGTATAGAGGGGAAAAGTGAGGTCAGTTCTCATTGGTTTAGAATGAGTAAATTAATGATAATTATAGTTGTTATAATTATTTTATTATAATTATTTGTGATATTATAATTAATTTTGATTTATTTTTTATGGACACAGCACTGTGGCATAATTAATTTTTTATTTATATATTTCTTGATGGACACAGCAAGAATGAAATAGCCCAGTCATATATTAATTGTAGGGAACTCATACAATATTATGGCATGGAGTAAATTATCTCCATTTTTAATTAAAATGACCTTGTTTAATTTTAAGCCCTTTTTCTAGTCATATAGTCTTTTTTTTCTTTAATTCTCAGGACCATGACGTTCTGTACTTCTGTATTAAATAAAGATTGCCATGTCAGGACACAAATGCTCTGAAAACTGATTACAATTTGACCTGGAAAATACTGTTTTAATAAAAAGTAAATAAGAATGAAGTAATATTTTGTTCTTAGGATGAATACAAAAAAAGGAAACATGTGAGACTATCCTACATATTTAGTGTAATGACTAATGAGTTAGTCTCCTAAACCATTTATTACAGAGTAATGAGCACTTCAATGCATTTTTGTCTGAAAAAATTACATTTACTAAAATGTATATTACTTTATGTAATATATTTTAGTAGGGGTATGCTCAAGCTTTATGGTAAAGGCATTTTTATTAATCTTGAATAGCTAGTTTGGGCCACCCTGATTATCCTAATTCCCAGATGGTTCCATGTATTTACTACCATCAATAATACATGCATTTGGCCTTATTCTTCTTCTTACCAGGTCCTTTCATGATATAGGCGTTCATGGTTCTCCATAACTTCCTGTCCTTTGTAGGTCTTAGTAAGATTTATATTTTTACCATACCCCACCCCCTGTTCTGCCATCCATTTACACAAACTTGTTAGGTAAGTGTTATGATGTTGGTTTGGGGTTTGTAGAGACAAACGACAAATAACACGTAACAATAAAAAGGGTTTAATTATGTTGGTAAAAGGTACAGAAATCGCCTGAGTAGTCTATAACTAGCTCAGCCAAGAACTTTCTATCTTCTGTCTCTCGACGAGCCACTATATAAAGTCTTTGCTAGCAGACAAGTTCATCTTCAAGAGGGGTGGTAGGTTTCTGACACAACAGTAAGGCTACTCGTTGTTACCCTTTTTCCCCCAATATGTTCAGTGAGTGTCAAATTCTTCAAGCTGTTTTCAAATAATTTTATTTACTAAATATAATTTGCTCAGATGAAGATGCATTGAAAATACTCACTATTTAATAATAAATGGTTAGTGAGACTAGCTCCTTAACCATTACACTACATATCTATGATAATTTCATATGTTACTTTATATTCATCTTAAGAACAAAAATATTACTTTATTATCGTTTTTTGATCAGTTTCTGGTGTATATATTATTTGTTTTATTAAATGAAGTATTAACAAACATTTCTATTATTTGTTTTATTGTTGGTTGTTTTTTTTTTTGTTTAGCCACATAACAAGCTCTGGGTTATTTAGTGCAGAAGAATATTTTATTTTAGATAATAATGATTTAGTGATACATCTTATTAATTAACCTATAGCTGGGGAGAGAAGAGGTGGATTCATACCTTTCCCAAGGATATTTGCATGTAAGTGAATATAACAACCCCCAATAGAACTTGGAACTCGCCTCTCCAATTAACAATCCCGAGCCCTTATTCATTGCACCACTTGCACATTCAGGCTTACAGCACCTGATATTCTCAAGTGGTCACCCATCTAGGTACTGATCAGGCTCAATGTTGCTTAAATTCAGTGATCATACAGGAACCATTGTTTCAACATAATGTGGCCATAAGCCTACTGGAATGAAAAGACACTGTCTATACTAACTATTCATATATGCTGAATAAAGTCTATATAAGTTTTCTCTGCTGCATGTCTTTTCATTACACCTATGAATATTTTATCAGTATTTACTTGCATCATAATTTTCAGTTGCTCTTTATCATAATTTTATTTAAAGCATCAGTTTTAGGGTAGTAAGTAGATAGCTCCGCTTAAAAATGAAGAACATGCTCTCTTAGATTTTTCCTGTTGCCCCAGGGAGTCTGGTAAATGCTCATTGGGTTTAAAGACTGAACTATTTCCTTCAGTTCACCACCTGTCCACTTATTTGGCACAGAACATTCATTATTTTCCAAATAATTTTCTCTGCAGCATGATTATTTCCTTCCATGCCACATCAAAAAACATGCACTCTCATTTTTATTTGAACCATCATGCTTAATTTATAAGTTGTAAAATTTCTCACTGGCAAGACTCTTCCAGATGGCACTTGCATTCGATACAAAAGAGTAAGTGGCAAAAATTTAATAACGGCTATGCAGAAGACCAACTCTAACCCTTTTACACATTCTTTGCCATTGCTATATTTGTTTATTGTTTTTACACAATTACTGTTAATGCAGAGGAAGGTCATGAAATTAACTGCACTAACAAGTTTTTTTTCCCCTGGTGCCTTGACTCCATGAATTTAAGCATGTTACTAGATTGGCATCTAGGTCCCACCCATTTACTGTTGAAATAGCTAAATGCAACTGCCACTTCCACTCCAACAATTTATATTTTTTGGCACTTCCCACCTGTGGAACTCCCTTGCATTTACATGCTTCCCTGATAATTACAGTCTTCAGAAATTTAAATGCAATGGCAATCGCTATCTCCTATCTTAACATTCATCATTTGTGCTTTCCCCAATTCTCTCTATATTTAGTCTTTTCTCTCACTTTCACTCCCTGTACCCCCCCCCCCCCTGCATACTCGTGGCATTCCTACCTTGCTTGAGGAGAAACGATTAAAAAAAAGTGTGTGGGTTACTTCCTGGCAAATTGCGGTCCACCTTAAATTTTCTTTCTCCTCCAATCAACTCTTGCAAAGCCAGTGATAGAGAATGGATGACGGAAGAAGGTTTGGGTGAAACTGGAAGCTTCTAGTCCTGAACATGCACATTGGCAGTAAATTTAGTCATCGATGCCATCATCATAAAGTAAGTGATCAGAAAAGAAGAAATTAAATTCTTGGATACACAATAATGCCGACATCAATTAATAGCAGGTGCATTATTATTTTTTTAATTCTCACAGATTAGTGCTTAAAGCATTTGGGTGCTTATCAAGATACCCTGAAGCAAAAAGGACACGGGTTTAAATATCATTGAAACCTTATTCTTTATTTCTTATCCTGTACTAAAAACAGTCATTAATTGATGGCTTGTGTAAAGTTACAATGAAAAGAAAGCAATATAGTGAAAATGAAAGTAAAAACTATTTACAAAAAATCATTCTGTGAACAACAAATTAACTAAAAGGTGTATTTGTGTATATATATATATATATAATATGGAGAAAACAGCTGAAAAGTTGCAAATTAAAAGAAAAAAATTTGAATGTTTTTTTGTGAAAGTATTTATTTATATTTTTTTATATATATATATTTGATATTTCAGATCGCCCTGATCTTTTGTCAGAAATTAATTAAATAACTGTATTCAGAAGTTTGTTTTCAAGTAGCGTCTGTCGCGAGACGCGGACGTCACGTGATGTGGAATGCAACTATGTTTGAATATTTCTAAGGTAATGAATATTTCTAACATTATGCTATATATATATATATATATATATATATATATATATATATATAGTTAGTTCAACAGTAAAATGGTGAGGCCTAGTTGCCAATCTAGTATGTCTAAATTCGTGAAGTTGCTGCACCAAGAAGGAAAGATCATCAGAAAAATTGCCATTAAAATATTTTTAAACAGAGGAAAGAATGATTAAAATTTGCTATATTAATGTATAATGTCTCCACATAAAGTCTGAAAATGCCAGGAAAGTGATTGAAGTCAAGATGCCAGGTCAGGACCAATTACATTACAAACTCTTCTTGGGAATCTGTCAAGAATCTCAAGATATTTAGCAGGGACATCAAACTAGATATGATATAATATCCAATGTATGGATGAATGGTAGATTTATAAATATACAAGATAAATTCTGATGAGAGAAAATGCCTGGCATGACACAGTGCACCAATTTTCCAAGCAGTAGACCTATCAGCTGATTCAATATAATCAGTCCACTTCATTTCAGTGGAAAACGTGAAACCAAGAATGTGCAAAGACCTGCTCTCCTGGAGGTTAGCATCAGCCATGCTGATGGGAGGCAGAAAAGGCTCTCGATGGCAATTAACTGATAGCAGTTTTGTTTTGGAGGCATGAAAATTTACAATCATTCCTTCCTCCAGTTAAGCATTAACTGGAGGTCATTTTCAAGAACAGGTACCAGTTTTATTAGTAGGACTTGCTACTAAGGAGGAGATAGTTGTGTCATCAGTATAAATATGTAGCTGAGAGCTGAAGGGCATTGATTTATGATTTCTTTGTACTATTGAGCACTTTGTATTATTATTTTTTATGATTGTCATATTTTAAGGTGCAAAAGATTTCCTTCCTTCATATGTCTGCTGGTATATAAAAAGCATTGTATATATATATATATATATATATATATATATATATAAAGTGTGTGTGTGAATTTATTATCATTTAGGTTTTATTAAAATTCTGATCATCATTTTTCCAAACAATAAACATTGCCGAGGAGCAAAGGCAATTAAAATAATAGCGGTGGCAAGAAAAAAAACTGTTCTTCTGACACCATTTTTTGGCAAGCACAAAGATTAAACATTTCCAAGTTTTTAATAGTGAATTAAATTCAAAGATAGAGACATGACAAACAAATTTATGGTTAATTTAGATATTAATTCTGCATAAACTTTCATTCCCATTAATAGATGTCATAATTTATTACAAAACATTTAAAATAGATTAAATATAAATTTAGCTATAGCCATTGATACCATTTTTAGCATATGTAGACTATGCACCAATTCTTGTCATTTCAACAGCAATTACTATAAACAAAGATTTGGACTCCATATGCATTGCGCCCTCGCCTCTAGTGGCTGTTTAAGATGCTTATTCTTCGAATGATTAGAATCACAGCCATTTCAGTACATACTTCCAAAAAGTACTCATTAGATATCACAGATATATAAATGGTGTCTTTAGCATTGTATATATATATATATATATATATATATATATATATATATAATCCCTTGTTTGCTGTTTACAATTGAGTTTCCAGTAACTTCTAATGTCTGTTATAACTTTTAATGTCTCCGCATAAAGTCTGAAATTTTATTTCTATTTATTTTACTTTATTTCCTCAAATGGAGTAGATAGATTTCTCTATCAAATGGTTCACACTCCTATCCCGTCTTTGAACAGGAGTAGAGGTTTATCCCTTGTTTCTTGTTTCGGATTGTGCTTCCGGTTTCTTCTAAAATCGTTTTCATTATCATTTACATTCAGTAGCTCCTTGCATCCTATTGACATCATCACCTGGCTTGAGATGAATTGATATGCACCCAAATGTTCAATCTTCGATATTTAGCACCCTTACCACATTAATATAGCAAATTTTAATCATTTTATATATATATATATATATATATATATATATACTGAATTTTTCATAGCAAACTATTATATGCCAAAAACCATTATTAGATGTGTTACCCAAAAGTTTCAGGATATTGAATAAATTGGTCATCTTTTATTTTATGGCTTCTAAAAAACACAACATTTATATTTAACGGTGCAGAGGGAGAGAACGAAAGTTGCCTATTAGAAGATATGTCGGATGAATAATCGTTGACATTTGACTTGAAGATGTTAAGATTGTAGTGATCAGGGAATCATCCCCACAGGAGCCCAATGCATATTGCAACACTTCTGGAGAAGCTGTCAGAGTGAAACTTTGTCTTTAGCAATGGAATATGAAGGGAATGAGGATGGTTTGACTGATCGACAGTTCGGATAAAGAAGCTGCTTGAGTGGAACTTACTCCTTACCAATGGAATATGAAGGAAATAAATATGGTCCAACTGAGCAGCAGTTCTCAGAAAGAATCTGCCTCAGTGGAACTTACTTTTTACCAGTGGAATATGAAGATGGTCCAACTGGGCAACAGTTCTGATAAAGAAGCTGCCTCAGTGGAACTTACTCCTTACCAATGGAATATGAAGGAAATAAATATGGTCCAACTGAGCAGCAGTTCTCAGAAAGAATCTGCCTCAGTGGAACTTACTTTTTACCAGTGGAATATGAAGATGGTCCAACTGGGCAACAGTTCTGATAAAGAAGCTGCCTCAGTGGAACTTACTCCTTACCAATGGAATATGAAGGGAATGAATATGGTCCAACTGAGCAGCAGTTCTCAGAAAGAATCTGCCTCAGTGGAACTTACTTTTTACCAGTGGAATATGAAGATGGTCCAACTGAGCAACAGTTCTGATAAAGAAGCTGCCTCAGTGGAACTTACTCCTTACCAATGGAATATGAAGGGAATGAATATGGTCCAACTGAGCAACAGTTATGATAAAGTGGAACCTAATCCTTACTAATGGAATATGAAGGAAGTGAAGATGAGTCAACTCAGTGTTCATGGCATGTTAAGATCTGGACTTGTGGATTCAAGGAATATGGTTTGCCTGAACATCTGCCGTGAAAAGAGTGGTAGAGCAGCAAGAGTTTAACAACTTTTGATCTCTAGGAAATTGGGTGTTGGGAGGAAAACAATTCATCACTCACAAGGCTGCCCACCAGATATCTAAACTTCACATAATACCTCGTAGATATGTTTTAGCCATTTTCTTTGTGTGTGCTGGGGGAAATGTGGGTCTTATATGTCATAACACACCATGCCACTTACATAGAAGCAAACCATCCACATTCCCTCCATATTCCATCGGTAAGAAGTAAGTTCCACTTGAGCAGCAGCTTCCCATGATTCACTGCCCTGTGGAATTGACTCCCCAGGATGTTTCCTTGATCACTACAATCTTAACCTATTCAAGGTTAGGGTTAATCGTTATCTCCCTCACCTATACACACAAATGGTTTCCTAGCATAACTCTCTACCTTGAGTGGCTCCTGGACCTTGTAATGGGCAACTCTCACTGTAACAAAAAAACAGGGCACTCAGATTTCCTGTGTCTCACCAGACATTTCACTTATCTTTCATGATCACATTCAAAACGAAATAAAGAATCTTATTTTCTAACATTTCCAAGGAAGCCATTTCATAATGTAAATTTCAAAAAGGTTTGAGTGCCCCCCCCCCACATATAATGAAACTTGTAATTTTCCATATCTCTGGTGAATATATTTGAAACATATTTCAAAATAACTCTTTAATTGAAACATGCTCTCTTTAATATATTTATTGAAACACAAATTCCCATATGATAACCAAAGTTAAGCAACGTTGAGTCTGGTCAGTAATTAGATGGGTGACCACTTGGGATTACCACGTGCTGGAAGCTTGGATATGCAGGCAGTGTAATAGATAATTGCTTGGAATTGTTCATCAGAGAGCTGAGTTCCATTTTCCATTTGGGTTTGTTATATTCACTTATGCATAAATACATCTCTTCACCCCCAAACTCCAGGTTATTTAGTAAGTAACCATTATTATCATCCCTCAAAAAAGAAAAAAAAAATTCTTACAATATAAAAATATTTCTTGGCTTTAAATAACTTGCAAAAGGTTGATAGTCCATAAAAAATAAATCAATCATTATCAAGTTGTTATTAGGTTTGAATCCTGGAAATCTTCAAAGTTTATGTGCCAACATTTTCTGGATTCTGTTTCCATCAAGACTCGTTGCACATGTTAGATTTCATGTTTCAGCATTTTTTCTACATTGTTACAAACTGGTACAGTTCCATTAGATACTTACATTTGTAGATAATTTTTCTTTTTCTTCTTTCAGTTATTTTTCCTGTTAGCATGGTAAACATCCCATCTTGTCCATTAATCATAATAGTTTTTAATAGTAGTGTTGTAAGCAGATAAAATGGAAGCTGATTAAACCAGAAGTTCATTTTTAGTTTGGCCATAAATTTAATTTAAAAATAGATTGAGAAAAACAAGCCTAATGGCAGTTTGAATCATAATATATATATATGCAACATTTTTAAAAATTACTTGATAAATTGTTTGTAACAGTGAATGACGTTTTAAAACAATTTTGTTCATCCTTTTTATACTTTTCACAATATTTCAGCTGGTTTAACTTTCTTTGGGTGGAAATTTGCACTGATTGAGCAAGCCAAAATCTTGTAAAAAAGGAAAACAATAAAAGAATTTAAATTAAATTTAGAGTCTTATTTCATTATGGATAGAATTTATAACATTTCTCCCAATTATTTCTTAAATGAAAATACTGAAGTCTATACATTTCCTACATTAGCTCAATTGTTTTTAATAATAAAAATTCACCTAATACAAGGCTCAAGAGCCTTTTAACATAAATTCTATTAAAATTCAATTAAAATGATAATTAATTAAAATTAATTCAATTAAAATGATAACGAATGAAATGTGTGATATAAATGAAAGAGTAGGTGGCAGAAAGTGAAGAGTCTAAGGAAAGGAGGACAGATAATGATTGACAATTGACTTGAAGAGGTGAAGATTGATGTATTCAGGGAAGTAGCCACATGGGAGCCTGTTCCACAAAGTGGCAGATCTTGGGGAAAAAGAATTCTTCTTAGCACTGGAGGAGATGAGGATCAAATTTCCTTTTCCTGGCCATTGGGCTAGGAGTAGTATGTAATATCCATTCTTCACCTCTCTGCCATGTTTCTGTTCATGGAAAAGCCTTGAGGGATGTCTGGTTCTGAGGATTCCAACTTTGTGGCATCACCTCCCTCATTGCACCAGAGAGGGAGGATTGGTGGAATACCAACATCAACATAACAGTAGTTTTATGGACTGGGCAATTTTTATCTTGGGCTTTTATGCATACACATAGGCACCTCACATTAAAAACATCCTTGTGTCGCATCCTACCACTGTGAGAAGATGAGTAAATAAAAGATCAAAGTGTCTTTTCCTCAGACCATTTCTTAAGAATCAAAGTGTAGTATCTGCTCTTTCTTTCACATGGTACAGATATCTAGTCCTGGAGATCCCAACCCTACAACAACAGAATATCCTTTATTACACAAAATTGTGTGGGAGATTTAGTGAATACCAATGCCAGCATGACAGTGGTTGTGGGGGCAAGATAGTTTTTATCCTCAGCCCATGTATATATATATATATATATATATATATATATATATATATATATATATATACACATACATACGAGGGTCATTCAATAAATAAGGTGAATTTTTCGGTATAAGGACTTCTAATACAGATAGAAGCTTACTTTTTTTTAATTTTTCAACATAGTCTCCCAGCACTGTCACACACTTTTCCCATCTGTGCACAAGCTTCCGTATTCCCTCAGCGTAAAAATCTTTGGACTGATGTCTCAGCCAGTCGCTTACAAAACTTTTGACTTCATCGTCACTTTTAAACTTTGTGCCTCTCGGGAACGCTTTCAAGGGACCAAACAGGTGAAAGTCTGAAGGGGCAAGGTCTGGGCTGTAAGGGGGATGAGGGAGCAGTTCCCAGCCCACCTCGTTGATGGTCTGCACCGTTTGGGCTGCTGTGCTGTTTGTGCTCTGCAGTAAGCATCTTTAGCACCCACCGGCAGCTGACCTTGTGTGCTGTCCCAACAGATAAGCTCAAAGTCCTTGCAGTGTCATCCACTGTCACCCTTCTGTCAGATTGAATGAGGTCATTGACTGATTCGATCACCTCAGGAGACCTCACTTCTGTAGGCCTCCCAGGCCTGTCTTCATCCTCAACACTGCTCTGCCCTTCTTCAATAATTTAGCCCACTTGTATACATTTTTTTGGCTGAAACATGTGGCACCATACACAGTTGACATTCTCCTATGTTTTTCAACTGGTTTGCACCCTTCAGAAACCAAAAACTTGATAACTGACTGCTGTTCAATCCTGGAGCATGCTTCTTGGTCGGCCATCATTGTTAATTGCCAAAACTCTGAATTTTTTTTTTTAATCTGCAAAAGAAATTAAATTCATGTGAAAAAGAAGTAAAACAAAAAAAAAAATAAGCTTCTATCTGTATTAGAAGTCCTTATACAGAAAAATTCACCTTATTTATTGAATGACCCTCATATATATATATATATATATATATATATATATATATTTCTATCCCACATGAAAAACAACCATGTGTCACATTCTGCCTCCATGTGGAGGCAAGTAAATGCAAGAAATGTGGGTGTTTCATCTCAGCACAAATAGCATTGCTTGTTCAGGCTGTAAAGATCTCTTCATTTTCCTATTGAAATAGCTATGAGATTTCCCCTTTGGTACCTTGAACTGATGAATTTAAGCATACTACTAAATTAGCAACTAGGTCTGATCATTTTATTGTTGAAATTGATGGATTTAACCATAAGTTCTATTCTAATAGTTTCTTGCACTTCTCAGCGATGGAACTATCTTCCAACTTCTTGCTTTCCTGTCAACTATGATCTTCAAAAATTTAAATGCCATGCCAATCGCCATCTGTCTTTTTGAATCTTGTTCTTTTATTGTACTTTCTCCTCTATGGCATTTTCTTAATTTCTTTCTCTCTCAGTAACTTCTTGTGTTTTATAAATGTTCGCTAGTAATCATCAGCTTCTCTGGAGAATTTGAAATACATATCTCCTTAATTTCTGAAAAAGAACAAAGATTGTTTCAGGAAAAATAAAATTAAAAACAAGAAGATTTAACTGGTTCCTTAATAGGGTGGGTGTTGCAACCTAGGGAAGGTTACTGAATAGAATAATCAAACAAAGGATGGTAATGAATGATAATACTTAGGACAAGAACAACAAGATTCGCCAGCAGCATATAGAAGTAGTAGTCAACTGCTAGAAGTGAGTCAAGTGAATTCCACAATGAATCTCCAACTGCAGACCAACATACAGTATTTACTACTGTATTTATGTGAATGGGGACATACCCATTATTGTCCGTAGGTATGCTACAACAGTGGGTCAATTTTGGAAAGTTGGAGTTTGACATGATAAATACCAACAAAAATTATTTTTTTCCAAATCATTACCATTTTTTTGAAGAGATAAGTTTAAAGATTAAGTTTAGGTCCAAATCTGTAGCATTGGAATTTCATTCTGGTGATCAGTGAAAGACTTATAACACAGTCTCATAAAATTTTTAATTTACTAAAGGTTTACAAATTATATATGGACATGACACATGGCACTAGTATATTATTACTAACTCATAGGGACATTAAATAAGACCATCATTTACTTTAAAGAGAATTATACTAAACAATTTAGCTATATTATGATGTAATGTTATACAATGCAGTTGTTTTAGTAGGATTTTCAGTTTGTGTGCCTAGCAGTATTAGAGAGTTACATAAACTTACATCTATTTTTTGTTTTTATTAATTGTGATCTAACCTCTTATTCAATGAGTAGCCTTTTTTGTAATCTTTTACAATTTTTTTGACAGTTTTTATTTATCAAATACAGTAAAAAAATGTGTATTTTGCTTGTATTGATTCCTAATTAGAATTCTGGTTTGAATATATTTTCCATTCAATGTTTCTAATACAAAAATATCAACTTTATTTGGACTTGTTTTGAAATAATAAAATTTTGAAGTCGGTTTCTAAGCAAAAATATGCAAAAATTAGGTATTTTTGTATATTTTTTCGGATGATCTTTCAGAATCAAAAATTGGTAAAAGCTATGAATATAATTTTTAGTGTTCTTACTTATGACATCAAACCTCATTTTTTACATGGAGTGCAATGATGATTTTCTAAAGACTAGTGAGACATCAAACTGCTTTAAATATTCCTATAATTTTATTAACATTCCAACCTTTGTTGCAAGAACTTCTTCCAGACTTGTTATTTTTCTTTTCACCAAATATTCTTCAAATAAATACACTCTGTTTGAGACAAAAGTATTAAAAAATGTTCTGAACAGGTGGAACTAAAGAATTGTTGATTTCTGGTAGGAGTGCATGATGGAGTTAGTGCACAAACTAAAGAATAATTTTGAATGTTTTCTACTTTAAATCTAACAGTGCCTTTTTGGTGTCTACCATTCATCTATGCCTTGAATATTGCTGCCACATAGGTTCTGGTACTCCTGCTATATATTTAGATATTCTTGATAAAATCCAAAGAAGAATCTGTAATGTTATTGGTCCTGACAGGCTTCTTGGCTTCAGTCACTTTCCAACCACATTAATGTAGCATCTCTGTGCCCTTTCTATAAATATTTTCATGGTAATTGTTCTGATCAATGGTACATTGACTTTATGAATTTAAGTGCAGTACTAGACTGGTAACAAGGTCTTATAAATTTACAGCTGAATTGGCTAGGAAGTTCTATGCTAACAGGTTCTTCTCTTGGACTCATTGCTTATGGAACTCTCTTCTAGCTTCATGTTTTCAGCCAACTGGTCTTCAAAAGTTTAAATGCAATGTCAATCATTATTTACTGTCTTCTTGATTGCTCTTTTATTGTAATTACACTTCAATAATGTTTCTCTTTTTTTTATTCTTTCACACTTAGTAACCCCTTGTGCCTTAGTGGCTATATTGTCTTGCTTGATTAAAAAAAAAGCAAATAAACTTTGATGAGAAGCAAAAATTGATAAAAATATTTAATTATGATTTCAGTTCATTTTTATTTGTTTCTTTTTTTTCCAGGTTTCAAACTTGTAAGATTTTGCCACTTATCTAATTGATGGTTTTATTATCTGGAAGCTTTTAGTGTGACTTCATTATGGTGACATTCCGCCAGCATTTTACCTGACATGAAATCTATTTGTACACATTTTAGTCTTGCAAACTTTAGACAACCTTGTATATAATTAAGTTATTGGAAGACAAAAAAAAATGATTGAATTATTTTTATTATCTTCTTGTTGGATTTTTGATTGAGAACACAACACTGTGTCTGTTTGACACAAAGAAGGTTTACTTTGGGGTTTTTCTTTTGGCTTTTAGAGACACTTCTGAAAATTAATTAACAAATGGAGTTTGCCGAAATAGCAACTGGAAATGTTCATTAGTAATTATCAGCTTTTGTAGAGCATTTGAAATGTTCATCTTCTTCTTAATTTCTGAAGAAGAACAAAGATTGATTCAGGAAAAATAAAATTAAAAACAAGAAGAATTAACTGGTGCCTCAATGTGTGGGACATTCCGATAATTTTATTACCATTTCCAACCTGTGCTGTAAGAACTTCTTTTTCTTTATTCTTTTTATTTTTTCCAAATACTCTTCAAATAAAATACAGTAATGTCAGTTGTGCCAGCGCAAAGAAATGGGTTATTTGGGGATTGGAGAATTTTTGTATGGCACTAAAAAAATTAATCCTCTTTCGGAAAATTTCATATTGGAAAAAGGTGGTACTTTCAGCTTGTATAAATTTATTATTATATCAAAATAAAAAAATAAAAATTATTATTAAAAGAATAATAAGTAGAAATTAATTTAGTATTAATTTATAAAAAAAAACAATGATTTTGATTTGAAATATTCACTGTAGAATATTTGATCTACATGATCTATGAAGAAGCATTGAATTAAGTCTATTGACAAGGAAAGAGATGATGTTTAAAAATATTTTCATTGGATGTGGTGAAGGCAACCACAATTGTCTCCCCTTCAATCTACTCTACTGTAAAAAATGATGGTCAAACCTCAGATATGTGCAGTGGTTGAATTGTTTTGAATAAAGCTTCATTACAAGCTTAAAGGCTTGTCTGTTTTCTTTACCTTTCTATATTTGATTGATTCTGATGTCACCAATTTGTTGCTCAGAGAATTTAGGCTGTCTCTTTTGCTATGTTGTCTTAGTTTCTCATAGTCCTTTCTTCTCACTTTCCTTTATTACCTTGTGGCAGAGATATTTACATTTGTGGTGAATGTAGCCATAACTGTGCTCCTCCTTGAATTATTCTACTATAAAAAGTGATGGTTAAACCTCACATATGTGCAGTGGTTGAATTGCTTTAAATAGAGCTTCATTACAAGCATAAAGATTTGCTTGTTTCTATACAGTGTAAAAAATGTTTTCCTTATTATAAATTTATTAACTTAGAGAGAGAGAGAGACACACACACAAACACACACACACACACACACATATGTTGCGATGGATAAATTGCCATCTAAATTATGCAAAATAAATAGTGAAACATGTCAAATTTTTAAAGATTTCCTATTCGTTCCTTATTTAATCAGTGTTATAATATACATTTAATTAGCACAAGGAATATTTTATCACTTTAAATGTTACTTTTAGTGGATACTAATATTTTAGTAGATGCTCTGTTTATTTATCAAACAGTATATTTATTTATTTTCATCTACTGTCCTGAATATTCCATAAATCTTATAAAGGAAAAATATGCACTCTCTGGCAGGATTCGAACCTGTGTCCCCCTGGGTAGATGGAACTGTGATTAGATCCAACATGCTTTAAACCAACTTGGTCATGGAAAACATTTCATATCTGTTCAGGATTGTATCAGATTAGACATAAAATGCTGCAATAATATCCTTGAAAATGCCATAGATCATGAATTATTTCAGAAATTTCTAATCTCTCATTTTTTTAATAATCAAATAAATAAATATAAATAAATGTATATGCAACTGTTCACACACACACATATGCTGTGATGGATAAATTGCCATCTAAATTATGCAAAAATGAAAATAACTCTGACATCTCATTTTAACAAATATATTTACCAAAATTAGACAAAAATACCTTGAAATACTAAAGAGTAAATTTATTCAATAAAATTGCCATTGGTTTCAACTATGGTCTCCAGACAACTTTGGAATCTCCTGCAACTCTTCTGGACAGTCTCCTTGTTTAAGTTGGTGAATGCTGCCATAATTCTTGCCTTCAGTTCATAGTTACAAGGAGCTTTGTTGGTCTCTCACTCAACTGCACCCCACACATAATAATGAAGGTTGTTTCAGACTGGGGAGATAGGTGGACAATTGTAAGGATTGATGTGGTCGCAGAAATTGTCTGACAGCCATGAATGTGTTCTCCTACTTGTGTGGCATGGTGTAGAGCCCTGTTGCCAGACATAGGATCTTCTAGCAGTCACCCACTTGACCCAAGGCAGCACTACCTCCTCAAGGCACTTGATGTAGGCCTCTGGGTTGAGTCTGAGGCTCTAACCAAACATTCAGGAGTTTTCTTCTTAGAACAATCAGAGTAAGTTTCCCAAGCTAGTGTACTTTCATAATCACCATTATACTTACCCAACTCTTTCTGAATCCTCTGCACAGTGATCAAATTGATACCGAAACACTCGGAAATGTTTGTATTGGAGCTTCTAATGAAAGTGTCAAGCAGTACAGCATACCATTTCCAAATTTCTGGCAGAATGAATTGCGTCATAGTGGTCTTTTTTTCACAGATTGTGCCCAACTTACCTTACTATACTGGGCAGTCGAGAAAATAAAAAAAAACAATGCACATATGTGAAATTAAAAATGTAAAATGGCAACAATTTACCCATCACACCCTATATATATATATATATATATATATATATATATAAAGTCAAAAGATGTAAACAATTTAGTATATGTAGTACTGAAAAGGGTATGTTAATCATCTGAAATCACATGAGATAGGACCTCACTGTGTCACCTCGATGACCCGGTGTTACTACATGTGTGATCTGCAGGGAAGTATGTGAATCTCTCATATATGCTATAGGCCTTGTAAATCAGTTGCTGGTTTGGAGAGCCACCTTCAAAGTCATTTGAGAGGAAACAATGATCTAGATTGAATGTAGGTGTTGATGTGTGAGATGGTAGTCATCAGGGAAGATGGAACAATCAACATATATATATATATATATATATATATATAAGAGTGGACATTGAGGTCACACCCAGCAGTGACAGTCTGTTTTATGCTTAAATACAGTCTTCATGCTTGAAGATTGCATTTTAGCATGAAACAGATATTGTTCAGGTTTATATAAAAGTCTACAAATATCCACCTGGAAAGTGGCATCTTTGAGAGGACTTTTACCTCTATATATTCTAAACCTTGCTGAAAGGGAAAATATATTATGGTTAGTATGTGTTTGTATATGGTTTACATAAAGTATATATGGTATGGAGTGTGTGTTTAGGCATGTGGAGTGTGCAGAAGTTTTCAGAATTTTCTTTAATTAAAATTATGTTTCGTTGTGTATGAGGTTCTGAGAACCTCTTAACATGACTGTAACTGTGCATGTGTGCATATATATATATATATATATAATAAAAAATATAGTTTTCAGGTATTTATGGGTTAAAGAGCTCAATATCAGGGATAGAGTGTATGTAAATATAAAAATAGACATTGATGTCAACATCTAGCAGTGACAGTCTATTTCATGGTTGTTGACCTCAGTGTCCACTTTTACATATATAAATATATATATATATATATATATATATATATATATATAAATATATATATAAATATATATATATATATATATATATATATATATATATATATATATATATATATATAATATAAAATTTCTTTTTGTATAAATCAACTATGGGATAAATCAAACCAATTCCAGCAAATTTTAGAAGATGATCAATACCTAGTTGATGGAGCAACATTCTCAAATTTTCTCATTAAAAGATAAGACAATCTTACCAAGATACCATGGTTTCACTCCTCAAATCACTGGTTTGGTGTATATATATATATATATATATATATATATATATATATATATATATATATAATACAATACTAAAAGTTTGTGAATTGTGTGTACATTGGCAGTCAGACAAATAATGATTTAAATTTCTTTCCACCTCTCTCTTCCCACTCTGTGATTTAAAAATATTTCAATGAAAATATTTTTGGCATATTAAAAAATATGTCTAAGATAATCTGATTTAAAAATTATTTTAAGTGAATAAGATTTTAAAATATGACTTGTTCATACAGTAAATATTTTTATTTCAATTTTCTTCAAACAGACAATTTTTTTTTAATGTTGAAATCAGTTTCAATGTTTTATAACCTGAACCGTCAGTGACCCAATGGGTCACGGGTAGTCAAGTATATAAATATAATCAGAATAATCTGTGAGCTAGTGACCAAAAGAAAACTACTCAAATAAAAAAAAAAATACAATTTACTAAGAACAAAAATCAAGAAAAACTATATGTGAATGTGAAATTAAACAAACTAAGAAAAAAACAAAACAAAAGGCTGACATCTACCTAAACCATAACCAACAGTGTTTAATGCTAAGATCACTAGGATAGAGCAAAAATGCTGGTAGTCTGCCGATTGCAGGAATGTGAAATTTAAGTAGCAGTCTGAGCTCACTCTCTCTCTCTCTCTCTATATATATATATATATATATATATATATATAATTGAAAAACGCTTTATTCAACTAATTATGCATATATATAAATATGTTTACATGCATGGATATTTAGACAGCATGTTTACACACACAGTCTGTGTAAATATATGGTTATGCTGGCTGCATGTGTGTCACATGTAGGTAGGTATATACATTTTTTGCAGAACTGTATTTTAGATGGGTATGAGTCATATATATATATATATATATATATATATATATATATATATAGTGGGTAGCAAAAGTATTTAACACATCGGTTTTTTATAAATTTCACAATAAAAAATTGTTCAATTTGAATGATACTTACTTCGAATATTTTAATGAACATTGTTTAACTAAATATAAAGGAAAATTGAGAAACATCGTTTTTATGTACTTATATTGCCAATTTTTGACTTTGACTGTGTGCAAAAGTATTTAACACCTATACAAATAATTCGGTAAAAAAGGGTATTTTAAAACTATTTTCAGTTGTTTTGATGTGGTTTGTACTTCAACCAATCACCGGTTGTCTTAAATATATGTATTAACCAAATACATCACTCAATAAACAGATAGTGATAACAGGTCTGATACAATACAGACTGTTCCACTATCTAAACTTATAAAAATGGTTAAAACAAAAGAATTGTCAAATGATATGTGACAGAAGATTATAAAACTGCACAAAGATGGTAAGGCATATTGAAAAATTGCTCAAGATTTAAATTTGCTTGTGTGTACAGTGGGTGCTGCTGTTCAAAAGTGGAAAAGATATGATACTACTGAAAATATTCAAAGGAGTGGTCATCTGTGTAAATTAAAAAAGGTTACTTAATGATATATAGCTCAGAATATGAAGAAACAACCATTTTTGAGTCAAAGAGAAATTCAGAACGATCTGAAAAATGCTGGAATTGAAGTAAGTAAAGATAGAAATTAAGAGATCACTGAATTGTACAGGCCTATATTCTAGATCAACAAGAAAGACTCCACTATTAAAATGTAAACATGTGCAAGACTGTTTGAAATTTGTTAAAGATTATGAATTTGAATCAGATGAATTCTGGAAGAAAGTTATTTGGTCAGATGAAATGAAAATTGAGCTTTTCAGGGGAAACATGTTCACCCAATTATGGTGGAAAAAAGGAACTGAATACAACCCAGTAAACACCATCCCCACAATCAAATATATGGGTGGAAGTGTAATGATTTGGTGTTGTTTTTTATATAATGGAGTTGGAGAAATGGAAGTAATCAAAGGAATAATGAATGCAGCAAAATACAAGCAAATCTTATCAACCCATCTATTAAAAAGTGCAACAGGTTTGGGGCTTAACCGAGATTTTGTATTCCAACAGGACATTGATCCAAAGTACATGACTAAAACAACTCAACACTGGTTCAATGAAAATGGAACTGATGTCCTGGAATGGCCTACCCAGTTACTGGATCTCAATCCAATGGAAAATTTATGGAAAAAGTTGAAGTTGAAAGTATACACAAGAAATCAAAAAATATCAAGGAACTGAAGAAAGTCTGTGAAGAAGAATGAGTGAAACTGCCAAAATCATCATGCAAGAAGCTTGTTGAAAACTACAGAAAATGACTCGAGGTTGTAAGGCAGAACAGAGGATATAGTACTAAATATTAACAAATCGTGTTCAATATTTTTGCACAAAGTCAAAGTCAAAAATTGGCAATATAAGTACATAAAAATGACGTTTCTCAATTTTCCTTTATGTTTAGTTAGACAACGTTCATTAAAATATTTGAAGTAAGTATCATTCAAATTGAACAATTTTTTATTGTGAAATTTATAAAAAACCGATGTGTTAAATACTTTTGCTACACTCTCTCTCTCTCTCTCTCTCTCTCTCTCTCTATATATATATATATATATATATATATATATATATATATATATATATAAATTGTCTGAATGTTTTATATATCCAAGCACTTTCAAGTATACTTTTAACCATAATGAAGGATGAATTTTACATTACTTTTAACTGAATACATGGATTGTTTTATGTATTTTATCTGTATACTCAGTTAAAAGTAAAATAAAATACATCCTTGATAATGGCTAAAATTATAGACAAAAACGCTTGGATATATAAAACATTCAGACAATTCTTATAAAATTTATGTCCTAATATGAAAGAAACATGAAAAATTATATAAAAACTTCAAACACCTTGTCAGTCATTTTTAATGAAACTCGCATAAGAAAAAAGGATTGCTACCACCATACACAATATATATATATATATATATATGTGTGTGTGTGTGTGTGTGTGTATAATCTTTAAACGTGAGTGATTTATGGAAAGTGTATACTCAAAATACATTTATCTGTCACAAGTACATACACTATTTGGTGTTTTTTTTACTGTGCATATTTGTTTGAAATCTCTGTTATGTATTTCTTACTAACAGTGTTATAAACTTTTCCATTATCTTAAGCCATCAATAAACAATAAGATATCTGCCTCGTTTTCTCACATTTCTTATCTTACTGTACCATTTCATTTGTTCTCCTCCCTGGCATCCACTCCTCACTTCCCAGCCTCCCAAATACCTAAGCTACCACCATCATCATCATTTTACCTCTTTACTTCAAGGTTACACTTTTGAAAAGCCTAACCACATCCCTACCACTGCAACCACCATCAATGCACAAAGTAAGATGCACTTGGCCTCGCCTTCACTGTGATATCAGCAGGTGTTTCCAGGCTCTGGCCACTTGGTGGTATGTGTGGTGGCTGTGGATGTGGTGATGGTGGTGGGTAGGAGGGAAGGTTGAGGAGGTGGCAGCCCTAATTTCTCATCATCCTGTATCTTTTTATCTCCTATCCATTATCCATTTCTTTTGGAGTGCTTTCGATCAAACCTATACAGAAGCACTTGTGTCTGGCCAAACCAAAAGAAGGTCTCTAAACAATGTTTGATAATAATTCTATTCGTTTTTGTTGTTCTTGTTTTTCTTTTCTATAAGATAATGCCTTCAAAATATTTCTGACTGCTATCCAAAAAATTCATTCCTCTTTTTCCCCACCTCTCAGAGACGACACTTTCTAACTTTTATGCTGTAATCTCAAATTCTATAAAGACGATGATATGATAGTAGCTGGGGAGGAGTTATAAGGATTTCAATATTTATTAGGGTTTTTTTTTTCTGAAAACAAAAACTTAAGAATAGTTAAAGACCAATGAATCATTGTAAAGTGATTTAGGTTGGAGTGGATAGAGAGAATATGAAATGAACATTAGATGCCTGGATCAGGTGGAACATTCCAAAATGTGTGACCAAGTTTGATAATATCCTGGCAGGCGTTGTTTTAAAGACATAGTTTATCAGTCTGCTTTTGGGTGTTGGTCACTGTTGATAACCTGCCTCAAATTCTATTCTGATATCAAGCACTTTGCCACCTGGAATGTTTAACAGGGAAACAAAGCAAATTTATTGAGAAAAACAAATGTAACAAGAATAAAGAGAATTATTCGGGGATTGAACAATAGAAGCTGGAATGGTAACCATTTATATTTCTGCCTCGAGAAGCAAATTTATCTCACACAGACACACACATATATATATGTACATAAAAGTAAACATTGAAGTCAGCACTCAGAGACGACTGACTGTTTCATGCTAGATGCAATCATCAAGCCTGATAACTGCGTTTAACATGAAATAGTCTGTCACCTCTGAGTTTTGACTCCAATGTTCACTTTTATATTTACATATGCTCTATTTCTGACATTGAGCATTTTATCCCATAAATGTAGCATACCTTAAAACTATATTTCTTTATATATATATATATATATATATATATATATATATATATATATATATACATATAAGGTGTATCCAAAATGTTTACAAACTTTGGGGGCAGGTTTCTGACACCAAAACAGGTTAAAATATCCATTTAAACATATGCCCAAAAGGCCATCTTTGTACCTCAACATACCAACTCATAACAAATGTTTAAAATGTCCTCCTGCTTGCTTCTAAAGACACATGCACCCATCAGATCACTGACTGGCAGACCCTTTAAAATACACCCACATGGTTTTGCAGACTCCTGTTACATGTTGATGAAGCATCTTATTAATGTCTGCTGCATAAACCAATTGTTTCAGGTGGCCTAAAATAAAAATCCAAAGGATTGAGGTCAGAGGAATGTGCAATCCATGAAACCAGTCCTCCCCTACCTATCTATATTTCATGATAGATGTCAGCCAGTACCTCCTGAATAATGTGATTAAAATGTGCTGGAGCCCCATAATGCATGAACGACATGCAGCTTCATACTAGCAGGTCTGGAAGTGTGTTCCAAATAAAGTCCCTGTAGACAGCTCCTGTAAGACATGCTGGAAGAACATATGGACTTACTAGACAGTCACCTACAATTCCAGCCCACACATTAATCATAACCTGATGCTAATCTGTATTGTATCATGGGGATTCTGATCCACTCACAAATGTTGTTTTCTATAATTTGTTCCCTCTCTTTCAAATGTTGCTTCAGTCATAAACAGGACTGAAGATACAAAGACCGGATTGGCAGTTTGTGCAATAAACCATTGGCAAAAGTTCTCCTGTTATGAGTGATCAGGGGGCTAAAGACCATGCACATATTACAAATGATATGGATACAGGAGCTGCTCTTGAAGTAGACTTCATGTGATACTATGATATGTATGACATGCTAGGGCACTTAATGTGTACTGAAACCTGGATCATCTTCAACAGCCTGTAGAATGTGTTCTTCATGGTCAGGTGTATGAGCAGATTTTGGTCTTCCTCAATCCATAGTTTGTGGAGCCATGGATTCAGTCTCAGCAACACAATGATAAAAGCAGCAAGGGTTGGATGACAGGGCTGTCTTTGGTCTGGTAACACAATATTATACAGGCATGCCACTTCACGTCCATTATCATTTGAGCGACTGTATGTAAAAATCATATCTACCTGCTCACAATATGAATATCCTGCCATTTTTAAATGGAAAACCTCTCAGTTAACTCTCACTATTACGCACATTACGTGGCTTGATCAAGCTCAGACTTTGATCGCAGGTCCGACAATAGTACAATTATAAACACACATGAACAGAAGGTAGTAGGACAAAACAGAAGGGTGGATAATTTTTCACTTATATATATATATATATATATGTGTGTGTTTATGTGTAGGATGTTTAATAGTATCCAGAAAGAAAAGTGGAAATGATAAAACAAAGTGGAAAAGCTATAAACGACACATGCATTTAACCGAATTCTGACATGAAGAAGCCAAGACCAACAGATGTTGACAAAAAATCTTGTTTATGGCTTTTCCACTTTGTCTCATTCTCTCTCTCTCTCTCTCTCTCTATATATATATATATATATATATACATACATATATACATACGCACACACACACATATATATATATATATACATATATACATATATATATATATGCACACACACACACACACACACACACACACACACACACATATATATATATATATACACACACATATATATATATATATACACACACACATATATATACACACATATATATATATATATATATATACACACATATATATACATATATATATATATACATACATACATACATACATCTATGTATATATATACATATATATATATATGTATATATATACATATATATGTATATATATACATATATATATGTATATATATACATATATACATATACATACATATATATATATATATACATATATATATATGCATATATATATACGTATATATATATATATATGTATACGTATATATATATATATATATATATATACGTATACATATATATATATATATACGTATACATACATACATATATATATATATATATATGTATACATACATATATATATATATATATATATATATATATATATACGCATACATATATATATATATATATATATATATATATATATACACATGATTTAATTTTGTGTGATAAACTGAGGGAAACATTTCTCATGACACTTTTTTTGTTGTTGAAACAGTATTATCAGAAAAAACTGCTGACAGATCAGATAAGTCAAAATAAAAATTTTCAAATCTGTATTATATATTCATCATATAATTAATAAATATTATGGTAAAAGTTTCTTTTCTTACATTTTTCATTGGCGGAATTCTCCTCTTGATTTTTGCTTTCCTGACAACTATGGTCTTCAAAAATTTAAATGCCATCTCATTTGACAATGATGCATTCCAAAAGTAAATCAGACTATTAAAGGACAGAAAAAACTTAGAAACAAAGGAAAGAGTACTGAACTGCTATGCGATATCTGTCCTCATATATGGCATGGGATGCTGGACAATCTCCTCAAAGATGTGATTTTACAGAAAGATGCTGAAGATACCAACGGCTGAACATGTGAGCACCAACAAGGTTTTAAAGAAAATGGAAACAAAAAGGAAACTTATATTTAACATCAGGAAAAGGCAGTTGAAATTTCTGGGGCATGAGGAAGGAGGGTTTGGAAAATCTGATACTCACAGGACAGAGGGAAAGAAGGACAGAGGAATAAAATGTAATGAACTTGGTGAGTTTGAGTAAGTAGATGATAGAACAGGCTTTGGGAGAAATAGTAAAAAAACAAAATTTATTAAGCACTACAAGGAACAGAAAGATGTCGAGGACCATGATCGCCTATGTCCAGAAGAGACATGGCACATAAAGAAGATGACTTCTCTCCTCAGTAATGTTTTCTTTCTCTCTCAGTAAACCCTGATATCATAGACACTTTTATTGCTTTGCTTGAGGTATACATACATACATATATACATATACATTACCTGCTGATAGCTTAGGGGAAAAATCTCCGACTGATGCTAAATCAGTTGGGTTTTGATCCTGGCTTGAGGCAATTGGATGTCTCACCACACTGATGAGCTATGATACAGCAAAACAGTCTGTCTGTGGATGACAAATGATATATATATATATATATATCAAGAAAGATGAGGAAGATGTATAACAAAGTGGAAACTGTTTTTGTGTGAAGTATTTTGTCTCTTAGGTATTCATCGGACAAGGTTTGTTTATGTTGATCTGACTACATATTTGCATGTATGAGATGCTGGGAATTTTAAATTTTGAAAATGTTTTTGAAAAAAGTTTTTCTTTAATATATTTTTGTTTTTTTAATAATATTTTTTGGCTTTTTAACAATGTGTTTTGGGTTTTGTTTTTTTTACTAATGTGTTCTGGGTTTTGTTTTTTAATAATGTGTTCTGGGTTTTGGTTTTTTAATAATGTGTTCTGTGTTTAGGTTTTTAATAATGTGTTCTGTGTTTAGGTTTTTAATAATGTGTTCTAGGTTTTGTTTTTTTAATATGTTCTTGGTTTTGGTTTTTTAATAATGTCTTATGGGTTTTGTTTTTTTAATAATGTGTTTTAGGTAAATAATGTAGCCAATTTCATTTAGATTCTTTTTCTTTCCATTTAATAACAAAAATGATGGAGAGAAAAAAAGAAAATTATTAAAAAGTTAAAATTGCCAGCATCTCTTGTTCATGTGCATGTGTAGTCATATCAATGTAAACAAACCTAGTCTAGTGAAGTCCTCAGGGATGAAATGCGTCACATGAAAACTTTTTCAACTTTGTCATACGTCTTTCCTCTCTCTCTCTCTATCCTACTGCTCAAAATGTTATTTTGTGGATACCCATGTTTGAGTAGAAGCTTTGTTTTTTTTTGTTTTTAAAAACAGTGTGAATTATGTATGTCAGCCTGCACAATCAGTAGACTTAACAAAAAATAGATGTTCTACAGCAGAGTGCAAATCTGCGTCCTCCTTTGTAGGAGAAACCACCACATGATCTGGCATCTGTTAGACTGCTTAGCTATGAATAGCATCACAGTCCAGAAAAATTAAATTACCCTTTTGATAAATACATTCTTTTATTTGCATCTCGAAAACCAATATCTGTTCATATTTTCATATACAAAATCTAAACGACATAATATCTAAAGAATTAATAGATTCTTTTTTTGACAATATTTTCTCCTATTCTCTCTCTCTCTATATATGTATATTCATTTCCTAAATAAAATTACTTACTGAAATACTTGTTTCCACAGAAGCGGTTTAATGATTGACAAAGAAAAGCAGCAAAAATTTGTGCATTTCTTGCATGCTGTATAAATCACCTGAATGATTATCATCAGTAAAAGTGTTATAACGGGCTTTGTTGAGCTTATAATATAAATACTGCTTCGGCAACTTGCCATGACACCTGTATTACTTAGTCTGGAGACTGACTGCAAATGGCTTGTTTTTTTTACCTCTGATATGGATCTCTTTATTTTATGGTTATGGACTAGTTCATATAGTCACCGGAGGTATACTATTTGCTCTACAACATCAATCCTTTTGAGATTAATACTTTTTATAAATATTTTATTTTTTAATTAGTATTAGTATCTCCCCATCTTTTGAATTTTTTTCTTGGTTTAGTTTTGCAGTGTGACTTTATATGTTCTCATTTACCACACTAGTTATATGTTGTATTTTTAAATGGACAGTCTTTACCAAGGTGTAATTTACCACATCTGAAACCAGAATTTATTGTCCTTTTCTTGTACCATTCTTTTTTTCTGAATTTCTTCAGTATTGTATTTCAGACTTAGAATTGTCTGGCAATTTTCCACTATTTCTTGCAGTGTAATATTACTGTTTTGTTCAATTTTCATTAAAATTTCTACTCTTATTTCAGCATCTTTTTTATCTGTTAAACCTTGAACAAAAACTGTAAGTCTAGTACTGCATTTAAATTCATACAGTCTAGGTACCATAGCAAAAAGCTCAACTGAACAATTAGCATGAAAGTATTTATAAAAAAGCTGCAGAGATACAACCTTATGTCAGTGGCTAAGTGACTGAAACCAAGCAGCCAGATTAGGACCATTAATATTGCTAATTCTTCTTTGGATTTTATCAAGGAGCTCAAGATAAATAGCAGGGGCACCAGACCATTTGTGGTAGCAATATTCTAAGCATGGTAATGCATCCTGTCATGATAATTGTTAGGATGAGTTCTTTGCTATGGTACCTAAACTTTTTGAATTTAAGCACAATACTAGACTGGTATTTACAGTTGAAATGGCTAGATGCAGCTGTAAGTTCTATGCTAACAGTTTCTTGCAATTCTCGCTTGTGGAACTCCCTTCCGGCTCCATGCTTTCCAGTCAACTTTAATCTGCAAAAATTTAAATGCAATATACTGTCCCGCTGATTACTCTTTTCTCTTCAAGCTCATTATTAATGTTTCTGTACCTAATTCTTCCACACCTTACAACCCCTTGTGTCTTAGTGGCTTTACTGCCTTGTATGGGGGTGATACTGATTTTAAAAAAATAACTGTTGAATATTTGTATTTGTATATCAGCTGTTTTAGGGTGTTTTTCTTTTTCTTTTCGGAATCTCTTTGATGTTAACATTTTTGTATAAATTTATCAGCAAGAGATTTTGAACAAGGAAGAGTTAAGGAGCCAAGCTTGAATGATCAGACTAAATTTATTTTAGAGTTTGTCTGTCACTGATAACCACAAAATAAATGGTCATCATTCATTTCACTGATAGTTACCAGAGACATTGTCAATCAAGCATTAGTACAATGCAATATATCTTTATTTGTGGATATTGCTTGGCTGTGTTTTTGCCGGCAGATTTCCTGTTGATAAGGGTTAAAAACAAAAGGAGGTTCTGACAGAGGGCACAGTACACTGATGACTTCATGTTGATTGAATTATTGTTTGTGATAATAATGTCATGTGTCAACAAGAACCAAGTTCTGGATCTGTAAATGGATCTCAGGAGGATTATCATCTGTTTAATGAAGTCAAAAGGCATCCATCTGACAAACAAGAGATTCTGTTTTTTCATATTTTTTTTTTAGCCAACATTGTGGGTGTTTTTGTTTTTGCTTCAGTTGCAGGGAGGCGGGTAAATAAAAAGGATACTTTACTCTGTTGAAATTAGAAAGCATCTTGGATTAATGAATATAACCAATCAAGCACAAGGTGGTGATGAAAAGTTCTCAGGCCAACCTACTTTTTTCCCCACTAATTGTTCAACCAATACAAGACCCAAGAGCCATTCAAGGTAGAGGGTTACTGAATAAGATTTTTTTAAGGGTCTAAATGGAAGAAGTAAGAAGTGATTATTATGAGGATATGTAGGATAATTAACAGTTGACCCTAGATATGAAGTGGTTAAGAGTGTAGTAATCAGCAAAGTATACCCATGGGAGTCTGTTCCACAATGTAACAGTTCTTGAGAAAAAGCTGAGTGAGACTTCCTTTTTATCAATGGAATACAAAAAATGAGAATGATTTGACCCTGTGTACATGGCATGATGAATCCTAGCTGTGAAGGTCTGAACAGGTACATTTAAGAAAAGTAGATCATCTGAACATTTACTATGAAAATAGTAATAGAACAGAAATGGGCTTGTGATGTCTCCTCTGTGAGAAAGAGGCTGTAGGGTTGAAAATAATTAATTACCCTCTAAGCCACGTAAATGTTTTTGAATTATGTCAAGACTGGAAAGTGAGGTTTGGGCAGCTTTAGCCTTGATGCAGCAGCAATATTCCATTTTTGGTCTGATTTGGCTTTTGTAAAGATAGATCAGAGCAGGAATACTTTCTTGAGCAGCATAAAAAAATTACCACTTTTCCAGTGTCTTTATCGATAGATTGTATAGATGAGTTCCACTTGAGGTCTGGGGTGAAATTGAGTCCCAATAGACATTCAAGGCAAAGGGTCTCATTGAGAGTACAACCATTCATCAGGAGTGGAAAAAATTCAATATCAGGTCTGTGAGCTGTTAGAACTAGATCAGTGGAGAGATCAGACTCTGATCAAATAATTAAGCATCAGATTCATTTTGGAAACGTTTCTTGGTCAGACATTTCAGTACGCTCTCATCAAATCCTATACTTTAGTCATACATGTTGTTTTTATGTGACTATTTATTGGGTGAGGACATAAGTTTGTAGCATTTGTTAAGTGAATTTCAAAGAAAATATTTAGGTATTTGTACATAGATTTATTCAATTCCATATGAACCATTTTGTTCTGCTACCTTTGAGGCAGCTTCCTGATTTCATCCTCCCAGAACGTTTTATTTTGCTGGGTGATGGAACTGTTTTAAGTGGTTTTTACAGGTTTCCAGAGAATGGAAAGTCTTCTCATTAAGAGAATTTTACAGGAATTGAAATAATTGGTAATCCAAAGCTGCCAGTTCAGGTGAGTACAGCGGGTGTAATAGGACACCCCAACCAATCTATACTAATTTCTACTGGGACTACAAAGAGATGTAGAGTCTGGCATTGTCTTGATGGAAGATGACACTCATCTGATTGACCAAATGCAGATGTTTTCCATCAATTTCTTCCTTCAATCAGTCCATTTTGTCTAATTCAACCACTGATTTTATGAAAGGAGCATGTAATACACAATGTTTATCAAATCTCACCAGATATACAACATCACCATTTAATTTTCCTTAGGACCTTTTCATGCCACATTGTCGTAAATAATCCACTTTTCATCACCTGTTATTGTTCTTTAAAAAGATTTGTTTAGTTGCATTTGGACAAAGAAATGTTTTAATTGCAGATAGACATAAAGTCCATTAAATGTTTTTTCTGTTAAATCCTGAAGCATCTAAACATTGTAGCTGTTCATTAATCCAAGTGTTTTCAAATGCCTTACAAAACCCATATGATATATCTTGAGTATCCCTGTGATGTCCCATGTTGTATGATTTGGATTATTTTTTAATCAGCTTTTCAATTTGGTCGTTATCAATAACTGCAAGCCTGTAAGAACATTTTCAGTCTTCCAGATCAAAATTTCCACTTCCAAACCTTCCAGTTTGGCAGATAATAATGATGTTACTGTAGTAACAGCAGCTCTGAAATAAGTATTGTGCTTCAAAATGTAACATGCAGGAAATCACCAGGCAAAGATGGCATTGAAACTCACCTTTTGAAAGATGCAGGAGAAAAATTGCATAAAGGATTAGCTCAGTTATTTAATTGTGTATTTTGTATGGTGAAGAAAAGTACATAAAAACTTCAGTCGAGGAATAGTATTCGTACTTTATAAAAAATATAATAAAGACAATGGTAACTATTGCTCTATCACATTGTTATTGAATATATGCAAATTATTCTCAAAAGTAATTTTTTTTTAATCACTTCACCTCAGATAAGGCTATAGTGCCACTATGACGCAAGGGGTTACTGGGAATGACAGATAATGAAAAACATTAGAAGGAACCAGAAACCCAATCCTCAACAAGAAACGGGGGATAAACTTCTACTCTTGTTTAAATACTGGGGAGGTGTGTGACCCAGGTGATAGGCAAACCCATCTCCTCCTATTGAATTGCAAATTGGTTAACAAATACCTAAGAGGAAAACTGGCAGCTTTTAGATTGATTGATTGATTTGTTTGTTTGTTTAATGGCATATCAACTCAATTCATGGGTCATTTAATGCCAAAATTTAATTTTCTTGGGAGCTTTGAAGTAATAAAAATATGATATAAGTTATTCTGCTTTTACAGTTGAATACATGATTGATGATACTCAGATTTTGAACAAATACATCTTCATGTAGACATAATTATTAGAGTCAGTTATATGTATGTTTTATGTTGTAGTTATAATTTGGAATACAGTTTGATTTGTGGATATTATATGGATTAATGTCATGAAATACTTCTTTCATGTTGGTTGTTTGGTATCAGCATATCACCCTCTATGTGTTATTTAATGCCAAAATCTAAATATTTTGAACACATTTGTGTGCCTTCAACTACAGATAAAATGTAGTTTTTTGTAATTTTACTATCACTAGATGTTGTTGGTAATTTTTTTTATATAAAAATGTATTGCTGGTATTTTTACTATAAATACATATTTTTATATTTTCATAGTGTTTTGTTTTTGTTTGGGGGTTCACTATTTGCCTATATCTGGGGCCCTAACAGGTGCTACAACCCCAGGTCAGTGTGAACTTGGGAACAACAGCAATTAAGAAGTGATTCTATACTCCTCAAAACCTCCAATCTTCTGATCAGAG
>OZ038487.1:51818218-51835718 GCA_964036315.1 Acanthosepion esculentum | reverse complement strand
TAAGGTAAGATAGTAAAGAGCCTAAACACTAATACAGCTATAATTTCTGGAGAGCCATGCTCATCCATGCTCTGATTGGGACTTCAAGTAGAACTCCTCCATATGACCAACTGCTAAAGATGCTGGAAAAATGGTTGGTTCTCTGTAAATAACAGACTCCTCCTGCTATTCTCGACCTTTACAATAGCCAGATCAGGCCAAAAATGAATTACTGCTACCATACATGGATAGGTGCTACACAGTCTTCTTTCCAGTTTCAACAGAGTCCAAAAGTATCTATACGGCCTTGTGGGTGATGAATTAATTATTTTCCACCCTACAAATTCTTTCCTACAGATAAAACGGTGCAAGCTTCTCACTACTCTATTGCTATTTTCATGGAAAGTATTCAGATGAACTACATTCCTTCATTCTACCAGTTCTAAAATTCACCACGAAAACCTGCCATGCTACGTACATTGTAGCAAACAACCCTTATCCCACTATTTACATTATTCAAACTATTGTCCTCATCTTTTATCGCCATGTTTATCACAACGTTTTGGCCATTGTATGCTCCGGCCTTCTTCAGGTGGTTGGAATGTCGAACTGAACCCTTTATTTCGCTCACTGGAGTAGACTGTTCTAGTTCCACATGCCATGTCTAATGGATGTCAGTTATCTCCTGTTAATTCCCCTCTGAAAGTTCTCCACTGCCTGAACCAGGTATTGAATTCACACTCTTTGGGTCCTGTCACTGGATCTAACTAACGCCTTTATCCACTGTGCCATGTGCCCTTGAGAAATGTTGTGATAAACATGGCGACAAAGATGAGGACAATAGTCCAAATAATGTAAATAGTGTACATAATACCTCATCTCAGAAATATAGACAGAAGCCCTAATTCCCTTTGTATTCCATTGGTAAGATGTAATTACCATTCAAAGAGCTTCTTCACATGAACCACTACTTCGTAGAATCAACTCCCAAGAGGATAGTTTCCTACTTATGAAAATCTTAACCTCCAAGTCTAGAGTTAATGATTATATTCTCCACATATCCTCATAAACTGTGCCTCTTACTCTGTAACTCTCTATCCCAACTGGCTCTTAAGCCTTGTACAGGATGATAATTGTTGTGTTGTGGCACAATAGTAAAAGAAGAAAATCAAGTCGAGGTTGGTTTAAAGAACAAGTGTATTTAACATTACAGATACAAAGGTAGGAAACACGGGTACTACTCAGCTAGGCAGTTGTAGTACTGTCGCTGCTTTCTTCCGGGTAGGAATTACTGGCACTATATATAGTGAGAACCGGTGTAATTCCCTTGTGTTAGGAAGGCCGGTGTAACAATAATTATTGTAAAAAAAATGCCATATAAAAAAGAACTGGAGTACTATACAGAAGAAATGAC
The DNA here is from genome assembly GCA_964036315.1 of Acanthosepion esculentum. Lineage (NCBI taxonomy): Eukaryota > Metazoa > Mollusca > Cephalopoda > Sepiida > Sepiidae > Acanthosepion > Acanthosepion esculentum. The sequence continues at coordinate 51,834,325 of OZ038487.1, read as the reverse complement.
AAATAACTCTAATATATTTTATATTTCATAGTTTTTTAATAGATTAAAGTAGGTAAATGTCCAAAATCCATTGCTAAGTATTCAGGTAAAATGGTCAGCTCCCTGGACTGCCCCCAGTAAGTACCTGGGCTCTCCTGCTATGCTCTATCTTTACAAGAGCCATATCAGGCCAAAAATAGAGTACTGTTATGGAACTGGCCGGATCTCATTCTCCAGCCTCGATGGAGTCCAAAAGCATCTCCATGCTCTTGTGGGGGATGAATTATTCTCCATCCTCTCTTTCACAGACGAGTTATGGCAAGCTTCTCACTGCTCTGTTGCTGCTTCCACGGAAATTGCTCGGATGAACTACATTCCCTGGTCCCACCAGTTCAAACCTTCACAGTAAGGACGTGCCATGCCACTTACATAGTAGCAAACAACTCAAATTCCCTACATATTCCATTGGTGAGAAGTAAGTTCTACTCAAACAGCTTCTTCTCAGAAACCACTGCTCTGTGGAACTGACTCCCAAGAGAATGTTTCCCTGATCACTACAATCTTAACTTGTTCAAGCCTATGGTTAACCGTTATCTTCCCCTCCTATTCACTCAAATTGACTCTGAATGTAACCTCCTACCTCAAGTAGCCCCCCAGGACTTGTAAAGGGTGAACCTTACTGTAAAAAAAATAGAAGTGATTAGACCATGTGACTCACATTTAAATCTCACCATGGTTGGTTTGTTGAAGGCTTGTTTGAATTCAGAGTTTTCCTTCTTTTAGACTGGTTTCCAACCAAGGCGATAGGGCCAGTCTGTCCTATTTCATCCACAACTGATGGGGAAGAAATGGATTTATATGATTACCAAGGGTATTAGCATATAAGTGAATGTAATGAACACAACTGGAAATCAAACTTGGATTTCTGATTCCTCAATCTGAGCCATTATCCAGTACTCCACCATGCCTTCATTAAAAGATTTCATCAGAATTATCCAACAATTTTATTTGTTATACTTAACTTGGCTCTATGAAAAACAAAAAAATAGTGAATGAAAGTGAATGAAAGTTGTAGTATAGACCAACAGTAGTTACATCTCTTGGTGATGATTGTCTTCCCCAAAAGAAGAACTCTCCCACAGATACTTTAAATAAGCAGTCTAGCCATGCCTTCTCATTTAAGCTTAATAAAGCTTTCTTAAGTCTTAAGTCACAGGTATTTTCTGGGGTCAATTACGTCATCACTGTTGATGAAGTCCAGATTTTACTTATATGCTAACATACTCGGTTTGCATTCTGACCTATCGAATCTCTCTAGTATTTTTATTATGTACTTTTCTTGACTCATTTGTACTAACCTTTGAGTCATGTTAAAGTCTATTCCCAGGAAATTACATAATTTTCTGAGGTCCTTCATCTTAAATTTTGATGTTAGCATTTGTTTAATGTCATTTAGTGAGGTTATGTTGTCAGCTGCAAGCATCAAATCATCAACCCATGATATGATTACAACTTTGTTATTGTGTCTAATATAGACACAGTGGGGTCTGCTTGATTCTGTATGAAGTCGATTCTGGTGAAACAATCATATTGGGTTTTATTTTGACTGTTTTAGACCATACAGAGATTTGTTCAACTACAGACTGGTTTCTTGTTTGTATTTGATATTACTTCAAATCCCTCTGGTTGTCCTAGGAAAACTTCTTAATCAATTGGGGCCTGCAGTTATGCTGTTTTTACGACCATTTGATGTACTGTGAGATTGTATTGTACAACCAATTGCATTAATATGCATATGGATGTCCACTTTGGAAAAAAAAAACTTCTTATAGTTTGGTCCCTTTATTTGATTGTATCTCCTGGCAACAAATCTTGCTTTGTATTTTTGTGATCAGTCTGGGTTTTCTTTAATTTTGTAGACCCATCGCCCACTTATCACCATTTTGCCTTCATGTAGATTTGTCAATTTGAAAATATCATTCTTTTTTAGAGATTCAATCCAATAAAGTGTACCTTTGGAGAGTTCACAGCTTCTTTATAGGTTTGTGGCACACCACATGTTCTCTGTAGTAGTAATTGACATTGGTTATTTTTCATTTTCATCATTATTTACATAGTCATTCTCCTTTTCCTTTTTGGGTATCAGTGGGCATAGTTATCAGTATGAGGGTGGCTTCCTACATTAACTTGAGTGTCTAGTGGTTCTTTTAATTTCTGGTTATGTATGGATTTCTTTCAGGGAGAATCATCAACATTCAGTAGGTCAGTTTGGGTTTGTTGTTCAATGACACTAGTGATGAACATAACTTGTCTGTCATACCTGATGAATATTCCTTTTTCGCATCTTGGGTCTAACTTTTTCTTCAGGTGTTTGCATGTATAACACACTGAACCAAAAATGTTAATGCTTGAAAAGTTGGGTTTCCTTACATAACAGGAGGTCTGTCTTAAGTGGTTGTTGAAGCAACTGCTTCAGATTACTGCAGGTAACAGCATAAGTTCATAAAGTTTTTGGTAGGGCACTTTCTATAATCATGCACATGGCCAGTGATCACCTATTCCTTTCTGTCATTCTATTAGGTGGGGTGAGTAAGTTGTTGCAGTCTAATGTTTAATATTATTTTTACAGAGTAATGTTTGAAAATCATTTCATTTAAATTCTGAGCCATTTTCTGATTTCAGTGTTTTTATCTTATCGTAGGAGAAGAATCTGCAATAAATTTTATAGTGTCTAACAGTGTCATTCTTATTATTAAAGAAATACATGAATACAGCACTAGCAAAATTGTTGGTAAATGTTATAACTTATTTATGTTCATTTATGTCCATTGGTTGTATGCATCCAGCTAGGTCTGTGTGTACTAACTCAAAGATGGATGTTACCTGTGTGTCAGTTTGTCTGTTTCTACAGTGGAACAATTTTCTCTGAGTGCAGATTTCACAGTCCCTCTTAGTAGTTCCTTTTTCTTTTATTCTCATCCCTACAACTGCATCATGTAATTTAATGATGTAATGGAATAACCTGTCACCCCCATGAGTGACTACACTATAGGTAGTAACTGCCTATAAGTATCTGTAAGTCAACGGACTACAGAGACTAGATGGGATCTGTTGAGTATGACTCAAACCTACGCAAGAACTACCGACCTTCCAATAGTAGCACTCACTACTGGATTGACTTGTGACAACCTTGTGTATAACTGTACCTTTATTCTTATTGTACTGTTTTTTTTATAATAAATCTTTATTTATTATCCACCTTGTTTTTCAAGTATTATAGTATTTCCTATTAGCATGGAATATAACATTTAGCGATATAATTGTAGTTACAATGTCCCAGTATTTTGTTCCATGTGTGGATATCATAACATCCTTGACAACAGTCCTCTGTGGTCATCAAATGATATAATCTCTTGTGAACATGCATTTTGAATTTTGCACGACTCTTGTGTATCAATTCATCTTTATTTTCTTTACAAATGACTGTCACTCCATTCATAGTTGCAAACTTGACATATAGCTTGTGGATAGGAAGGGATGTATAGCACCTTCTTGAGTTTAACTGTCATGTAGTTTCCATTTACATCTAGTAGGCGTACCTTGGCATTTCTCTTTTTTAGTGCTATGAAGCTAGTTTTAGTTCCATCAGCGAGTTGCATGTAGTGGTTTTCTGGCTGGAATGTCTTGTCACATTTTTTAACTTTCTTCACATCCTTGATAATGTGTGAAGTAGCTCCTGTGTCAAACAAACTCTTAGGTATTATTGTCTTCTGTGTGGAGTCACCATTTATTTTGAAGGCAAACAAGTTTTTCCTATGTCAGCTACAGTTTTCATGGTGTCTCTTCTTTTATAATGGCACAATTCCTTTTTGTGGGTAGTGATTTTGCAGTAGTTGCACCATTGGCTGTGTTCTTTGTAGTTATTTGTGTATATTCTGGCCATATATCCCTTCCCACCACATGTAAAACAGGAGGTTTCTTTTCTGACATGGTTTTCCCTCTTCATATTTTTTGGGGATGAGGCAGTCAACTTCATTATGTCGTTGTTGCTTAGGTTGTTTTTGTTTTTCATTGTGTTTTGAAACTTTGAATTTCAATTTTAAATTCCAAGAATATTAGTTTTTTGCTGTTGTGACTCACGTGTATAGAAAAATGGTTGAAGTACTCTAGTAAGCCTTTTAGTACCATTGTGATAATCAGGGCATTGACCTTTGTTTGTCTGGGCATTTCTCAGGGTTGTTAAGATAGTTTCCGCCCTTATAATATATTTGGTGATGCTTTCATTACAATCCTTTTTAAGTGACATTATTGCATTATATGGTGAGATAACCCTGGGTTTTCCTTTTCCTGAATAGTGGTCACGTAGTATTCTTAGGGCTTTTCTTTCGTCATCCGAAGCATCTTTCATTATTAGCAACAAGCTTTTGTCATCAAAGGATTGTATGAGTTCAGCATAGGCTTCTTCATTCTTTTCTGTGTCTTCTTCAGCTTTGGTGAGATTAACATCTAAGATGGCGTCTTTAGGGCGATTGTACATAGATGAATTGGAGTCTGTTCCAATGACTTCCGTTATCCCTCCTGGGCCCACAACCTGTTAAATTTGACATACTGCTGTGGATTAGTGACTATAAATTGACAAAGTTGAACAGAGGAAAATAACATATGTGTGTACAGAATTGGAGTAAAATCTTTTATTAAACCTTCAGTACAGGAGAGGTATAAAAGGGGAGATAATAGAGTTATTGGACTTGGTTAAGTTTTCTCGACAGGTAGGTTATGCCCTATTTTCCTCTGCTGCTCTGGCCTTCAGTATGTCCTATGAGTATCACATTTTCCAAGTACCTCTTTCTTCATTATGTGTCCTAGAAATTTTAACTCTCTCTTTCTGATTTTAAGTTCTCGATTGTGGGACACTCATCCAGCTCCAAGCTTTCCAGATGACTTTGATCTTCAAAAATTTAAATGCAGTGTCAATTGTCATCTATTGTCTTCCTGATAACTCTTCCATTGTTCCTTAATAATGTTTCTGTTTTCTCATCCTTTCACACCCAGTAACCCTTTGTACCTTAGTAGCTTTACTGTCTTGCTTTGGGTGAATTCAATTAAAACACATATAAATGAACTTTTTTTTTCCATTTACTCTAGAATTTCTTCATTACTCACATGTTCAGTCCGTCACATACTAAAATAAATTAAATCAAATTTCTGTAGAAGCTCACATTGCAAAAACAAATATACATCTTTTTGATTTAAGGAATTGAAAACTTTTGAAAAACTATCCTGAGAAGAGAATAAAAAATCCTCCTCTCTGAATAATCAATCAAATATTTTTTGGAAATGTAATAGTCTTTGTTCTAATGTTTCTCATTGACTCATAGCTCATAAAAATTGTTTAGGGAAACCACGGTTTTAACTCTCCATTGAGAATAGAAATTTCTGACTATTGATTATCAACGTTTATTGTTTCTGACTTACATTTCTGGACCTGAAAATGGAAAATTCTCTTATATTTTATAACATTGTCTGAATTTTTTTCTTATTTCTGTTATTTTATAGCAGTTGCAATTTTTTTTCTAAAGCTTAGATAAACACAATAAATAAGATCTTTAATTCTTTTACCTACATCACGGACATAATGATTGTAATCTAAGATGATTTTATGTGCATTTTACAAGGATATTGTATTTATGATACTCTGTTGAGAAGATATCAAAACAATATTACTCTCTTTGGGGAGTCTTAAGAATCATAATTTTCATCTGTTATTGTAAGAGAAGAGTATATGTGTTTTTTTGCAAGGAGTGGGGAGAAAAAAATCAGCTAATCTAATTATTTGTCACACCACATAAATAAAGAACGACAAATATATCGATTCATCTCTCTTCTGCCGGTATATACAAATTATTGTCGTGAAATTAATCACACCAAAGATAATATTTCTTTTCAGACTTGAGGTTTACTTTGCTTAATTATTTTATTAAGAGCACAGGGTTTCCCTTGCCATTTTTATGAACCCTACCCACCCTCAACTGCTTGCCAACTCTCCATACATTATCCTTCTATTAGATGTCTCTTGGTATCAGATGATACGGACCTTTATGGTTGTAAAGTTGACAAGAAACACATTTATGAGATGATTGTGTATTTCTGCATTTTTCATTATCACAGATAAATGAATGAATGAAAGAGTGGAACAAAACTGAGAGAAAGAATATATATTAGTGATTAAGAATTAATAAAAAAATTCACAGAATGAAGATAATGGTCAATATTGAATTTTCTGGTTGTTAAGTTTTGGAGGCATTTGTCCCTGATGCCAAATGTAAACCATTCAATACATTCAGAATTATATGACCATGCAATAGATTCTCTAATTTAGAAACAATAAAAATACAATTTTATTTTATAGCACATTGGATAGAGCTATGAATTTGATCTCCTGAGGTATATCATTTAACTAAATTTAGAAATGCTTAAAAAACAAAGTATTTTAAAGCAAATAGTTTATTAACCTATATCCAAGGAGGTGTTGAAAAGTTCGTGAGCACTGGATATTTGGTTGAACTTAGGAAGTGGGTCAAGCCACAAACTATTCAGCACCTCCTCACAGTATGTATATGTTTATACACGAATTAAGGTGGGGGCCTGTTTTTTTGTTTTAGTTTTAATCATTTCTCTCCACGCAAGACAGTAAAACTACTAAGTCACAAGGGGTTACTGAGTATGAAAGAATAAAAAAAAAACAAGAAACATTATTAAGGAGCAAGAACAATAGAAGAGTAATCAAGAAGACAGTTGATAATGATTGAGATTACATTTAAATTTTTGAAGATCAAAGTCAGCTGGAAAGCTTGGAACTGGAAGAGAGTTCCACAAGTGAGACATGCAATAAAAAAAAAGCTGTTAGCATAGAACTTACGGTTGCATCTAGCCAATTCAACTGTGAATTGAGAACTTGCAGCTAATTTAATACTGCGCAAAAATCTGGGTATTATGGCAAAGGGTTCATCCAAACAATTACCACAAAAATATTTATAGTAAACTCACATTATGGTGTTGGTGATTGAAGCCAAGATGCCAGATCAGGACCAATAATATTGCTGATTCTTCTTTGGATTTTATCAAGAATTTCTAAATATACAGCAGGAGCACCCGGCCATATGTGGCAGCAATATTCAATGCATGAACGAATAATAGTACTTATAAATATGCAAGATAGATTCTGGCAAGAAAAATTGTTGAGGCAGTGAACCAACTTTCTTAGCAACAGACCTAGTAATGGATTCAATATAATCTTTCCACTTCATGTAAGCCAAGAATATTTTCCTGGAGATTAGCATCAGCCATGCTGATGAGAAGCAGGAAGGGGTCTCGTTCCGTTGGTATTAAATAATAAACGGATCACCTCTTTTACTATATGTAACAAATATCAGCCTGTCCAAGATGTCTGGTCAATCTGATGTTTGGACATTTGGTCAGATTTTGGGAAGTGGGTTGAACCTAGAACTATTCAGCACCTCCTCAGAGTATTTATATGTTTGTACATGAATCAAAGTGGGGGTCAATTTTCTATTTGTTCTAAGTAACAAACTGATTAACCCAAGAATTACTATATGTAATAATATCAGCCTGACCATGAAACTTGTCATCTTGGGTATGACGATAAACTACCTCCGTGTCCTAGGTAAGACGATAAACTATGTCTGACAGCAAGGCCTCTGATCAGGAGGTTTTGAGGAGCATAGAAACATCTCTTAATTGCTGGTGTTCCCAGGTCCACCCTGAACTGAGGTGGCAGCACCTGTTAGGGTCCGAGCTATGGGCAAATAGTTAACCACCAAACTGGTGTCAAACACCATGAAAGTGTAAAAATAGGTTTTAATACCAGAAATACTTTTTTGTAAGAAATTATTACCAGCAATAAATTTTTGAAGGAAAAAATTATTACCAGCAATACATTTTTGGAAAAAATATTACCAGCAATACATTTTTGGAAAAAATATTACCAGCAATACATTTTTGGAAAAAATATTACCAGCAATACATTTTTGGGAAAAAATATTACCAGCAATACATTTTTGGGAAAAAATATTACCAGCAATACATTTTTGGAAAAAATATTACCAGCAATACATTTTTGGGAAAAAATATTACCAGCAATACATTTTTGGAAAAAATATTACCAGCAATACATTTTTGGGAAAAAATATTACCAGCAATACATTTTGGGAAAAAATATTACCAGCAATACATTTTTGGGAAAAAATATTACCAGCAATACATTTTTGGGAAAAAATATTACCAGCAATACATTTTTGGAAAAAATATTACCAGCAATACATTTTTGGGAAAAAATATTACCAGCAATACATTTTTGAAAGAAAAAATATTACCAGCAATAAAACTTTTGTCACCATTTCTATGCTAACAGCTTTTTTTTTCTTGCATGTCTCACTTCCAGTTCCAAGCTTTCCAGCTAACTTTGATCTTCAAAAATTTTAATGTCAATCATTATCTCCTGTCTTCTTGAGGTTGATATGCCATAAAACAAAACAAACAAAACCAAAACAAGAAACTTGTGCAAAGGAAAATTCTGATGTTTGGACATTCAGTCAAATTTTGGAAAATGGATCATCCCGAAAATTTCAACCAACCCTCATACACCATGTTTAGTTGTACATTTCTTGTTTATATTGTCTGTAACATTTTTTTGTAGCAGATTTATCTCTCTGGAATTGGTGATACCAGATGACAATGCCTTTTTTTATAACTATTCCAAAATGCTTACAAGGATGAGGAGTGAAAAAACTGAATGAAGAAGCAGAATGTAACAATAATAACTGAATATATATATATATATATATATATATATATATATATATATATATATATATATTGATAAAATTAAATGTAAAAATCTTCCAAAAATATGAGTATAATGTTCTAAATGATAATATGAATAATGCAACTATAATGTTCTATATTATTATTATATGAATAATTTGGCTGAAATAAGCCATATGTTAACATGAAACGGTATAATATACTACGAATAATATGACAATTATGCTCTATATAATAATAGTAATAATATGACTTTAATGTGTCATGATGTAAGTTATATGACATATTATACTAATAATATGAAGCTTATGGTCACATCATATTGAAACACTGGTTTCTGTACTTTCACTGAAGTTAAGCAATGTTGAGCTTAGTCAGTACTTAGATGGGTGACAGCTTGGGAAAACCAGGTGTTGTAAGCTTGGATGAGCAGGTGGTGTACTGGATAATGGCTTGGTATTGTTAATCGAGGAACTGAATTCCAATTTCTGTTGGCTTTGTTAGATTCACTTACATGCAAATACCCTTAGGAAAATATCAATCCTTCTTTTCTCCCCTCAGCTATGGGTTAATTAGTAAAACATATATCACTAAAACAATTATTATCTAAAAAAAACTGCATACAAAATATTGAGGTTTCATCATTAAATAACCCATAGAGGCTGATCTGCCACTAAACATAAGCAACCAACTAATAATGTGAATATAATATTCTGTGTCATAATACAAATAATATGGCATAATATGAATAATATGACTATAATGTTTCTTATTATAATGTGATTTTTTTCTTCTATATGTTGTTCCTTCAGGTGGGTGATCACAGCTCTCCACAACTTCTTGTCTTTTAACTATCCACAATGCCTGCTCTGCTATCCTTTCCAAAAGCTCAAAAGATAAATTACTCACTGCTTTCCCCTCTCTACTTCTCTCTCTCTCCCTCCCTCCCCCTCTCTCTCTCTCTTACCTTCAGTATATTATGTAAGTGTCAAATTTTCCATGCTTTCTTCTCTTGTTACATGTCTTAGAAATTTAAATTGTCCTTTTTGTTTCTATCTTCCTCAAAAATTCCTCTTTGCTTACAGGCTCTATCCGCGGTATATTCAGCATCCATTTTGACGATCCCTTCTTTGTTGCCTCAAGTTTTCTTTTTATCTGTTTGGAAATTGTCCAGTGCTCACTGCTATATAGCAGGATTAATATTACATAGAAGTACAACACTCTTTTCTTTTCTTTGTTTCTAACAAGATTTTCCTATTTCTTCATACTCTGAAGCAGGCATTTATAAAATAAACTGCCAAAACTGTTCCTCCCAATATATTGGAGAAACAAGCAGAAATTTAAAAAAATGCATCTATGAGCACAAAAGAGACCTCACAAAAAACAAGTTAACTAATGCACTAGTCATACATAGAAATAAATTCAACAACAATTTTGATTTTAAAAATGCTACACTTATAAAAAAAGGAAATAACTCACTCAGAAGGAAAATCCTCGAGAGTGCCGCCATTGAATATTATCGAAATATAAATCTATGCCCAGGCCTTTTCTCTTATTTCACCTTTTCTAACAGAATTACTATTCTCCGAAGCAAACGTACACAACTGTATCAAGAAATCAAAAGAAAGTGGTTGAATCCGTCAACACAACAATAAAAACAGTATTTCCACACGTGACAGTATTTGACGTAATTTTCAGTTGACAATATGAATATAATAGCGTTTTCTAAATTCTTCCAGTTTCTAAGGACATTCTGCTTTGTTATTATTAGTTACTTTGTTTTAATAAATTCATTTCGTTCTTGCCTTGAAAAAGTCCACATTGGATGAAACGCGTCAGCTAATATTATAGTTTTCCGATTGTCTTTTACATTTATAAATATTGTCTTTTTCTACAGGTTAAATTTTTCCAACTCTGTTTTAGTTTTTGAAAGGCACATTTGCTATTCCAATGGGACCTTAGGATTTCAGTGGCATATTTTCTATCCTCTATTAATATCCTGACTTGTTTGGTTTTTGACATCTCCAGTTTGTAGTTCACGTCTTGGAATTTTTCTCTTGCTGTCAACTATCCATTCTCTCTTTTTACAATTGATCGCTAGTCCTTTCTTCACACTTTACTACTTTTTCTAGGAGGTCCTGTAGTTTTCCTTCTGTATCTGCCAAGGCAATAAAGTCACTGAAATGCAAGGGGTTTGTTGTGGTAAGATCCACCTAATTTGCATAGTGGAGTACTGACCATATAAATATGGTTGGTACTGGGAAGAGAGGGGAACGAATCAAGAGATTCAACCAGAGACTCTGCCCGACTGCGACTCAGTCAACACATTCTCCAGGAACGGTCTTCCCAGGAATATACAAAAGACTATATGTAAATATTGTGTACACTTTCTTGTTTCAATACATTTTGTTCTAAGTACATTTTGTGTTGCATTATTATTCCATGCATTAGTCAAGTTTCAACAGGGTTAGAGAATATGAGAAAAAGAAAACATTAATAAGGAGGGAGAACAGTAAGAGAACAAGAATTAAGTCGACAGAAGATAACAATTGATATTGCATTTCAATTTTTGAAGATTAAAGCTGACTGGAAAGTAGGATCTCAGAAGGGAGTTCCATAAATGAGAAGTGAAAGAGAAGAAACTGTTAGCATAGAATTTCTGGTTACATCTATAGCCATTTCAACTGTAAGATGGTTAAACCTTGCTGCCAATCTAGTAGCAGGCTTAAATTAATAAAGTCTAGGTACTAAAGAGGAAAGATCATCGGAAGAATTACTATGAAAATATTTATAGAAAAGGCAGAGGGGAGCTATAATACAGCAGTTAGAAAGTGTCTGAAGATGAAATTCCAGGTCAGGACCAATAACACTGATGATTCTTCTTTGGATTTTATGAAGAATTTTTAAATACATAGCAGAAACATTAGCCCAGATGTGGCAGCACTATTTAATGCATTGATGAAAGTCAGACTTATAAACATTCATGAGAGATTCTGCCAAGAGAAATTGTCTATCACAACACAGTGAACCAACTTCGCTAGTAGCAGACCTAGCAATTGATTCAATATAATCTTTCCAATTATATTATTGGCTTTTAACCAAACATGCAGCACTTCAAAGAATTTTCTTTCAACAATCCAAGAAAGCTAAGTATTTCAAACTATCTCACTTCATCTATTTTTGAAAGTATGCAAACATATATCCTTTTGGTGAACAACAAACTCTCTTACCTTGGTTTTAAACATTTTTAAATATTATTGTGTGTCAGATCATTTAATCTGCTATTTGAAATTTTCCTTGTCATTACCATCCATCATTAATTTTTTTGGCATGGGTAAATCTACTGTTCATGGCTGAGTATGATACCACTAAGTAAATCCTTTGAGAACATGGAGTGAAGGGGTGTGTAGTGAGTGCAAGGTATTAATAACTCCCTTTACTGACTCCCTTTAAATTTGGGTAATTTGAAGAAAAAAAAGGAATTTGTGAGCCTATGTGAAATTGTTTTGAATCAATGAAAACCTTGTCTTCACAGACATTAGCCATTTAGCCATTAAAGTAGAAAGCCTATATGTAAAATTCTTTTTGATATCAAATGAGGAGAAAAATTAAACTGATAAGAGAGGAGTGTCTGAAGTCATATGAAAGGTTTTGTTTCTGTTCACCTTGTCCAGCGTTAAAGTTTTGCCAGTATCAAATTACTCGCCAATTATATTATTGGCTTTTAACCAAGCATGCTGCACTTCATAGAAATTTCTTTCAACAATCCAAGAAAGCTAAGTATTTCAAACTATCTCTCTTCATCTATTTTTGAAAGTATGCAACAGTATATCCTTTTGGTGAACAACAAACTCTCTTACCTTTGTTTTAAACATTTTTGAATATTATTGTGTGTCACATCATTTAATCTGTTGTATGAACATTTCCTCTTCATGACAATTCATTAAAACTACAGACTTTAAAAATGTATGATTTATTTTCCTGAAATGAGCCACTGACACAACTTCAAGTGTGTAAATTCATAAATAAATTCCCTATCTTGTTTTCTTAAAATTACCCGTGTGTTTCCTTATCGTTATGGTCCTTCATTAACCTTCTTGGTGTGAGTAGATCAACTGTTTATTACAACCCCTGAAGCCCCACGCCACTATAAGCTAAATGAAAGTAACTTACTCTGTTCATATTTGTTAATAATATCCCAAAGAAAATCATTTTCATTTCTGATCCTGCACAATGGGGAGGTGACTCTGATGTACTGATGTCAGTGTCAAGACTGCTTCTTTTCTTTTTTTTGTCTTATGTGTTTTTGAATGTGTTGTGGTATACTAGTGAGCTGTCTTGGTTTTGCTTTTGTTCTCAGAGAAACAGGAAAAAAATGATTGTTTTATGCAACAAGAAAATCTCAAGAGGGAGACTATTTATGCTTACCTACATTGAATGATTCTAACATCAGCTGATAAATCAATAAATAGATCAATAAACATGTGAATATTTTCAAAGGCTGACAAAAGGAAAATCTAATGAGAGATAGAAATTGAGGAAAATGCACTGAGGGACACCTTGAATGGTCAACCAGATAAAAGTGTATATTGAGAATTTAAGGACAACAGTTGCTTTGGTCCAAGTGAACAATTAAAAGCAAAGGATTTTCTGTCTTGTAATCTTTAATAAAATAAAATGCACCTAACCATATTCTAAAAAGCCCATTTTCCAATTGATAATTTTACTAATACTTGAGTAAAAATGTTTCCTTTTATTCCTCCATTAGTAATGCTGGGTGTTTGAATGCTCAACAAAAATGTTTTTCCTTAATGGCAAGTGGCAATTCAAATTTTCATGATTAGTCAACTAACTTTCTGAATACTTTTCTCAAGTAATCACAATAATTTTCAAGTTTTAGTTGTAATATTTGTAAGAATTACAAGTGTATGACTTCAAAGACTGTAATTGTGGAAATGTATGAAAAGATCACAGAAAACCTCTTGTTCATTGCTTCAAAGTTGAAAATGTAGTTGAAGAAGAGTCAGAATGATTACAAATTGCTTTAAAAAATCCTGTTGAAAATAAAAAGAAACCTTTTTTGAATATTTAAATTTTGAAACTTAGAAATTTATTTTTTAATATTGGTCTTTTAATTCAATATTATTTTTTTTTATTTATCCTATAAAACCAGAAAGAACGCTAAAGATAATATATGACAAGAAATTTAAAAATTAAATGGTAAATCTATGACATTTTGAATTGGGTGTTTGAAATTGTTCATTGCTTGGAAGGTAAAAAAGCAGTTTAAGAAGAGTCAGATTGATTATAAATTGTTTTAAAAGATCCTGCTGAAAATAAAACAAAACCTACTTTTGCATATTTGAATTTTGTAACCTTTTTATTTTTTTAATGTTGGTGTTTTGCTGTGATTTTGAAAATAAAACTTTTTTATTTTGTTTATTTTTTTTTATCTGATAAAAAGCAGAAAGAACACTAAAGAGATTATATAACAACAAAATTAAAAAACTAAATAGTATATCTGTGATATTTTGATTTAGGTGTTTGAGAATCACGTGGGACTAAAGCCGTGACAGTATGAATGGAGGCTTAAGGATTGAGTAATCATTTATTCTATTGTATAGAAATAAGTGTAGAGAATGAAAAAATATGATGTGTTATTGTTGTCTTACCTTTTTTATCATGAAACAAAGGTCAAATTTATGAGATTTTACAGGTGAATATTTTCATCATTTTTTGGTGAGAGTGGTCTCTTTTTTTTTCTGTTATCTTCTTTTATTCTTGCCACCACCATCATCATCATTATCATCATACACCTTGAATGATTCAGTCATTTTTCATGAATGCTTAGAAGCTCAATAGATGGGTGCTGAAATATCATGTCAGACAAATATTCATAGGTGCCAAGGAAGAATGAAAAACAAAATAAAAGGAACTTGTGAGTGTGGGATTAAATGTCTTGCTTGGCTTAAGTCTGATTATAGGTTGATAAATATGATGACTACCCAGTGAAATAATGCTTTTTTGCTTTTTTATCTATCCTGTAAAAACTAGAAAGATTGCTTAAGACAATATATAACAATAAAATGAAGAACTACATAATATATCTATAATATTTTCAAGAACCCCACAATATTAATGCCATGGCAAGAACCCGCCTTAATAATGTAAGGTCAAAGTTTCAGTGCTTGCTAATAAATCAAGATGAGATTTTAATAAAATTAAAATCAAATTAAATTAACCTAGGACCAAGTAGAGTATCAGGATTCTGTACTGAGTCATTCATGCCACTTCTCATAGCAGTGAGATGACTTGACAATGCCCATCCTCTCTCTCCAAGTCAGACATGACAGATTGTATTGGTTTACATAGTACAAGCAGCAGGAAGTAATCTCTGACTTAGAAGTTACATCCATCGCACAATAGTGGGAGGGCTTCAGCCCTCAAATTTTTGCTGAAATGGAGAATTAAACAGAAGACTAAATTCGTCCTCTTTGCTTCAATCTATGAAAATGCCACTGGGCTGAACTTCCAAAAGCTAAACAAGGTATTAAGAAACAAGAAAATTTAATTAGAAACAAAGAAAAGAGTGCTGAACAGCTATGTAATATCAACCTTTATATATCAGAGAATGCTGGACAATTTCCTCACAGTTGAAGAAGAGACTTGACGCAATATAATTGGTTTGACACAACTGTTACTTAATATCAGTTTTCTTATATGGCAGTGAATGCTGGACAATTTCCTCACAATGAAGAAGAGACTTCAGATAATATAATGGTTCAGCAGAAGGTTGCTGAGAATAACATGAACAAAATATGTGATCATTTAAGGAAAATGGACACAAAAAGGATGCTTATACTTAGAGTCAGAAAGAGAGAGTTGAAATTTCTGGGATGCATAAAGAGGAAAGCGGGCTTGGAGAATCTGACACTGACAGGATATTTTAAAGGCAAGCTAGACAGTGGAAAGCAACGAGTAACTTACCTAATAACCTTATGTAAATGTGTTATGGTGGAACACACATAGTCTATAGATAATAGACTCTCCCATCTAATATAAGTCAGAGTCAGTGAGGGTCGACGGGGAGTCAAATACGAAAGTAGTCAACTACCACAACTAGATTACTTTGTGTAATACTTATTATAACAAATTCCTAACGTTTTTGTACATTGAACCTATTTAGGACCAAATTTAGTCCAAATACAGTTTCCACTACGGAAAGTAACTCTACAACAAAATGGATGATAGAACTGGAACTGGGAGGAATAGTAAAAAGACAAA